>VZTE01002173.1:369399-477913 GCA_013397775.1 Eulacestoma nigropectus
AAAAAGAGAGAAGTCCAAATTGTTTCAGTTAGACAAGCCTGGATTGAAGAGGAAAATACTCATTTTACCAGAATGGGGAGCTGATTGATACAGGCAAGAACGCTGGATATTCCACGTTTCTCACTTGAGTGAGGTGCTTGATTTAGCACCATCTGACAATCCTGATTAAAAACTTCCATTAGCTGGAATTAACAAGACCTGCATTAACTGGTTTGAAAAACGACTTGCTGGGAGATCTCCACATATCATTGTAAATGGGGGATGTTAATGAAAGGAAACACCACAAACGGGTCCCAGAGGGACGGTGCGGTGTCCGCAGCCAGTCGATATTCCCAGTAACAATTAAAGTAATAGCACAAACACGGCAGGGTGATTTAACTCCTGACCTAATGCAGCCTTTTATTAACTCAGCTGATCCAACCTTGTTCTGCATTTGCACCTTTTGTGCCTTTTTTTTTCCTGTGGAAGTCTCATTTCCATTTGTTGGCCGTCATTAAGACATGTTGATTGGAACATGGTGACAGCTTTTCTGCTAAATTTAGCGCTTCATTTAGTAATGAGGACAGATTACAGCTATAAAAGTATATTTAAACAAATACACACCTGCAAAATTTTTAATGCGTTTAATATTTTAGCAAAGTTGCTTTTTTTTTACCCAGGCACTGTGAGCAGGACTGGAATGCAATCAAAGCAGACAAAGGTGTTGTAATTACAACGTGAGGTTGTTAATTAAATAAAGCTGACTTAGGTGAGACAAAGATATAAGAAAAAAGAAATATAAGATAAGATATAAGAAAATGGTTTTATAAACCATACCACAGTAATACTGATTTGCTGAGGAGGAAACATCACCCAGATCAAGGTGATCCATTATGGCCCAGCTGTTCAGGTACAAGGTACAAGACTTTGGCATCAGTCTCTCACCTGGGCTGAAGGGACAAAAGGTGCCCTGGAACTCCAACACTTCCCCACTCTGCAGCCACCTTATCACCGAATATCAGGAAATAAGTATTAAACGGGAAAAAACAAATCTCATCCTCAGGAACCCCCTGTTCACCGACACCCTCAGCCGTGCACCCCTCACCGTACCCCTTGTGCCTGATGTTGGACACGTGCGGCACCGCAGCCCTTAAAAAAACAGCCATGGCTCCAAAGATGGGGTTTACTCTTTTTTTAGGGAGGTTCCTGGGAGGTTTTATGAGTGGAAGCCCCGGTCCGGCCTCTCACACGGCAGCACCGTGAGGCACCAGGGCCCCAGGAGGCCCTGAGGGACCCCTGAGACCCGGGGGGGGGGGCGGCGGGGCTGAGGCGCGGGAGGCGCGAGGCGCTGAGGGACCCCTGAGCCGCGGGGGAAGCCCCAGAGGCAGAGGAGGGACCCCCTGAGGTACCTGGGGTCCCTCTGAGGTGCGAGGAGTTCCCCTTAACCACTGGGAATCGCTGTGATGTACGGGCGGTCCTCCTGAGGAGCAGAGGGACTCCTGAGGCACTGAGGGGTCCCTCAGGTGCTCCGGGCCCCCTGAGGCGCTGAGATGCCCTGTAAGGAGCTCCCTGACAAGCGCCTGAGGGACGAGGGGGGGTGGCGGGGGGGGGGGGTCCTCCTGAGGCGCGGGGAGACCCTAAGGCGCTGTGGGACCCCTGAGGCGCTGGGGCTCCCCTGAAACGCGGCCCGGGCTTGCCCCGGTCCTCCCGGGCGGTTCCCGTACCTGCGCCACCCACCCCGGCTCCGAGGGCTCCTCTGGGCACGGTGCCGCCGGACCCGCGGGCGTGGGCGGTGCTGGAGGCGGGCAGAGGCGGGGGCGGCCTAGCCCGTGAGGCGGAGGCTTGACCCTGCCCTGTGCCTGATGCCGTTCGTGGCTCGTCATCTCTCCTTGTCCCCGTGGCTGTCCTTGCCCTTGCTCTGCCCCTGTATCTCTGTCTGTCCCTGTATCTGTCCCTGTCCCCATCCCTATACCTGTCGCTGTCCCTGCCCCTGCCCTTGCTCTGTCCCTGCCCATGTCTCTGTCTCTGCTTCAGTATCTGTTCCTGTCCCTATCCCTGCCGCCCTGTCCCAGGAATTTGGGCAGGACAAGGTCCTGCAAAAGCACGGCCATGGCAGGGGCGGTAGTGTGATATCATATCTATGTAAAATCACTTTATAATAAAATACTGGGTTTATTAGCAGCATATGACCCCAAAGGAGGTGCAGTTTTAAGTTACTCAAGTCCACGTTCTTAGAATATTCTGGTACTTTTCTAGAGAGTCTTGGTATCATCCCAACTCAAAGGCATCAGGGACCTCACAAGGAGCACAGTATTTTGGAGCCAGTGTCACAATCTAGGCAAGGAGGATGGGTTCTCTATTTCACTGGTATCTTATTTACAGAATAATTTGACTCAACCAATTCTTCCCATCTCCAGGCAATTTGTTAACCTTCAGATAAAGAAACATATTTTTTTCCTTTTCATCTCTACTCCAAGCAATTACCTTTACAAGCAATGCTGGTGAGAGCATGTCCCTCCCTTCCCAGTTTCCTAGCTCTGGAAATGCCAGTCCGTCCGGTTATGATGGTTTGCCCAACTGATAGGGGAGAACACTGTGTTTCCTGAGTACTCGTGTTTTTCCAGGCTGTTTTCTGATCTCTTTCCAAAGACCTTTTCCCTAGTTCAGTTGACAACAGCTGCTGGAAAGCTCCTCCCTGAGGGAGGAGAGAAGACCTTAATGATTTTTCAAGAATAACTTCACAACACTCAAACAAACCAGGATTGGTGCTGCTGTCAGGCGAGGAAGCGTCTGCAAATGAGAGCTGTAGGTGTGACCCCCAGGGCTTTGCTGGATCATGTTTGCCTGTCACTTGCCCTGGTGGAGATCCAGTGCCACCTGCAAGTTGTGGCAATCAGGTCACTTTCTGCCTTGGGACAGGTGCCAAATGCTGAGTATTAAAGGAATCAACACGATCATGGCGCAGGAGCAACAGGCTGGCATGCAGGAAAAACAAGTGTTAGAAGATCTGGCAATGCCCCTTGAAAGGAGAGGAATGGAGATCCTCTTCCAAGAGCAGCCTGAGACTGGGAACTAGTACTTGGAAGACACTTTGCTTCGGAGTTACTTGAAAACACACCTTCCTCCCAAGGTCTGTTTGTGTTTCTGTGTGTACCCACCGCGACTTTGACGAGTCGCTGCTTCAGACTCTGAATTGAATGTCTGTCTGAGCCTTTTTCTGCCTTTGAGTGTTTAACTGGAGGGAATTTATCAGCATTCCTTAAAACCTGTTGTGTTTCAGGTCAGAGGTGGCAAACACTGCCAGGACATACACGGCAAGTGGCTCAGTGGGCTCCTGGGACTGGGCTGAGTGTTGCAACGCTGGTTTGGGATTGTCAGTGTGGGCATTTGTTGTCTGGTCATGTACAGAAAGGAATTTCTGAGAGAGGAAACAAACTAAGTGCTTCCAAACTCTTTTGTGTTCTTCCACCTCTCTTTCCTGGGAAAGAGGGGCTTTTAAGGAAAATTCCTAAGGAATGGGGCTGCTCTTAGCCGAGTGCTCAAGAAGATGGAAAAGCCCCTCAGGGTTTGCTTGTTTTCAGCACAGGTTGGTGGCATTTCTGGGTTCATTTTTCAGACAGGAAAGGCTCTGTATGGATTTCAGAGGTGCAGGTGGGGGGCTGAGATCCCCAAGCTCTGGATATCTGTGCTGTGAACTCCAGTCCTACAGGAACCCCTGGGAGGAGGTAGCTCACCTTGCTGGATATCCTCTGCCATCACCCCAAGGGCCACAAGTGCTTCCCACTTTTCAGGGACAAGTTTTTATGGAGCAGGGTGTGACCTCTCTCCATGATTTATTCCAGCAGAAGCAATGCCACGGCTTCTAAAGCCACCAGGTGAGCAGAGGGGAGGGGACCTGGCTTTCAGTGAGGCTCCCACTTCCCCTGCTTGCTCTCCAGGTCTGTGAGGCCTCACAGACACAGCATGGGAAGAGTGTGGTGGCAGTGCTGGGAGCTTGCTTTTGCCACAGCCACCCCAAAAGAGAGGAATGAGGCTTCCCTAAGCACCACCGTGGCCTTCTTGCCAGAAGAGAGGACAGGAAAGGAGGATGCCTCTGAGCAAGCATGAAGATCCTGCTCCTAATCTGCACCTTTGGAAAAAGCATGGTTCAGGTCTCCCAGAGAATAACAAGGCTGCTTCCACTCCTTCCCCAAACCGAGAAGAGTGGCTGCAGAATCTCCCGCAGAACCGGGAGCAGCATCTCCTTTTCGTTTCTGCACTCGGTCCCAGCGGGGCAGTGTTGCCTCACTGCTGGAAAGGAGAGCCCGAGCTGCTGCCTGCAGCACCGAGAGCCTGCTCTCCATCTTCCTCTCCAGGACACCAGCAAGCCCTGAGGCTTTGGGTGTCCCGCCGAAGCTGGAGGCTGATTCTTGTTGTGCTATTCCATGGCAAACACAGAAATTTTCTTGAAATGGCAGAAAAAATGTCTTTCTCTGTTTGAAGCTGATTTAAGGAGAAGACAGAATTAAGCACCTGCTTTTTTCTGGGTGTCATTGTGACAGATGGATCTATCAGGCTTTGCTGTCCTATTTCCTAAAAGTACTTTAATATGAAGGATATCTATTTGCACTCCTAATGTGCAATAATTTGCACATTTCTGATATCTTCATGCTTGGGACATCAAAAGACAGATTAGGGTGAATGAGACCACCCAGCAGCCTCAGCCCTGACCCAAATGAATCTGTCCTCTCCACATCCCAGTGTCCATTCTTTGGAGCACTCAGGCTGCTGTGTGTGACATTCAGCAGTCACAAGTGTAGGAGTTTTGATTTTGTTCTTTAACCTTGGAAATAAACACATTTATTTGGGTAATTTGGTGGTTTGTCAGGCTGTGTGTGGTCAGGGCATGAGCTCCTAGTGAGGCAGTTGGGGGATTTTTAGGAAATATGGCTGAGGGGGAAGGGATTGTTGTCTGAGTTCCTTGTGTGAACTCAGACCAAGAGATCTACTTGGTAGACTCAGGTTCTTCTGCCCACAAAAAACCCACCAGGTCAACAGTTCAAAGATTCTTGTGCTTCAAGGATCAGCAAAGTCCATGAACTTTGGATTCCTGGGTTATGCCTCGAAAACAACCTTCAAATTGTTGTCAAGCATGATAAAGATTGGAGGCACACACCCATGGCAAACAGGGGTGTGGCGTGAGCTGGAGCAGCTGACAGGCTCTCATGCATGGTTTTGGCTTGCTTTGTGATTTTTAACACTATTTCACCATTCAGCTGAAGGAAAACTGGCTGGTCTGAGGATGGAGACTTCCAGAGTGGCACCTGGACAATGTGTGTTTGATCCTCATCACACGTGTGGAATGGCAGAGTGAGGAAGGAATCAGTCACACAGGATGTAGATCAATGGAAGGTCAATACAGGGGGAGGGAGGGAAGGGAAAAAGCTGTGTTTGTATTTCATCAACAGCAAATTTATGGGGTTTATAACTGCACAATTTTGGGTGCAGCAATTATGGCATTCACCTCCTTCGCTATTTTATTGAGGAGGGAACGAGCATCTCTTGAGAGGCAGAGAATAGGAAACAATATTCCTCTGATGGAAGCAAATCAGGTGCTTCTTTGACCCCCAACACAGTTTTGGATGGGTTTAGGCCAACAAGGTCCAAGAGTGCTGGAGGTTGGGACCTCCTGGCTTGATTTTAATCATCTGTAATTTGGGTTATTTAAGTCTGGGCAAATTCACTTGGTTTTGGTCATAGACATGGAAGAGGACTTACAAAAGGCAATTCCTGTCACCCTGAAATAAGGAACTGAGGGGTAGGGAATGAATCACTCCTCTGTGAGCCTCCATTAACTATGGACATATTACTCCATCCAGGTCAGCCAAGCCCAGTGGAAACGAGGGCACACAAATCCTTCAGGAAGCTGGGTACAGGGTGGGAATTTGGATCTAGACATGTTGTGTACCAGGCTGAAGCTGAAAAGATTGCTCCATCCCTCCCTTTCTAATCTGACAAGCAGGTAACTGCTGAGCCCAATGGAAGTTTTCCTGTACAGATGACGGCATTCCATTTTTGGCAGCCCTTCCCCTGGCATTCTTCTCCAGCAGTAAATCACAAAGAGGCTGAGAGACCTCTGGAGACTGTCTTGTCCAACCCCCCTGCTCATGGGCGTCTGTGTCATTCTCAGCCTTGACACTAAAGTGCTTCTGTCTTTTGTGAAATCCAGATACGCTGCCAAAAGTAACTTGAAATAAATTATTTTGAGGGAGAAAAGAGAAAAAGTGACAGCGGAGCACAGCTGTGCCAGCAGAGGCTGAGGGAGCTGTCGTGCTGTGTTATGGAACGCATGGAAGGGCCAAGTGGCCAGAGACCACTGGCACTGCAGGACAACATGGTCAGTCCTCTGCCTTTCCAGCTGGGACTGAGGCTGGGATGTGCTGAAGGGCTCTTCTTGTTGCTCCACAGGTACTGGAGGAGGTGCATCAGGACCTGGAGAGGTTTGGAAACCGCCTGCTGACCACAATCCAAACTCTGAGCTGGGAATGTGAGCTGAACCCCCCGTGTTCCGGCAGTATGATGCCTGGGGCGGCACATGGATCACATCCACACCTGCTCGGCATGGAGGAGGATGAAGGAGATTTCAGCAGAAGAGGGGCTGATTGCTGAGGCCTATGAGAGAAGATACTCCAACTGGAGGTAACTGGGGGAAAATGGGAATGACTCAGTGCCTTCCTGGTTATTCTTAGCAAGGTTTATTCAGCGTTTTGCAGGACTGAGCTGGTTGTGTAATGGGCAGCAGATGCTGCACGGACACCAGCACACCTCCCACTGTCCCCAGCAGCTCTGTCTATCTGCTGCAATGTTCCACCTCACCAATGATAAGCCATAACTAATGGCCCGCACTTGATCATGATGTTCTTTGATGTCACCTTCCTGATTGTGGGGCTTGGCAGTTCCCTGCACCACTCCAGCTTTATGTGTGTTAGTTGTAATGCAGCTAAAGTTGTGGGATTTCACTTGCAGGTATTTTTTATTCCAGACCATGGAGACAGACCCACATTTCTTGTTGTTAAAAGCTGCACAAGCTGGCCTGGTGCTGGCAGTCCCACTGGGACTGAAAAACTCTGCTTCTCGTCTTCCCTCCTCCTGGCTGGAACAGCTTTTGCCCTCTCAGAAATGAGTGGTCTGATCCTCACCCGTTCTAGCTGTATTTTTTCCTCTCTTCCCAGTCGAGCTATTTTATCCTCCTGCTGTTGCACTGCAGTGTAACCCGTCTGTTTTCCCTCTGTCTCTCCCTCTCCCAGCCGCCTGTACCAGGCTGTCAAACTGTACTTGTTCTCAAGCTCGTCTGGAGGTTTCAGCTCTCCACTGGCCATGACTGATGGGGCAGCCAAAGTCATTGAGGTATGAGCTTGGCTGGTCCCTGAGGGCACAGCCCACGTCCTGGCACTGCTGGTTAGAGATGGGAGCATCAGCCAAGGATGGAGGAGCACTGATCCATCTGGTTCTGGGCACGGCCTGTCCTTGCTCTGTGACTCAGCTCTGTCTCCCACTGCCTTTCTCCGTTAGGGACAAAGCCTTTGTGCCCATGCCAGCTTTTATATTCACTTACAGCACTGTGTTCAATAAAGCCTTTGCTGCACATGGCACCTGTGGCACTGCAGGTAGCTGGAAAGGTGTCCCAAGTGGAAGTGTCCAGGGCCAGGTTGGATGGGGCTTGGAGCAACCTGGGATAGTAGAAGGTGTTTCTGCCCATGGCGGGGGGTGGGACTGGATGAGCTTTAAGGTCTCTTCCAAACCATTCTGTAATTCTATGATTCTGTGATATGTTTTTACTATGAGATAATTTGTTTTCCCATTTTCATGTGGAGTGGCAGTTAGATATAATAGGCCAGATTCATACCTGATGTAAATTCACCAAGCCACCAAGACTTTACCAATTGGAATGTTTGGCTCTGCATCTTAGTGACCCCCTTTGTACTGCCTCAGTGGCTACGTAGGATTCAGAGGAAAATAACCCTTAGGTAGGGTTATTATAACCCTGGGCATTTTAATTCACCAAAACTTAATGCAGCACAAGGCAGTTCCCTATGGTGACATCCAGCATACATGAATCTGGCACATGGGCTGTTTGAGACCTCTCTCCCAGAAATCCAAAGGTATAGCGATGCTCAGCACTCCCTGTTGTAACACAGTGCTGCAGCAGCCAGGTGGGAGCTGGGCTGGCTCACAGGCTCTCAGCAGCACCTGCAGATGTTCTGCAGTGCAGGACACCCACCTGCTTCCAGACTGGCCTGTCTGAGCCCTGAACACACCAGTTAAGGCAACTGTATAATGGCAACTACTGTGTTATTATCATCTCTGTTTCTTTTCCCTCCCCTCAAACAGTCACTGGGTATTCCTGGATCTCTGAAAAATGCTTTTGACCATCTGACATCCCGCGACCCTGAGAAGTTCTGGACCTCTGGCCAGTGGATGACCGAGCGAAGGGGTGGCTCAGATGTTGGTATGTGCTATGGGGTGGGAAGCAGATGTGGCAGTGAGAACTGAGAAAACCAAGGGTGTGGGGAACCTAAAAAGCCAGGGAGCTGGTTTAGAACTTCAGAAATAATCCAAATCCTCTGCATAGCTCTGCTTCTTAACAACAAAAGGCCATCCTCTGTCCTCTGGTGCACACAGGACACACAGGCAGGCACAGAGCTCTGCTGCTTGCACAGGTAGCACATGGATCTCTGGCTCTAAAATCTAAACCCTGAGCCACATAGGCCCATCTCAGCTGGGACTGAGGAAGCATTTTGTCCTTCACCTTTTATTCCTGGCTAATGTTTGTTATTACTAACATCAGTTATTTGTCTTCTAAGGCTAATAATCGGTAGGGAACTTCAGAACTCTGCTGCAGAGGCAGAACTGTGGAAGGAGAGTCACCTGCATCTCATGAAGCTGCAATTGGTTTCCCATGGAAGCAGTCAAAGGATCAGCTGTAAAGTGAAAGATGTGCATCACTGCAGGAGTCCCAAATCCATAGAGTCCTTTGTAGCCCCTAAAGAACTGGAGGCACTGGATTATACACACTGCATTTCTTATCGAGGGTCAGTGCAAGAGATTAACAGCTAACCCATGCTCCATCTCATAGCAAGAAGTGACTTAAAGGAGCTGCTGCTGACACTGTAAAATCAGCATCGATTGACACAGAAATTCCCATAAGACCAAGAAATTTTCTCCTCTCTTTCAGCAAATGGCACCGAGACCGTGGCCAGGAAGCAGCTGGATGGCACCTATCGTCTGTATGGATTTAAGTGGTTCACATCAGCAGCTGATTCTGATGTGACATTAACCCTGGCCAGGATAGAAGATGCTGAAGGACAGGTAAACCAGTTCTGTTGGATGAGGAAGGAGGGGAAGGAGCAGGGGAAGGAGCAGGGGAAGGAGCAGGGGCATTCTTTTTCTTCCTTGTTGCATTGTATTGAAATCCTCTCTGCATGCCTTGCAGTGTACCCAGGGCTCCAGAGGCCTGTCCCTGTTCTTCTTGAGGGTTCGGGACAAGGAGGGGAAGCTGAACAGCATCCAGGTGCAAAGGCTGAAGGACAAGCTGGGCACGAGGCAAATGGCAACGGCAGAGCTGTGGCTGCAAGGAGCCAGAGCAGAGCTGGTGTGTAGGAGTTCACCTGCCCTGGGGACTGGGCTGCCCTGGCATGGCACACACTCCTGGGGCTTTCAGCAGTGATCCCAACTGAAAAAGTTCGTCTCTTCCACCTCTGTGGCTTCGCTGTCCATGTCACAGAACAATTCACTAGTGGGGCTCTGTCTGGGGCAGAGCTGAGAAGCGTTCAGGAAAAGATGGGAGAGAAGAGAACAAAAAAAAATCTTATTTTAGGCTGGTCATTTCCCTAATCCAGGTTCCAGAGCCAGCTGAGGGACAGTTTGTGTAGTGTGCAGGTAGGAACAAGCAGCAGGGACCAGAACTGATCATGCTGACACCATCTCCCAAAAGCCACTTCTCTGGTCATAGAAACAGAGTCCCAGAATAGTTTGGGTTGGAAGGGACCTTAAAGCTCATCTCATTCCACTCCTTGCCATGGGCAGGGGCAACTTCCACTAGACTAGGTTGCTCCAAGTCCCATCCAACCTGGCCTGGAACATTTCCAGTGATGGGGCAGCCACATCATGCCACAGACTTGGCTAAAATGAGACATTTTAAAGCAAGCAGGTCTCTGAGTGCCTGAGGGCAGACAGGGACAGAGTGGACAGCCCGTGTCCATGTGTCTGTTGACACCACTTTCACTTCCATATCCATCCCCATCCAAGGTGTGCAAAGGGCTCACATCAGCCCTCGTTCTATGCAGATCTCTGCAGAGGGTCGTGGAGTGGCTGCCATATCCAACATGCTGAACATCACTCGGATCCACAACGTCATTGGTGCAGTGGGTTCCATGAGAAGGTGAAGGCAGCATGGATCCCCCCAAGGGCTGAAGGAGCAGCTGATCAGGACAAGGGGACTTTGCAGTGCTTGGCATTGCAGCCGAGTGTCACCTTTGTGGTACAGGCCTGGAGCCAGCAGTGCTGGAGGAGGGTGGCCTGTGGGTGGGTGACCTATACAGGTGCAGCACAGCTGGGCAGGGTTCTCCTTTCGGGGGGGGCTGGAAGGGAATGCTCAGAAGTGGAAGTTGCTGGCGTAACTGTTCCCTGTGTGTGTTTCCTCCAGGATGATC
This sequence comes from Eulacestoma nigropectus, assembly GCA_013397775.1. Taxonomy (NCBI): domain Eukaryota; kingdom Metazoa; phylum Chordata; class Aves; order Passeriformes; genus Eulacestoma; species Eulacestoma nigropectus. The sequence continues at coordinate 380,070 of VZTE01002173.1, forward strand.
AGTCTGAGCAGGGACTACGCCCGCAAGCGCGTGGCCTTCGGGAAGCTCCTCAAGGACCATCCCCTGCACATGCAGACGATAGCCCGGATGGAGGTGAGGCTTTTGGGAGCCAAGCTGGGCCTGTTGGGAAGGAAGAGGACAGAGATCCTGTGCTGTTAGTGAGCACAGCCAGCCTGCCTGCACTCAGATGTAGGAGGCCATTCCTGCTACAGCAAGGTGGATGCAGCAAGGGAATTGCTGTACTCTAGTGGGATTTGATCTGATTACAGACCTAACTCCTCTGCTGGACTTCAGGTTATCCTAAACAATTACCTGGGAGTTCCCCTGAGAGAAAGGAGCACCCCTACTATGATAAGCCATGATCTCTAAAGTTAGGTGTTGGCCTCAGAATCCAGGCCTGACACCACAGTCACCTGAACTGCAGTTACCAGACTCTTGTCCAAGACTGGTGTGGATTCATCCAACTTCCCTGGAAGTTCCTGCACCAGGAGATAGGCTGTAAACAGTATTTTAAAATTCTCTTGCAAGGTGGGGGAAAGTGGTCAACATCAGTCAAACATGACTTCAAGCTCCAGCATCTCCTTGCCTGTGGCCAGAACTCCCCCTCTGAAAGAAAGGGCAGATCCTACATAGTCCCACAACACAGAGCTCCATATCCTGATGCTTCCCAAATCAAAACTTGCCAGGGTAGTAAGCTGCTTAGGAAGAAATCTGCCACAGACCTTGCAGCTCCTGGTGCTCAGAGGTTGATCATCATCTCACATCCCTTACCTTTTGAAAGGATGTGGATTTGTGGCCTGGATGCCTTTCAGGAACTTTGTTAAGGCTCAGGTAGGCCTGATGAAATGCATCACCCCTTTCCTCTACTACATCACAGTGTCCAAGAGTGGCAGAGAACCTTTAATACTCCATACTTTGTGCCTTGGCTGCTCAGAGGTCTCTGAAGCTGTGGGTCTGAGAGGGCAGGGGTGGCGTTTACCCTGGAGGCAATCTCATGCACGGAATCCTGGAATGAGCAGAGTCCAAGATCCCTGCCAGTGAATCCCCATGTTCTCTGCTCACAGGTGCAGGTGAGAGGGGCATTTCTGCTGCTTATGGAGATCGTTTGCCTGCTGGGCCTGGCTGAAACCAACCAGGCGTGTGAGCAGGACCAGCTGCTCCTGAGGCTGCTCATCCCAGTCACCAAACTACACAGGGAAGCAGGTATGGAACAGATGGATTAGCCCAGAGTGTGGAATGTTGGCAACCACAGCTGGGAAGACGAGTGAGTGGCACAGCAGTGAGAGCAGGGGGTACCTGCAGGACCTGCATCAGTTCCTGCTCTGGAGGTTGCTGCTCCTGCAGGTCCTCTCTCAGTGTCAATGAGGCTTCATTCTCCAGCTGCTCCTCCTGCAGGTAATGACCAACCTGCCTCAGGAGATGAGCAGCACCCAGTCAGCCCATCCCAGCAGGAGCTGCTGTGTGGTGTGAAAGGCTGGATTTTCCCCTCAGACACTGTGGATCATGCCAGCTCTCTGCATTTGCAGGCTTCTGCTGTGGCTGTTGAGGCAATGGAGAGTTTTGGGGGCCAAGCTTACATGGAGGACACAGGCTTGCCAGTCATACTCCAGGATACTCTGGTAAGAGAGTGGCAGGAGAAGGTCCTGTGTGTCACCAAGTCCCCTGCATAGCACTCTGGTTGCCTGCTAAAGACACACTCAAGGGAAAACACAGCCCTCCCAGGCTCACTCCAGGTGTGGCAGCTCTTCCCTCACTGTCTTCCTGCTGAGCCCAGTCACCCCCAGGGAGGGACAGGATGTGTTCCTGGTGCTGAGGTTGTTCCCTAGCACAGCAATGGGGATGGGCTCCACTGCTCCCTTCCACTTGTGAGACAAGACATCTCTGGAGATATCCTTGATATCCCTCACTTCTGCCCTGTGTCTTTGTTCCCTCACACTCCTCTTCTTTACTGCAGTCACTCCAAAGGCTCCCTCATGCTCTTCCACAGTCTCCTCTTCCCCACAGGTTCTTTCCATATGGGAGGGAACAACAAATATCCTGTCCCTGGATGTGCTGCGATCCCTCGCCAAGAGCCAAGGGCAGGTGATGGCTGCGTTTCTGTCCACAGTGCAGGTGAGCCCACACCTGCAGCCCTGCTCAGCCTGATTCACCCGCCTTGGCAGAGCCTGGTTTGGGGTTTCTGCTCCTGGCTGAGACTGGCAGGGAATAGGCCCAAACTGAAAGCTTTAGACAAGTATTCCAACAATTGGAATTGTGTCTTACAATTCTGCTCCTTAAATAGCTCTTCCAAAAGCAGGATGCAGGCAGTGCTCATCCTGGGATCCTTGTGTGCAGATACTTTCAGCTCAGCAGTGAGGAGCTTGGCACTGTCAGAATTCCTCATGACAGGTACCAAAATAAGTATATTTTTAACGTGACTCGCCTTCCTGAATCCAAAATAATTTTGTGGTTTTATTTCTTAACTGGAAAATCACCACAGGACTGCTGAATATGGAACCTCACCAGGGCTATCTACTGCATTATGACTTTCTATTTTTATTCTCTGAAAAGATGGAAAGAGCCAAAGGAATTCCATTGCTGCCTCTTTGGATTTGCTGTTCTTTGGCTCTACTTTTAAAGCTGCTCAGGTGACAGGAGTTCAAAGCAGCTCAGAGTTTTATGAAGGTGAAGGAGCATCACCTGGCTTGGTGTGTCCCAAAAAGGGAGACAGGAGGCAGGATCAGAGGGTGTTGTTTCAGGGGGAACATTATCAATCCAGACACAGCAATCCAGATTTCGTTAGCCCAGGCACAGCAAGGGAATCCTGGGCATCTGGAGTGCTGGATTTGATTGTTTGCAGCCTTCGCCTTCCCACCCAGACCCTGTGAGAAGGGAAGGGTCTGGGACACTGCTCTCCTGCAGCACTGGGAACTGGACAGAGCTTTCCAGAGCCTGAGTAGTTCTCCCAGTGGCTGCAATTGGCAACTTCTGTCCCATCTCACCCCCTCAGCTCAGCTGTGCTCTCTACACAGCACCTCTCTGATCCCCAGGGATAAGGGTCCCCTTGCCATTCTCTCAGACAACTTCTCAGAAAGGAAAAATACCTCAAACAATGTGGCCACCAAACAAGAAGCCAAATCTGCTTAGGAGCAGGACGGAGCACACCTGCTGAGGGCAAATGCAGCTGTTGGCAAACAGCAGCTTAGGCTGACACTGCGGGGGAAGTAAAGGAGCTGGAGGTAGGCTCTAAAATAATTTGGAAAGAAGCAGCCTCCACAGTAATAATAATTTAAACAAACACCCCACAAAGGTGCCGTGCTGCACCCTGGAGCACCTCCCTGCTGCAGCTGGGAGGGCCCCTCCAGCTGCTTAACAGCTGGATAATCAGGGAAGCATTCGGGAACACGGCGTGGTGATGCAGAGCAGGGACCTGCAGAGCAGTAACACGAGTACTGAGATTCATTAATTAACGAGCTCCTCCGTGCTCCCATCAATCACGCTCCAGGTGAGGCTGGAGGGGGGTGGGTGCTGGCTTCAAGGCCTCCAGATTCCAGTAATGCCACTGCCTTTACTGTCCATGTCACACTGAGGCTGCTGCATTTCCAGGGAAAGTGGCTGGGTTGGGCTCAGAGCAGTGTGGCTGCTCCAGTTCTGGATAGATGAGATCACACCTGGCCAATTTCACCTTTTCCTTTATGCCTCGGGCAGCCAGGTGCTGGAAAGGCAGCCTGGGAGGGATTTCTGTCTGCAGAGTTGTGCAGGAAAGTGCTTGAGTTTCTATACCAGAATCAGGTTTTCACTCACAGGTGATAAACAACATCTTTCTGAGCTCCAGGTGTCCAAATTCTTTCAGTCTGTGAGTCTGGCTCATTTTGAAACATCCCTCCCAATCCTGTCTAGTGAGGAAATAATTTAACCCATCATAAAGGGGTTTTTACTGCTCCAATCCATTTCCTTTTTATTGATGCACACAAACCGAGTACAATTTATTTTATGTTTGTCCATCAAGGTTCTCAGTGTGCAGGACTTGTGCCCATTGTCAGAGTGCTTTGCTGAAAGCAGCATTAGTACCTGTACAGCACTTGGTTCTCTGAAGGTCATTTCAAGGGTAATTCCTGGTTTTGCTTTTATCCTGTATCAGTTGTCTCTACTGATGGTGAGATACCCAGTGCTGCTGGGGCTGTGATCAGGAGCAGGAAGCAAGGGTTGTAATTATCCTCATGAAAAGGAAAATACAGAGAACTTCCCCATCCTTGCACAATGGGATTATGAGAAGCTGGATTTTTAATACACAGGTGAGTTTGTGACAAACCACCTTCTCTAGAGGTCATTAGTCTGGAAATCCTGGGAAGAAGAGCGAGTGGGAGAGACAGGGATGGAATCATGTAATGGTTTGAGTTGGAAGGGACCTAAAAACTCAACTCATCCCACACCCTGCCATGGGCAGGGACACCTTCCACCATCCCAGGCTGCTCCAAGCCCCGTCCAACCTGGCCTTGGACACTGCCAGGGATCCAGGGGCAGCCATAGCTTCAACCTGTGTCAGCCCCTCTCCACCCTCCCAGGGAACAATTCCTTCCCAATATCCCATCCATCCCTGCCCTCTGGCAGTGGGAAGCCATTCCCTGTGTCCTTTTCCTCCATCCCTTGTCCCCAGTCCCTCTCCAGCTCTCCTGGAGCCCCTTTAGGCCCTGGAAGGGGCTCTGAGGTCTCCCTGGAGCCTTCTCTTCTCCAGGTGAACACCCCCAGCTCTCCCAGCCTGGCTCCAGAGCAGAGGGGCTCCAGCCCTGGGAGCATCTCTGTGGCCTCCTCTGGACTCCATCCAGCAGCTCCAGGTCCTCCCTGTGCTGGGCCCCAGGGCCAGAGGCAGCTCTGCAGGTGGGGAATTACCTGAGCGGGGCAGAGGGGCAGAATCCCCCCTCCCCTTCTGCCCGTGGTTTGGGATCAGCCCAGGACACATCTTGACTTCCAGCTCTGCTGTGGTGAGAATTTCAGGTGGATACTGCACAGGGCCAGTCAGTTCGTGTTGTACTAAAATTTTATTGGCTGGAATTTTGAGCCAGAGCCCTGGGTATACTTTCAAATTCAATTACAATCTGAAAAGTGCCTCTAAAATAGCCCTGGGCAGCTCGTTGATTATTGCATTTAAGTCACTTCAGGTGAAATTTGGGCACATCCCAGGACAGGGTCTCAACGCCAGCCCCGCACGTGTCTTGCAAGGCTCAGCATCAACTCCTGCCTCAAGAATTTCTGTGTAGGGCTGTAATTCAGGCTGTAACTCAGGCTGTAAATCAGCCCTGCAATCTCAGACACGTGACAGCATTTTCAGGCCCTTTTCAGACCACAACCCCAAATTTCAGGCAGCAGGAAACAAATCGAGGTTATTGATGTGGGGCCGTGTGTTGACTCCAAGCATTGACACAAAATTGTGCTTTTAGCCCTGCTTGGGATGTTCCTCCTGTCACTGTAATTTTAGATACTCATGATTAATCTTGTAAGTAACAACCACTCTGACCACATTGCTTGGGAGCCAGTGAGAGCAAACAAATGAGCAGCATCTAAAAATTCCTCCATGAAAACAGAGGGAATCAGAACTATTGGAGCTCTGAAGCTCCTTTGCTGATGATTTCAGGCAGTAAGGGATGGTGGGGCAGTGATGCTCTGTGTGCCTCCCCCCAGAGCTGGAGCAGAGCAACCAGGAGAGAACAGGAGCTGCTCCTGCCTTGAGCATTGCCCTGGAGCAGCTTCCAGCCTCTCCATCTCAAGTGCAGAGAGAGCATGGAAAAACCTTCCTGGAGATCCAGGGTTTTTGGTTAGGAAAGGAGTAAGTGCAATTGGAACAAAAAAAAAAAATGTAAATTATTACTGAGCAAAGACAGTAGAAGGTCTTTTTTATCTCTTAAGGATAAATGATGCTTTTACATTCTTGATCCATATTTCCAGGTGTTCAAACCTTCCAGCTGTGGCAGCATGTCCATGTCCCAGCCACAAGCAGCATGTGTTGTCCCCATGCTCGGCCGTGCTGGCTCCCACCCAAACTGTGGGAATACGGTGATGCCTTTGGGATCTGTGATCCTCGTGAGCAACAACCTCTGAGATATTTTAGAACACCTCATTAGTATTGTGGGCTCGGAGGTTTATGGGCTTTATGTTGGCACTAGAGTTGTTTTTGTATTTGACCAGCACATGCTGGGAGTGTTTCTGCCCCTGGAGCCCTGAACAGCAGCACTGGGAATTGTGGAAGTGTGGAAGTTTGGGTTCTGAGCAGTCAGAGAACACAGAACAAACCTGGGTTCAGCCCAGCCCAGATGGATTTCCTGGTCCAGCAAGAGGAGCTGCAGGATCACCTCAGCACTGAAAGCCTCAGAAACAAAGAATTCCTTCTGTGTAATTGCTGCTCACAGGCTTCAGTCTTGTCTGCAGGTTATTGATGAAGCTAATTAATGAGCAGCACCTCCCACCACCCGCTGTGCTACTCCCATCCAGCCTTTGGGGATGTTCTCCAAGCTGATCCCTCAGTTCTGCTGCAGAGAGAGGCGTTTGCGTGAGGAAAGATGGGACCACAGCCCACGGGGCAGGGCGAGCCCCAAACACAGGCAGTGTCCCACTCCTCTACCAGGGAATAACACAGGAGACACAGATGAACGGCACGGGAAGGCTGTGCCCAAAGAACAACAATTCCAGGCTCTCTCGGCAGAGTAACCCTGGTGCTTTCACAAGGGATTTGGGACGTGGCAGAACAGCAGCTTGGCTCAGCCAGGGGAGCTTCCAGGCAGTGCTGTTGGCACAGTTAAATGGCCAGTGTCCATCAGAATCACAGAATCCTTTAGGTTGGAAAAGCCCCCTGGGATCAAGTCCAACCATTCCCCCAGCACTGCCAAGGCCATCACTGCCCCATGTCCCCAAGTGCCACATCTACATGGCTGTTAAATCCCCCCAGGGATGAGGACTCCAGCACTGCCCTGGAGCTGTGACAGTGCCTGGCCACCCTTTCAATGAAGAAGTTTTCTCTACCATTCAACTTGAACCTCTCCCAGTGGAGCTTGAAGCCATTTCCTCTTGTCCTGGGGCCTTTTCACTGACATGACTTGCAAAGGAAAGCTCCTTTAAATATGAATTTTCCTGCCTGGACACAGCTTGAGCATATTTGTGCAAGTAATAATATAACCCTGGGAGAATTAGACCCTGATACAGGTATGGAGTTGGAGAGAATTGGGGATGAGAGCTGGTCCCCACGTGCAGCTGGGAAGCCAGAATGGAAATAGCAACACGCTGGCTCACTGGCTCTGGTCGCAGGGATTCTCCATCCTCAAGGCAAGGCTGGGAGCTTCCTTTTGGGCACATCCCCTTCCCTGGCTGCTCCACCTGTGCCAGGGGCAGCCACCTGGATCTGAGCTTGTTGCCAGCAGCTGGGTGTGCCCAGGGTCCCAGCAGCCCCTTCCTTGCACATGGCAAATACACTGGAATTTTTCCTGTGGTTGTTCTCTCTCCAGAAAAAGCTGGAGCTGGCTTCAGGCACTCAGGAACTGTCCCCGGGCGTGCAGCGGACACGAGAAGCCATCGGGAGCCTCCGACAGTTCATGGCGGCCACAGGCTCAGAGCAGGCACTGACCATGGAGATGGCAGCCAGGGACTTCTCCTACAGCCTGGCACGGATCTACACAGGCAGGGCAAAGACAGGAATCACAGAACCATGGAATGGGTCGAGTGGGAAGGGACCTCAAAGCTCTTCCAGTGCCACCCCTGCCATGGGCAGGGACGCCTTCCACTATCCCAGGCTGCTCCCAGCCCTGTCCAGCCTGGCCTTGGACACTGCCAGGGATCCAGGGGCAGCCACAGCTGCTCTGGGCACCCTGTGCCAGGGCCTCCCCACCCTCCCAGGGAACAATTCCTTCCCAATGTCCCATCTAGCCCTGCCCTCTGGCAGTGGGAAGCCATTCCCTGTGTCCTGTCCCTCCAGCCCTTGTCCCCAGTCCCTCTCCAGCTCTCCTGGAGCCCCTTTAGGCCCTGGAAGGGGCTCTGAGGTCTCCCTGGATCCTTCTCTTCTCCAGGTGAACACCCCCAGCTCTCCCAGGGTGGCTTCAGAGCAGAGGGGCTCCAGCCCTCAGAGCATCTCCATGGCCTCCTCTGGACTCTCTCCAGCAGCTCCATGTTCTCCTTGTGCTGATGGATTTCAGACCAGGAAAGGGCTGGGAATCAGCTGTAGACACCTCATTCACACCTGGGTCAAGGGTGGAGCTTTAGAGCTCAGTCCCCACCTTTCACGCTGAAGCAGCTCAGCCTTCAAGCACTGCCGAGAAGTGACCACCATCCTTTTTTCCTGAGCCTTGAGCTGTTCTGGCAGGAGCCTGGGAATACTGACACCTCCTCCTCCCCGACAGGAGCTCTTTTAATGGAACACGCAGCTCGGCCTGACGCTTCCTCCACAGACGTCTGTGCTGCCCTGAGGTAGGCACAGCCCTGCCCACCCTGACCGTTCTGGATGATTCCATGGGCAGTGTCAGAGGCTTCGCTCTGCCTCCGGAGTGATCCAACCCCTGGCCATGGCCAGACCCACGAGCACAGCTGGGAACCAGCAGCGGCTGCTCTGAGCCCGGGGCTTTTCCCTGCTCGGGAGATCGCCATTCCCGCGCTGATGGGCGGGATCCCACCTGGGCACGGCTCAGGTTGGCACCAGCCCCGTGTGTGGCCGGACTGGCACAGCCCATCCCTCTGTCCATCCAGGTGGTGCCACCAGGAGCTGTGTCCGGTGGCCGTGGAGTCAGGGAGGGGCAGCTACAGGGGCGGGGCAGCGCTCCAGGACAGCGCTCTGGTGTTCGGGAACAGCCGGCTCTGAGCGCCCGCAGCCTCAGCATGGACACGAGGTGCGTTGCAATCCAAAAAAATCCCCCAAATTCTCAGGTAGCTGCAAATTCCAGGTGCGGTGGAATGTCCCGTTCCACAAGGGGCCAGACCAAATCCTCTAGGAGTGACCCCCACCTGCCCCGGGCTGAAATCCACGGCTTTGAGGTTTCCTAATGCAGACACAGCCCTGAGAGTCACTCCAAGATGCTGGAATGTTCTCACCGTGCTTTAGGCAAAGCCCCAGTGATAAAACCCAGACAAGAGCTGGAAGCAGCAGCTCTTCAAGTGCCAACCCTCTTCTTTTTGAAGAAAAAGCAACCTAAATCCAACTGAAAATTATCTGAAGCTGATTAAATACAGAAGACCACCATTTCCCCCCTGTTCACCTTCCTGCTTTCCAGTGCTGACCATGAACTTCCTCCCTGGCACCTGCCCTGGATGGGGTTTGCTCCAGGGGCAGCCCTTTCCACCCACTGTGGCTGTGGACATTGACTTCAGGAACTGCTGCTTTCTGAAGAATAAAGGGATTTTTATTCTCTCTGGCCTCCAGAAAGTTGATTAATTCCCTATGTACGTGTCCTAATGATGCTGCAATCCATCCTGACATAAATTCTACAGAAGTTTTGGATTGAAATCCAGTAATACTCCACCTAAGCACTGGCTGTGTGCTTCCCTTCCCCCTCAGCCCATCAGTCGACCTGCTTGGTATTGCCCTGCTGGCCACAAGTTTTTTAATTAAGAAGTTGCTAATAGCAGAAGAAAAGCACTAATAGACCAAAGACAGCTGGAATTTACAGCTGGGAAGTGCTACAGCAGCCAGATAGTGAGTGAGAAGAAGGGGAAGGAGCTGTTTGCTGAGATTGGAGCTGTCCAGAGTTTCAAAGCTGGCAGAGCCATAAGGACACAAACAGCGGCTCCAGGGAGGAGCAGAGTGGAGCAATCCCAAAAGGACACAGCGAGGGAGGCTCCATGGGCTCCCTGTGTCCTGGCACAGGGATCACAGGCTGAGCCAAGCAGAGCTTCCTTGAAATCACACAAATGCCATGAACCAGCCCCAGCACCAAAGGGCTTCTCTTGTCTGTGCATTGCAGGGAATAAAGAGTGTTTGGGTTTGAAAAATCTCCTACATCACAGAGTCATGGAATGGTTTGGGTTGGGAGGGACCTCAAAGCCCATCCAGTGCCCCCCCCTGCCATGGGCAGGGACACCTTCCACTGTCCCGGGCTGCTCCAAGCCCCGTCCAACCTGGCCTTGGACACTGCCAGGGATCCAGGGGCAGCCACAGCTTCTCTGGGCACCCTGTGCCAGGGCCTCCCCACCCTCCCAGGGAACAATTCCTTCCCAATATCCCATCTAGCCCTGCTCTCTGGCAGTGGGAAGCCATTCCCTGTGTTCGGGCACCAGTACTCTGTCCCTGCAGTTTGGTGTCAAAGATCTCATGGGTGTCAATGCACAGGAGCCGCTGTGCCCTGTGAAACTCAGGAGAACGGGAAAGGGAGGGAGCACCACGTGGCTCTGAGTGATGATGGCAGCAACATCCCCACCAGATGTGCCCGTGGGTCCAACAGCGGGAGATGGATGTGACCCAGGGGGGAAAGTCCTTGTGCTGGAAGTGTTTGCAGAGCTGATCAACCCCTGGGAACCCCTGCTCTTCCTAAGAGCTCATCTCCAAGTGCTGCCAATCCAGGCTTTCCCTCTTCCCAGCCTATTTTACATTTCTGAACACCAGGATTACTTTTTCCTCATATACGAGCTATAATTTGCCTAAAAATAAGCCCCTCAAACTGGGAGCTCTGCAAATGCACCAACACAGAGAACAAGGGACTATGAATTCATCACTGTGTAGGAAAATGACAAATTTATTAAGATCTAAATATTCACTCTGAGGCTACAGCAGAATGAAGGCTGTTACACACACAAGGGTCTGGCACTTCCAGTGCTGCTGAACAGCTCTGCCCTCAGAGCTTTGCATGGTTTCAAACATTTCGTGTGCTTCAAGTAAGTAATTGAGACTTCAGATTTTTTTAAATACAAATCCCACCCAAAAAGAGGACAGTCAAACCCATCACCTGCTGCCACTGCGAGGTCTAAAAACCATTTTGTGACAGAACTGTGGGAAACTGGTTTAAAACCCAGATTTGTTAAATAATAAAGTCAAACTTTAGCAGCATTTATAAAATGTCAAAGAATGGTGAGCTGCAATCCCAAAATGCAACAATGGGAGCTCTGGTGGCTGCACTGTGGGAAGAGACGGACAGCTCGAAGGACTGCGGAACACCTGGGCCAGTCCTGCACCTGGCAGAGCTGCCCTTTGCTCAGTGCTGACTCCAAACCTGGTCCTGGATAATTCCAGGATCCATCTGTTCAACAGGCCCTGAACCCGCTCAGCTTCCTGCACCTGGTTATTGCCCTTTGCAGCCCCCAACACCTCAAAACCTCTCGCAGGGCAGGCTCTATCCCACCCCTACCCTTCCCAGGTAGTGGAGCAGTTCCCAGACACCTCCTTCCCCTTCCCTCCCCACCAGAGCTTTTGGTTTCCACCCCATACCTGCCACCACCACACTCACCTGTGCCCAGCTCTGAGAACTGAGCCCTCCCAGGGTGACATCACTCCTGTCCAGTGACTCCAGTGCCACCTTCCCTCTTCCCTGTCAGGGAGGAGGGGCCCTGTTAATGTCTCACGTGGAGATGAGAGGGGCCCTCAGTTCCCAGTGACTCCTAATGCTGTTTGTGAGATTCCCGACATCCCCTCTGCCTCAGAAGGTTGTCCCACAGCCCAGGGTCAGCACTGAAGCTGTCCTGACAGGCTCATGGCCTGTCCGGGAGCTGGGACAAAGAAAAGAGGGAAGGAGGCTCCTTAGGAAGAATTGATCACAGAGAAATGAGCTTTGACACCTTCAGCCATGCCCTCCTCTGGCAGAGGTGCTGCCCGTGACAGGGGCCCTTCTGCACCACGGGGAAGTTCCGAACATCTCTGATCCCTCTGCCAGGGGCAGAGACCCACACCCGGCATTGCCCAGATCAAGAACATCCCAGCAGCGCCCTCTCTGGGGCTTGTGACGTCTGCAGGGCAATGAGCACCTGAGAAACCACTCAGGAGAAACTCAGGTATGAGGAGCTCCAGGAAATCACATTGTGAGGTGTAACTGAATCACTTCGCTTGTTCTTTACAGCACCAAACGTGATTCCTGCTTCTTTTCCACTCCAGATCCCACCAGCGGCTCTGCCCCAACCTGGTTTGATTTGATTTAATGAACACCATCAAATCACAGAGGGATTGTGCTCAAGGTCTTGTGATTACACAGGTCTGGCCCCACATCGCTCACAGCTGCTCAGACCCCTGAGAATTTAGGGCAAATCCTCAAACGTGTAAGAGAAGAAATTAATGGTGGTGGGGGACCTGAGGGGACAGGACTGTGCGCAGCCAGAATGAGCAGACACTGCTCAGAAAATGGGAATAATCCTTGTGCAGGACGAACATCAGTTGAGTTTTCCACCTTCTGGGAAAAAAGATGTTAAACCTGAGTGAGTTTGGTTTGTTCCCCAAGAGCCACGGCTCCACCATCCAGCATCGGGTTAAGGCAGGTGCAAGTGGGAATGGAGTTTCCTCTGCCAAACCCCACCGAGAGCAGGGGGAATTCCCTGGAGATCTGGGCTGCTCCTACATTTGGGTAACATCATCATATGATGGTTGGATAAAGGGAAGAAGAAAAACACGGTATGGAGGGAGCTGAGACTATGGCACCTTTCTCCATCCTCAGAAAACGGCGCCGATTGTGCCAAAAGAACCTGGCAGGGTGTGTGCGTTGTGTCCTTCCCCCTTCCCGGGAGACTCCTGCACCCAGAGTCTTCTAAGTTCTAAACCTTCTATTTTCTTCTAAGTTTAGGAGCAACAGTTTGTTGTTCCTTGGAATGACACAGCATGGAACAGAAAGCCAAGGGCAGCACCTGCAGCCTCCTTTCCAAGGCCTCGGTGTTCCTGCTGAGCCTCCAACACATCCCTTCCGAGGGACAGGGGAGAAAAATAAAAAATTAGAAAGTGTGTTAGCAAATGCTCCCATGCAAAAGTCTAAACTTTATTCACTTTTATTTATATATTTAACAATTCTAAAGTATTTACTTCTCGCTTTTGACAAAAATGAAAAATATAGGAGCACTTTACTCTCTTGCGGAGAGAAGGGTTATTTCTGTACACAGCTACGGAGAGACGGCTTCCTCCTTTACATACAAAGAAAAATAATATTAATAAAAAAAGTGCTTCATCGATCCAAAAAAGCCTAAAGAGCTGCAAGCTTTTATTCACACTGTACATCCCAGCCCGGCCCGGAGCAGACCCTCTTGGCACGTGCGGAGGCTCCGGCTGATTCTGCACCACAAAGCCACACAAAGTTGGGGTGTCCCTCCACCCCGGCCCTGCCACCTCCCCCTCGCCACCCCTGGGAAGAGCCGGACGTTCCCTCGTCCCGCTCCGTGCGGAACAGCAACGCCTGTGCCTCTCTTCCAGCCCCCACTGCTGGGTTAGGAACAGATTCTAAACATGCCTTGGCTGGAAACCCCATCCTTTGCTTTCCCCTCACTGTCTCTTTCTTTAAACCTGTGCCAGGGAGATCCCAAGATGCTCCGTCCATTCCCAGACCCCTTTCCTGCAAGGACGCAGCCTCCTCCTTCCTGGGCATTCACGCCAGCGCACGGATCCCGGCAGGGTGGGGAGGGCACAGTCCAACCACCTCAGTGCTTCCCCTCAGACCCACTGAGCTCTGCCAGACGGTTTCTCCACGTGACCCTCCCTTTGGATGATGTGATTGTGACATTCCAGGAAAGGGAAATGCTCCTTTCCCAAGGTTTCTTACATTTTGAGCTGTTGTATCTAGAATTCTCCAATATTCCAGCAGGATTCTTGGGAATACCATAGAGAATTTGGGATTTTGCCTAGGGAACACACGGTGAGCAGGATCTACTCTTCCTCCTTGCCGGATTGCACTAAGCAGGATCTACGGGAAGGGAATGGGATGAGCACCTACCAATCGGTTACAAAGGGATATTCGGGAGTTTCACCCTTCAATGAGGTGACTCTGATTGGGACAGAAGGAGGAAGGGGAATCCACGATGTATTTTGGATTGTTTTAAGCTCCTTAGGCAGCTTTTTCCTATCTGGAGTACACTGAACACAGCCGGGGAAAGGAAGAACATCCCAGCACCAGCGCACTCCGCACGGGCCGAGCCTGGCGACACCGGCGGGTCCCGGCCACCTTCCGTCGGTTTGGATCGTCCAGTAAAGTGCGAGTGACCAGCCAGGACCTGACCATGGCAACGCTCTGCTCCCAGAGGGAATCTCACATGGATGGGGCAAGGACAAGGCAAAGGTCTGCTCCTGTCCTAGTTGGATTAAATCAGGAATTGCATGGATAGACCCCTGGCAAGGCCCGGTGCGACGCCTGGCTCGGCTCTGACCAACAGCACGTGCATTCCCGAGCCAGCATTCCAGGTGTTCCCGCTCCGAGGGCTCAGACCTCACGGATTGTGCATGCAGGTACAGAGCCGCCAGCACAGGAATCTGAGACACCCTTGGGCCCACTGTGAGAACAGAGAGGGAACGGGTCTGTGGGGAAGGAGATTCCCACCTCTTCTAGCAGCAACAGGTTCCCAAACAGCAGTTTTGGGTTTGGAATAACAGGAGTGATTGAAAGGACTGGAGGCTGCAGCTGTTCAGGCTCTGCACTCCGGCTGGCCCGGCTCCCTCTGCTCCCTGCTCCCCCAAATCCTCGGCCTGCAGCAGTTCCGCAGCGGGACAGATAAATACCCACGGGGATCCTGGTGCTGGCACCAGCTCCCTCCCACCTCCACGCCCCTCCCGCAAACAAACAGATATATTATTATATACACACACACGCACGCGCGGGGACACGGACACACACACAGGACAGGCAGGAAAGGGGGAAGAGCCGGACAAGGAGAATCCCACGATCCAGCGGCACACCCTCGAGGTCTGTCCCGCCCCGAGCTCCACGCGCAGCCTCCCAGCCTCGGCCCCCCGGGAATCCGCGTGTCCGTGGAGAGGGGTCGGCTCGGCTGCTCCTCCGCCGCTCTCAGGCCAGGAATTCAGTTGGACGTGGCAGTGATGGGCTTGTCCAGTTCGAGGTCCAGGCTGGAGCTGCCGGGGTGGAGGCTGCTGTAGCAGGATTTGCAGACTCTGCTGGGCTCGAAGAGCTGCTGGCTGGGAACGGGCACCTTCTGGTTACAGCAACTGGAGCAGAACACGTTGCCACAATTCCTTGCATCAGAACAGAGGAGAAATGGAAAAGAAAAGATTAGAAGGAGTGTGACAAAGTCACCTGAGCTGTAAAATGAGATATTCCCAGTGCTGGGATGGGGGAGAGGCCAGTACCTCCCTATGGACCAGGGCATGGGCAGGGACAGCTCCAACATCTGCATCCTATGGATGGAGCAGAGAGCCATGGAATGGACATCGGAAGGAGCCAGGGACAGTGTGGAATTGCAGGTCATTAGATGCCTCTGTTCAGCACTGCCCTGAGCCAGGCTGGACAGGCCATGCCCTCTGTCACACAGTGAGCTCTCTGCCATTCACCAAGGAATGGTTTAGGTGGAAAGGGACCTTAAAGCTCTTTTAATCCCACCACCTGCCAAGGACAGGGACACCTTCCACTACCCCAGGGTGCTCCAAGCCCCGTACAACCTGGCCTTGGACACTTCCAGGCTGGATGTGCTGCAGAGGAACTCCAGCACAATGCCAATGCCACCCTGGGGCACGGGGCTGAGGGGCTGAAGCAGAGCCACCACGGGCCCTTCCTGAGCGAGGATGTGGGGAATGTGGGGAACACTGGGAACGGGGGGCTCTGGCCCTGCTCACGCGGCTGATCCAGCCCTGGGTCACAGGATGGATATGGCACTGCTGGGAGCGGGCCGGACTCTGCTCCCAGGCTCTGCTCAGAGCGGGAAAGGTTTAAACACAGAAATATCAAAGCCCTCGGTCGCTGCCATCCTCCCACTGCCCCCACAGCCACTCCAGCAGTCACACACTCCTGCATCCAGGAAACTGAGCCAAGGAGGACCATGCAAAGCCCAGGGTGGACAGGCAGCTGTTCCATGCAGAGGTGGGCACTCGCAGCATTCCTGGCACTGGCGGAGCCACACCGGCACATGCACCTCGTTACAGCTCAGAGTCATTAATTACCTTCTGCAGCCCCCCTCAAAACCTGTGAGCCCTGTGGGCCCTGTCCTCCAAACTCATCAATTCCTACAAGGACCTGGGAGCAGCATTCCAGGGACCTGGGTTTTTCCATGTGCATTAACTCTTTGGCATCAGGATTTGGTGCCATTGTTGTTCTGCACTGGAGATTTGCTGCTGCCAAGAGACTGCCGGGGAATTCTGCTGACACTCAGCAGCTCTGATTAATCCTTCCTTGCCAAGAAAGGAGATTTCCAGCTGCTGGTCACTGATGGGGAGAGAGGCAGCAGAGAAATCCCATTTCCCACTTCAGTGGGCTCATTTCCTCAGTTCCACACTGCAGCTCCAGGCCTCAGAGCCGGAACCCTGGCACGGGAAGGCTGACAGGGACCAGCCTCTCCACAGAGGTTCTGGAGACTGGAGGGCCCTGCTGGAAGTCCCTGTCAGAACCACCTGCCGGAGTGGGAACTGCCCTGGGAGGTGCCACACAGCTCCCACAGCCCCATCTCGCTGCTCAAGGAATGATTATCCCAGAGCAGCTCACTGATGGATGAGGGGAAAACCAACCAGAGGGATTAAAACAAGGATCTCTTTGTTGGAGCTCACCATTCCTAACATATGCTTGGAGTTTGTGTTGATTTATCCTAGATAATGGTGCTCTGACACTGCTTTGGAAAGCTCTGGACACCTCATCCTTCTATCCTGGTGGTCCCTGCTTTGCCTCAGAGATTAAAAAGAGACATTAAAAAACAGGCTGGAAAAGGGATGTTGCTCATTTGAGGAAGGGGGGCTGAAAGTCATGCTCCCCACGCCTCCTCCTCCTCCCAAATCTCAGATGTTCATCCAGTTTTGGTGATCCTGACCCTCCACCAGCTCTGTGGCACCTGTTCCAGCCACGGGATTTTCAGTCCTTCTAAAACAAGTGGCAGGTTTTTGCAAACACCCCGCACAGCAATACTGGAATTGTTTGGTAACATGCGGCCCTCTCCCAAAAATACGGGGAAAAAAGGGAAATGGTCAAAATTAAATGCATGAAACTTGCAGGACAGTCTCCTGTCAGTGAGCAGTACACACATAGACTGACAGTGAGTGTTAGTCTGAGCCACATCCCAGTTAAGCTCCCAAAAGCCAAGTCCTAAAAGCCTTTCTGTGAGGATAGAGGCCTGCTCACACGGATCCAACCCCCAACAGCTCGTGCTGGCCACCCCCAGCTTAGTTCTGGTGATTTCCAGGCAAGTGAGAAACAAAGAGGGAGAAGAGCTGAGTTAGTCGGGAGAAGTCACCCAGGAAAGGCAGACGGACAATGGACAGAGGCTGCTGGAAATGCTCACCAGAGCTGATCAACTCGGTCAGTGTCCCTGCAGGGAGGGAGAGAGAGCTCAGGGAACAGGCAGAGGGAGCGAACACTGGCAACCAAGGAAGCTGGAAGGTTTTACCCTGCTCAAGGTCTTACACTGTGGGGTTCAACTCATTCCCACTCCCAGGGGAGGGGTGTGAATGTTTACTATGGAGATACTCGTGGTGCTGGTCTCTCCAACAGCTGGGTCACTGCACATGTGGAAGCTGAAGGAACAAAGACCCTACGGGAAGATTTGAGCCAGACCTGAAACCCTGAGTCCATTTTAACTCCTCGTGGGGCTGGGGGTGATCTGTGTGTATCCAGGCTCTGGGAGCTGTCCCAAGCCCAGCCCTGGGGGTACAAATTTGCACAAACACAGTGGGCATGGTAAAAAAAAAAAAATTCAAATTCTCTTCCTTCTTCCCTGGGTTTGGTTAACTTTACAAGATTAAATGGAGCAAAATAGAAACCAGACACAAATCCAAAACGATGTTCATAACTCTTTGCAACTTCAAAAAGCAGCAGAGCATCAAAATGTGGTAACTGAGATTTATTTAAATGATGGTTCCTGTAATAGCTTTTGCATGTTCAGAAACCAGGAATAGGAATTTATTTGAAAAAGAACTGGAAACTGGAGATTCTCTGGCTTTAACTCGAGCATATTGAGCCAAGTGGTCTCTGCCTCCTGCTCTTCATCGAGCCCCTGCTGCTGCCTGAGCTGCCACAGCCTCTGTGGCAACAGGTCTGGCAAAGAATAATCCAGAAAACCTTGATCTCCCACAGGTGTTCTGTTCAGATTCTGTAGGAGCAAGTTAATGAAAAGGGGAGAATGGTTAGAGAAGGAAAGGAGCAGGTTCACAACCAGCAGTGGGAAGAAGATGCTATTCCTGTATTTCATGTAACTCATATACTGAATTTCTGAACACTAACAGGACAAAGCTCTATTTTGTATAAATCTAAACTCCCTCCAAATCCAGTTTGAGGAAAGAAAGATGGGATCTGTTTTGGCTAGAGTGGAGCAGATACTGAATGTGGCTTTTAAATATCTCCCTGCATGAACTGAACTGAGCAGCAGGAACTGTTCCGTTCCCTGCTCCAACACCCATCCCTGAGACAGGAGCTGTGTCCGAGGAAACCCCTCGGTGGTGTGCAGGGGATGGGAGCAGTGGCCCAGTTCCCCCTCTCCCAGTTACCTGCAGTGGTGTTTCCGACTGGCGAGCCAGAAGGCGCTGTCGCAGCCGTAGCAGTGCGCGGCCAGGTGATCCGGGAGCCACCGCGTCACCTGTGGGGACGGCCACCGGCGTCAGGGACAGGGCAGTGGGCACGCTCCTGACCCGAGCCCCCTCCCCAGCTCCCAGAGGTTGTGCAGCAGAGGGCTCATAGGCACAGGTACCGGTATGTCGTGTGTCAGACCAGCGGAACACAAGGAAAAGAGTTCCCAACAAGTGGCACACGACCAAAGGCTGGAGGATAATTTGAATTAGGATTATCCCAGAGTGAGCAATTTAGAGGGATTTAGTCTGTACCTCTGTATCCTGTTTATCCACCTGTTCCCAGCTGGCTTCAGAGAAAATCTCTGTGCTGCAGCGAGACAAGCAGTTCTGATCCAGATTGCTTTCCGAGTCGGGAATAGACGTCTGTTGGCAAACAAACACAGCTGAACGGAACCTCCCAGATCCCTGTTCCACACAAAACCCAGAAACCCCAACAGGGCAGGTCTGGACCCTCTGGTGATGGGATGACGTGAGAGAGGCAGAGTGGATCTAGAATCCAGGTTCTGCTGCAAAGTTCTAGGAAGGCTTTGGGTGATTAACCAAAACCTGCTGCCTCTGGCTCCAATTCCAGGGTCCTGCTTCCTTTCCAAGGGTGTTTCACTCTCAAAACTATAATTAGTAATACAGATATCCTTTTGTTGGCAAAGATTTGGGAAAATACAGGCCAAATTGCATATGGGAAACTCAGAATTTGAGCCATGTATATTCTATATATAGGTTTTGGGGAATAATGCTTCCTTAATATAGTCTATCCAGGTAGAGGTGGATCTTAACTCACTTAAAACTCAGCCAGCCCTTAAAATATATCAAAATAGCAAGAAATCTTGAGTAAATGTATTTTTGTGCCTGAGGAATGGCAATCCTGGAGTTCCAGATGAAAACCTGCAACTCCCAAGCTGAGGCAGAAACAGAAGGTAGAGATCAGGTCCTTAAAAACAGGGAATTTTCTGGAGGCACTGCCAGCCCTACACTGCAGCTTCTGAAGGCCCTTAAAAAAATGGGAGCAGAATCCATTAAGCCAAAGCACCCAATTTCTCCAAGGAATTCAAGCTTTTAGCAGTGACACTGAGCCCAATGAGCACCTTGTGCTGCATCTCCAATGGGAAGAGCCAAGAAGGCTCCAAGAATTTTTCACAACAAATGTACCTGGGACTATCCAGCACCTCTGCCACTTCTAAACAGTGAATTCAACAAACAGAAGTTGGGAACCTCCTATGAATTTTGTTTTTTCAATTCTGCAGGCATATAAACCATGTAGGAAAAGGAAATTTCTGATGGGTGTTGCAACAGCCTCAGGAATTACAGACAAGTGCTCAAACCTACAGGAAAGCACAATTCTCTACAAAAGTCTCTACTTTTACAACTTTAAACACTTCCAAATAAAAGCAAAAATGGTTTAAAAGCTCCCCTAAAACTCTTGATTTGTTGACAGAAAAACCCTTGTTGAAATACAGCTGCCACAAAAGCTCAGGTAATTTGTTCCAGTTAATTTAGAATTCCAGAAATTTATTCCAGTCGTTGAACCTGGAGTACCTGAAAAGGATGGTGCGACCCTGATGGGTTTGAGCTCCCAGAGCTGCCACTGCAGCTGGAACCTGCAGAGAACCAAGGGATCATCCTATGCTGCTGTCCCAAAAATGGCACAGGAAAATATCTTTGCCCTACATGAAAACAGCAGTAAACCAGGGGTTTGGTTGGTTTTACTGAGGTTTGGTAAACCAGGGGTTTGGTTGGTTTTACTGAGGCCAGGGGAAGGTGTTTAGGTATGGCCAGGTGTGTGTGAGCTACTGTGCAACACCCATCTCGAAAGAAACCTTTCTGCTCAAACTGAAGTTCGGTGATAGTATCAATCACCAATATCTGCCAGTATCAGGTACTGAAGCAGTGTTTGCCCTCTTCTGGATGACCTGGAGAGGTCTGTAAGAGCCCAAAAGTCAGGCCCCGAGCCGTGAGCCAGGAGCTGAGGGCACGGTGAGCTCCGCTTGGCCCTGTGACGTTCACTCACCACTTCGTCGCCGTAGTCGCCGTTGAGCCGCAGGGAGCTGTTGAGGAGCTGGCTCTCCAGGCGGCTCTTCAGCTCCTGAACTTGCTTCTTGAGGGTCTCCACCTCCTGCTGATGGCCCGTCTCAATCTGGCGCAGGCGCTGCTGGATGACGTCGCTGTAGACGGGCATCCCGTCGTCGTCCAAGTGGCTGCGGGCCGGCTGGTCTGGGCTGCCGGCCGGCTGCTTCCCGAGCTGGCTGAACATCCATTTCTGGTGCAAGTTCCTCAGGTGGAGCTGGGCAGAGCTGCAGCTGGCTGTGGACACCTGTCGGCTCAGCGAGGCCTTGATCCGCCCGTCCTCGCCGTTGACGCAGTGTCCGTTGGTGGCGGGGAATTTCGGGGCCGTGAATCCCGCAGGTTTCTCCGCCAGTTTGTTCTCTGGCTCCAGCTCCCCGTTACACACCACCTCATCTTTGCGGTCTGCTAGAGGCAAGGCACAAGGGGAAGGCATCGGGAGGTGTGTGGTGCTGCTACCAGAAGTCCTATGCACTCTTGATCCCAGTTTTTGGAGCTCTATCATGCACTCCCCCTCCGGCCTGTTCTCCAGAGCTCGGGACAGCTCGTCAGCGCTGTTGTCAAAGGGGTGAGGTCTGTGGCACGGAGCCCTGGGCGTGAGCTCGGGCTTTGCTTCGGTCTCCGTTAAGGTTTCTGTGGAGCTCTCGATGTTGGATGTCCTCGCCTCCGGCAGGGCTGTCAGAGGGAAGGCCAGGCCGGCCTGGGCCGTGCCGTACGGGCTCTCTGCTTCTCCTTCGCCTTTCCCAATGCCTTCTTCCTCCGTGTCGTTTGGAGCATCTCTGTTTCCAGAGCCCTCGGAAGGAACAGCCTGCACTCCTCTCCCCTGAGGTGCCTTCTGGAGAGCGCTGCTGGGGTTGCTGTGCTCATCCTGTTGTCCTTTGAGCTCCGAAGCACCGCGTGAGGCCGGGTGTGGGGTGGGTGCGGGATTGTTCGTTACGATACCTGTACCCACCTCGGCCTTTTCCCCGCACAGATTGTCAGCTCTCTTCTCCTTATCCAGGCCAACCTCATCCCCTTTCCCTGCTGCCTCCAGGCCACCCCTCAAGTGCTCCTCCAGCCCAACATCATCTTTAGTGGCCTCCTGCAGAATGTTCTCCATCTGTCCCTCTGCCACCCCAGCTGCCACAGAGAGCTCTGCCCCCACGGGGGCCCTGCCCTGCCTGCCCAGCCCGTCCCCCTCAAAGGAGTCGTCCCCAGGGGGGCCCAGGCTGCTGAGCTCCAGGGAGCGGCGGTGCTCCTGCCACTTCTCGTTGAGGCTGGGGTCGCTGCTCCGGCGGTTGGCTGTAGGCACGCTGCTGTCACAGGCTGTCGTCAGATTGTCGAAGGATCTTGTCTTTGGTAACCTGCAGAGGGACAAACAATCCCACTCCCAAGTCAGAGGACGTTTTTATAAACATTGAGCTACTGTGGTTTAAAACCAGCCCCCCAGTTAGGACAGTAACAATCTGCCAGCTAATGGACTTGTGGGAAGTATTATCCAGGAGCACATTCCGACCATCTGTAGTGCAGAGCTGCTTCAGTACTTCCTTTGTTTGCCATCAGGAAAATACGTTCAACCAGACTGCAAACATTCCCACATTAATCCCTTTACCAGCAAGCCCCAGTGCTTACAGCTTGGTGACACCTCCTAATTAACATGTGCTCAGAGTCATTATACAAAAAGCAAAGAAATGGTTATGCAACACTGAAAAAGAACTCAAATTCAAGATAACCAGTGAAAGCTTATATCCCACAAGGATAGAAGGAATTCTCTATGGCTATGTGACACCCAGAGCTTAACTCTATTTGCCCAGCTTCTCCCTGCCACGCTGTCAGCCCTGAAATGTGACAGCTCCCACACCCACCCCACGGACAGGCTGTGCTTGGGCAGCTCAGTCCCACAGTCCCGCCAATACACCCGGGAGCAATCTTGCCCTCCCACCCAAGCATTCTTCTTTCATATCCCCCAATATTCCATGTTGATCTTACTTTACAGGACGGGATTTCTGGGCTCTAGGCTCACCTGCCCAGAGGCTGCTCTTCAGGGCTAGAGCCTGGCACAGGGTATGGGGCACAGCTGTCGTCGGCGGGTGTGGAGGGGGAGGAGCAGGGCAGGTAAACAGCACTCCAGAGCATCAAGTTCCGCACATGGCACACGGGATACAGCACCTGGCAGGGGGAGCACATGGGAAGGGTCAGCTGCTGGCTCCCAGCAGAAGTTCAGCTTTGAGGGTGGCAGCTCACTGGGCAGGTCTCAGCTGGGACACGTCCAGCCCACAGCAAGGGCCGGTGACAGCATTACATCAGCCACACTCAGGGCTAGAATGACCTTTTCTGTCAGAGGCAGAACAATGCTGGCCTTCAGCTCCTCCTGAATGAACTCCTGCAGTCAGCTCTCTGTGAATCTACACCTTCACAACTCATGGAATCCAGTGGCTCACTGTGAGTGCTGAGCTTCCCTTGTGTGTTGTGTTACACGGTGCCAGAGGGAGCTGAACTCGTTCCACGGACCCCAATCCACCACAGCCCACCCTGGCTCCAGTGGAGGCGCTCCTGGGTACATATTCAGTACATGCAGAAGTTCTTTGAAGAGACAGCTTGCTCTTAAAAGGGATTCCTTGATTGTGGAATGTGCTTTCTGTTTCACTTTAAAAACACCTGAGCTCGCTCTAGCAATTCCACTCTTTTCCAAGCAACTTTCCCACGGAAAAGCAGGCAATGGCAGAGGAACAGTCTGCTCCACCAGACAGGCGCTGACCAGGCTACCCAGGGAATGGGCACGGCCCCGAGGCTGCCAGAGCTCCAAGAGCATTTGGACAGCGCTCTCAGGCACAGGGTGGGATTTTGGGGTGTTCTGTGCAGGGCCAGGGGTTGGACTGGATGATCCCTGTGGGTCCCTTACTAAATGAGGATATTCTGTGATTCTCTGAACACTCTGCTTCCCTGGCATTGAGCAGGGAAAGGGCTGAGGGGTGGCTGCTGCTCTTAAAACAACTCTGGCTGTGTAAGAGATGTGGCTGCACCAGAGGCACCTTTTAAAGCCTGAAGTAAAACCACAAGAAGATGAACCCAAAGCAGGAAATTACCCCAACTCCCACGTGCAGAAGGAGTGTCCTTCTGAGTATTTCCTGAGAACAGGGGCCAAGTGGGATAGAGCACAGAAGAGCAGCCCAAGGACAGACCTGTCCACTCAGCCACTGTGAGAGCCCTCTCTATGCTCCTCCTGGCATTTTCAGGAATTCAGACGCATCCATAGCTTCAAGATCCCCCCAGGCTGTGTCTGCTCTGCCTCACACACTGTCCCCACAAGTGTCAGGTGGGAAGGCTCCAAGGGCTTGTTGCAGTGACAGCCCAGAGCCAGGGCACAAACAGCCAAGAAGGGCTCGGGGAAGTAGGAAATCCATCTTTTTACAACCACTGTGGGCATAAAACTCCTTCCTACTTAGCCAGGGTTTAATTTTGCTCTAAGAAACAACTGAAAGCCGCATCTGTCATATGCAAACCCACTGCGCAGTCCTTACAGTGACATCTGATACTTCCATAAATAAAAAGGGTTTAAATATTTATACAAGTCCTTGCAGTCCTAACCATGATGTCATTTGGTGTTTGCTCTCTTGTCCGTGCTCTGCACCCCTGAATCCCTCACGTGACCTCGTATCAAACACACAACTGAGTCCCTTCCTAGAACCTTCAGCGAGCTCCAACCATGGAGGAGCCAAACTGAAAACCTGAAGGTATCAAGGAAACAGATACACTAAATCATCTGAGCCACTTTTTCTGTTCAGATTTAAGATGAATTTAGACACAGTGTCTAGGTTTGCAGGCAATTTTGTGTCACTCCTCTGACATAGCTTAGCTCTCCAGAGAGGTCTATTTATCAAACACTGAAATGTTTTCTGTTACAAAAAATAAAATATTTAGTTACAGAAAGCACATTTCCAGCACAGAGGAATTTCTAAGGTGGCATTTGACATTCCTCAAATATCAGCAAAATTAACTCAAGACTTCAAACATCATCCTGAGCTGGGTGTTTTAAGGTGAATATCAGGGAGAGCTGAGCTGGTCTGGAATCACCTCTCTGTCCATGGTGACAGTTCAGAGAACCACACAAGGTTTTGGACTGGAAGGGACCTTAAAGCCCATCCAGTGCCACCCCCTGCCATGGGCAGGGACACCTTCCCCTATCCCAGGCTGCTCTCAGCCCCGTCCAACCTGGCCTCGGACACTGCCAGGGATGGGACAGCCACCACCTCAGCTGTGGCTGAACCCCAGGTCACCGTGCCCCACTGCTGGGGTGTTTCTCAGGGGACTCCCCTTTCGGGGGATGCTGTTTGGGGGAGCCTCCAGGGCTCTCTGACAGGGGGGGACTGGGATACATACAGATTCCGACTGGGAGGAGTAGAGCAGGTTTTTGAAGGCTTTGTTTGCTGCCCGCAGCAAAGACCAGACGGAGCAGGTCCGTTCCTGAGTGTGTTTCTCTCCTCTCTCTTTCGCATTGTTGCACAGGAATGTTCCAAAGAGGCAGGAGTAGGTGTGCTGCACCAACTTCACCTGCACAGAGCCACACACACACAGTGTCAGCTGGCACAAGGGATCAGCCTCACCCTCCCTGCCCAGGGCCAAACCCCTCCCCAGGGCTGCCACACCAATCCACAGCATTTTTCACATACTTCCTTACAAACCAGTTGCAAAGGAATGCAAGGGGAGCGGAATCTTTTAAAACCATAACTGAAGAAATTCAGGAAAAAATGTAACATAGAAAGACAAAATATTTGTTCCTAATCAAGTCATGTTGATAGAAACTCATTGCCCTGCAGGCCAGGCAAAGCAGAATCATGATTCCTCTGCTACAAAACATTCATGCAGCACAGAAATGCTGCTCATTAATCACTCCATGCTGTGGGCCCAGCCTAACAAATGCCAGCTTAACTTTAGGCATATTAATGTCTTCCTTGGGATTATTCAGATGTTTAAATGAAGACAAGTAGTTCAATACTGTAATAAATTAGGGGTTCACTCTAAAAAGGCCAGCACACCATGGGTATGTTCTCTCCCAGCCCGTGGAGATTAGCAGTGTGCTGTGAAGCCAGTTACTACCTGTTGTATCTCATTTCACAACTGAGCTGCTTGGGGACTGTACATGGACTCAGTTACGTGGCTGAGCTGGCAAGTGGTAATTCCAGTCAGTCACAATCACAGGAATGTGCCTTAAATCTCTCAGTGGATCAGACACTTCATAAAAACTTCTGCTTGTCAGATTACTGGTCCTGCAGTCCATGACTGCCACTTCCCCAGAGATCTGAGAACTGACTTGGACCATCCTGGGTGCATTCCTAATAGGAATGCTGTCTGCTTCTCAAGAAGGTAAGCATAGCTCCTATATCCTACACATTTTCAGCAAAGAAACTGAATAAAAATGAATGGAGCAGGTTGTTTTTTGAGGAGGAGTATTCAAGACAAAACAAGATCAAAGCAGGGGGGAGTTTGCATTGGCAGTAAGAAGGATTTTTTTTCAGGTTGTGTGGATGTTTTACACCTCTTAGATGAGACTATTCAATTAATATCATTTATTTCTTTAAAGTCTAAAAGAAGTCCTTGAGGGTCCTGCTTTTAAGAGTGAATAGACTCTGTGAGTTACACAAGTGCTTTTGTCCACTGCATCCTGGCAGCTTTCCTATTCCCTTCATCAGGTGAGAGTATATATAGAATATATTCATATATATATTTATATAATAATGGAATGGTTTGGGTGGGAAGGGACTTCAAAGCCCATCCAGTTCCACCCTCTGCCATGGGCAGGGACACCCTCCACTATCCCAGGGTGCTCCAACCCCCGTCCAACCTGGCTTGTGACAGAATGTCACAGAAAGGTGGGAAAATCCCCACCCTGGGCTCTCCAGCACTGTTTAGCAGCAGTCTATAAAGCAGCAACCTCTCAACTCACAAGGAATGCTTCGTTAAACTCGAAGGAGCAGGGGAACTGCCTCTGGAGCTGATGGACGCAGTCCAGCCACTGCAGAAACACTGGGCAGCGCTCATTGAGGTCGTCCGAATTCTCGCCGTGGCCACAGCGATCTGCAAACTTGTGGCCAAAATCCAGCCACTCTGTCTCCACTAGCACCTGGAAACCCTGCAAGAAGGAGAGGACAGATGAAGAAGTCCTATTTTTCTTTGATTCCGTTTTCTGAGATGGTTTGAGACTTGTGGGAATGGCTGTGTCCTCTCTCCTATTTCCCCTCAGCACTGGGCTCATTACTCGTCTTTACTGCTTTCCCTAATGCCTCTGTGCTCTGCAATGAAATTAGGACAGATAAGGAATCCCAAACTACATGAATAGGAAAGGGAATAAGGCAGGTTAGGTCCTCAGTGACTGGCAGGGAGGATCCTGATATGAGCCCTATCTCATCCAGGCAGTGACAAGTAGGAACTTCATCTTGCCAAAGCTTCTGGATCATGGCGTCCAATATCTGGACAAGTCATATGAAAACTTTCCTTGAAAATGATGGTCAGATCCACCTGTCAGGAAAGAAAACCATCTATCCACAACAGGACATCCAAGCTCAGGGAGAGCAGGTGCTTGTCTGTGCGTACACCAGTCACAAGGTTGATTAAAGGTTTGCTTGAGTGATTTTTCATGAAAAGGGCGAAGAACATTCCCAAACAGTGCCTGGGTGAGCAGCTGAATGTCACACCTTGTCTCACAGGACCTGAAATCCATCACAGGGCAGGAAGGTTTTGGTTCTTAGTGGAAAGAAAAATTGTAGAGAATGTTTATTGAGTCAAAGGCTGTGCTTAGAGCCAAAATAATGGCTGTGATTAGAGCCAAAATAATGGCTGGCAGCTGAGAAGCTTTAAATCTGACAGTGCTGAAAACTGATTTTCCTCAATGTTTCTTATCCTAGAACAGACAGCTACCATTTATGGTTTGCTCTGGGTGACAGAGAAGGCCCAGGGTGTGCACAGCACAACTCTGCTCCCCAAGCAGGAAGGACAGCACCCTTTGGAGGACCAGGAGCACATCCTGTGCCCAGGCCAGAGCAGCACATTTTGCCTGATGGATGCCAGCTTCTAGAATCCATGTGAAAAAGGATCCAGGAAGTTTTCACACTTCCATCCAAAAGGCAGTTCCAGCTTCTGGTCCTTGTATGTGTGAGGCTTTAAGCAGCAGCTCACAGCAGTGTTCAGACACAAGAGTTCTGTTCTGGACAACAAAGGCATCTTGCCCGTGGGCTGGCAGAAGGAACCCAGCCAGCACACGTCCCACAGTGCTGAGAAGTGATGGAAGGGGGGAAAATCAGGAGAAATATAACTGACAGGGCGCAATGAAAACGTGAAACTGGAAAACCATGCAGTTGGGAAATCCAGCAAAGAGGAAGGCTGAGAACCTGCAGGGGTGCAGCAGAAGCTGCAATTGCAGCACTTTGTACTCCATATTCCTAAACTTAATATGGGGAAGCACAGACCACGACTGTACAGTTATAGCAGAGGGAATGTGAGCTACTCCTGAGCTACAGAGGTACCTACATCCGTGTGTAACTGCAGACTGGAGGTGATAAACTCCTGCCAGCTTCAGTGCCTTTGCCAGTGGAGAAACCGGAAATAATTCACAGACAAGCTCCCTCCAAAGACCCCAACCACTCCCAGTTGCTCTACCCACCTCCGTGGTCCTGTAGTAGGGGTCCAGCAGGAGCTTGGCCAGGGCCACGATCTGGGGGGTGCGGTCCCAGCCGTCGGAGCAGTGAACCAGCACTGGCCGCTGGTCCCGGTCCACGGCGTGCACCACGAGCAGCGCGGATTTCAGGAGCACTGACAGGTGCTGCAGCCACTTGGTGCTCTCCAGAGCTGACAGCCAACTAGAGGGAAACCAGGCAAGACAGTTTTTGCTCTTTTAAAATGCTTTCAGGTTTGGATGTCTGAGTTTATTACGGCAAAGCTCCTGTTTTAATAAGCTGTGAGTGTCACTCTGGAGTATTTTTCATTTGTGTCTTGTTAGTGCTTTCCCAGAGGTGGAAGCAGCAGCCACAAAGCCAACCTAAGGAACTGCCATTCTCTAGGATGAGCTGAAGGTTTGGATGTACTTTGAAACCATGGAAGGCTTTAGCAGCAAATTCCAAACAGGGAAGTGGGAAGGAAAACAGGACTGGGGTAACTACAGCGAGGACCCAAGCTCAGAAGCTCCCAAGATGATGGGCTGTTACAGGGTAGCTACCCCACAGCACTGGAGGGTTATGAAATATTATGAAGTATTTTGAAATGACATTATAAAGGAGTGAAGTACATGGAACACCAGCAGAATTTTCCAAATGAGAGCCAACAGTAAGGATTAAAGAGCTGGGAATAGCAGATGAGCCTAAGTGTGAGTGCTCAGAAGCCCACCAGAAGAAACAACATTCTGGTATCAATATTCAAGGTTACACTCTAATTTCAAAATTAATTTTCTAGGTTGACTTCAATCAGAATAAACCAATGACTTCCATAAAAATGGAAAGACATAGCTTAGCATTATTACCAAGGGAAAATCCACTGAATTTCAATTTACAAACCAGCAGCAGAAGAATGTGGCTGCAGAAACATGGAACCAAAGGCCCAAACTCCCAAACTTCCACTTACTTTCCTGGATCTGGCATTTGTGTGCAGAGCAGACGCAGCGACTGGAAGCTCTTGCGGATGGAATGGATGTTTGCCATCCCCATGAACACTACTTCACAGTTCGGGTAATATTCTGCAGGCAAAGGGCAAAACAGAGGGAAGAAAGTAACAACTACCTTGCTAAAAGGAGATTTTTCATAAAAACAAACCCCCGTTGCTGCAGACAGATGAAATAATTTGTTTACAAAGATTCCGTAAGTCCTTGGAGCTCGCTGGGTATTCCAGACATGACTCCACAGCCCAGCAAAACAGGAAGCATTTAGCAAAGTCCTGCTGCATTTATTTCAAATGTTTCACTTCAGGTTACAAAAAGCAGAGTGCAAACCTATGGGAATAGGGATATTCCTGTGCTCCAGGTTCCAGAATGTTTGTAAAAAGACTGAGAAGCATCAAAAGATGTGAAGTACAAATAATAAATTTAACTGGTAATTTATAGATGTAAATTATATAGATTACAGATTTCTTTTCCTAAGCATTCAAAAAGGCTGAAAGGTTACTTCATCCATTGCTTTCTTCTGAGGGGAATTGTATGAGGAGGCATCACATATGTGAGAAATTCTGGGAGCTCAGGAAAGCAGAAGATACATGGAATTACTCTGGATGTGCTCAAGCAACACAGGCCTGGAGGCCTGGACAGACAGGGGGCACCTAAAGAGGGTCAGAAAACACCCAATCAGTAGTTTTTCCTAGATTTAGTCTTCCCTCTGCTGGGATGCTTCAGTCTGCACAAGAATGATCACACAGTAACTAAAACGACCATTTCTACAGGAGAAAAATAATCCGGATTCAGAATCTGGGATACTGAGTGCTTGCACAAGAAAATTCAGGAGTCTCTGATGTCTTGTATCATTTGATTTCCCAACTCTTTATCAGCCCAACAAATGCTGGGCCAAACACAATGAGAGACTCTAGCTCCAGAAGCAGCCTCAGACAGTATCAGATAATTTCAGAGTTTTTTGTATTTTTACTGAATTATATCTAAAATAAAGCACAGCATAAACGAGCTGTTTTTATACAGAGAATGAAGCAAACCTGGCAATACCTGCAGAAAACTTAGCAGCAAAAAACAATACAGGTTTTATTGAAGGTGACAAGCTGCTTGAAAACCTTCTCCACAGAATTAAAGAACCAATATACAGGAAGAAAATCAAACTTTCTGTATATTCTGCTTTTCTGTTTCAAAATTTTACTCTCTGATGAAGAATTTTTAGCGGTTTTGAGGTGTTAAATGGAAACTTCATTTTTTTTTTTTACTGGTGGCTACAAATCAAAATGCAGCTATTGCAGCAAAGATCAAAACAAAAATAAATGGTCAAAAGAGCTTTCGTTATCTTATCTCCAGTTTTTCTGTCTGGGATTTTTTACCAGCCTCTCCCCCCATGGAATTTTAACAGGCTGCATTCATACCCAACAGTAACCATAAATAGTATCTTGTTTATAAAACCACCAATTCACAAGTGCCAAAGAACACAGAAAGTAGTGTTGCAACTGTATTACACATGCACGGTGAGGCAGGATTGCAGTTGCTATGATATAAATACTGAAAAATGCTTCAGCTTTAGGAAAATTGCCAAGAAATTGTATTTTGCACCACCATTCTAGAACATTTTTCTCCTCTGCAGTCAGTGGGTTTTACAAGTTCAGGGGTTTTAGACATGAGCACACTGGACACCTTTGTCTCTCTCTAGTTTATACATCTGATTCAGCAAGGGAAAGCTCTTCAGCAGATTCCACAGGGTTCAGCATTTACTGAGCACTGTTGCCAGCTGGATTAATGGCCTGAGAACAGACTAATTAACAGCTAAACCTGCGCTTTGAAGGGCTGGGTGGGGGCTGCCATGATCCAGAACGTTCAGACCGATGAGCAGTGTACAGGCAGTACTGAAGGGTGTCGGGGCAATTACACTGGAGCAAATCTCTTTGACTGATTTACTGGAAAACTGAGGAGGAATGTTGCTCACCTGGGCACTCACAGCCACCCCCCTTGGCTCTGTTGGCCACGGCTGCTGCGTAAGATCGTGCGTCCAAGATCAAAAGCTTCTGCGGCTGGATTGCCAAACTCTCTGCTCCTGAGGCATTGGAGATGGAGGAGTCTGGGGAGGAGGAAACAGGTGAGGAGCTCAGAGGACCCTTCTGACACCGGTTACAGCATGATTCACTCAGTCCCACAACACACATGCACTGGAGAACGGGGACTAAATTCAACAGATTCAATCTGTTACAGCCCTCAAGATCAAACTTTTACATAAAGCTCTGCCCTCTACAGAAAAGCAATGGTGACAGCCTTACCGAATTCCACATCAGAGAGGTCCCCTCCATTGGAGAAATCTCTGGAACAATTCCCATTCATTAACTTGTTACTGTTGGACCTGGAGTCTGAGGCACAGGCTTTGGCTACGGACTGGACCAGGTGCTCGTCGTCGGCGTTCCTCCAGCCCCACCAGCTCACCTCGGGCTGGCCGCAGCGAGAGATCACTGCCCCATTGCTCTGGTGCCTGGAAACAGAGGGAAAACAGAGTTAACAATCAGGATAAAGAGCACAGAGAGCACAAAAAAATTCAGTGGTGTGCTCCAGAAGCTTCATTCCCACCAGGAACCATCGTTCAGCATTTATCCTAAACCTGGGATTCAGCTTCCCTTCAGAACAATGACTGTGACCACAGTCACTGACAGGTGAAAGCAAGGTCAGGAAGAGAAAACAAAGCATCTTCTTGCTCAATATTGTGGCCTGTTGGCCAGTGAAAGCGGGGGAGTGTTCTGCAACAGCAGGTAAGGCATGAGAGAGGAATTCAATATGGATGGGGGATAACTGAGAACACCCTAACCTAGACATGGCTCTCGTCTCCTGAGAGGTGACATTCAAACAAAATTTTTTTATTTCATATGTCTGGAAAATCAGTAGTTATTTCCTTAAATCTGACCTGGCTTCTTGTACTATACATAAAGAACAGATCTGGAATAATTAAAACTTATTGAACCATTGCAAACACATTGAAAAAGATTTGAAGACTCTCCCCTATAATCTATTATAAAAAGAGGACTGAAATGTATTGTCACAGTAATTCCACTCACTGCCTTTGTGCTGGCACATCCCCCTGCTGCCACCAGCTCTGTGACTCCCCAGCCACCAAAGTATCTGCAGCTGGCAGAACAACCTTCTCCCTGACCTTGCCCAGCAGCAGCCTGAATTCAGGGAGCTCAGCCCTGGGGGAAGGAGGCCCAGCTGTGGGTACAGAGAGCTGCAGGTCGAGTAGCCAGAGCAGCATAGACAGAACTTCTGGGGCATCTCAAAATGTTTAATTCCTGCCTCACGTCCCAGCTGAAATATCCCAGCACTCATCCACACTGCTCCTCTCTATTTAAGTCAAAGAATCATAGAACAGTTTGGGTTGTGAGGAGTCCCAAAGCTCATCCAGTTCCATCCCTGCCACAGACAGGGACACCCTCCGTGGAGCACCCAGGGTGCTCCAAGCCCTGTCCAACCTGGCCTTGAACACTTCCAAGGACGGGGCAGCCACAGCTTCTCTGGGCACCCTGTGCCAGGGCCTCCCCACCCTCCCAGGGAACAATTCCTTCCCAATATCCCATCTAACCCTGCCCTCTGGCAGTGGGAAGCCATTCCCTGTGTCCTGTCCCTCCAGCCCTTGTCCCAAGTCCCTCTCCAGCTCTCCTGGAGCCCCTTTAGGCCCTGGAAGGGGCTCTGAGCTCTCCCTGGAGCCTTCCCTTCTCCATGTGAACACCCGCAGCTCTCCCAGGCTGGCTTCAGAGCAGAGGGGCTCCAGCCCTGGGAGCATCTCTGTGGCCTCCTCTGGACTGGCTCCCGCAGCTCCATGTTCTCCTTGTGCTGGGACTCCTGAGCTGGAGGCAGCTCTGCAGGTGGGGTCTCACCTGAGTGGGGCAGGAGGGCAGAATTCCCCCTCCCCTGCTGCCCACGCTGCTGGATGAGCCCAGCACACAGGTGGATTTCTGGGAATAGCAGCTTTTCAAGCAGAGATGCCTCCGGGCAATGCTGTCCTCACCCAGGAGTCCCACCTGAACCCTGGATTTCCAAAGCATGCACAAGCCAATTACAATTCCTGTACGCTGTGATGCAGGAAAAGATTTTAGAGCCTTCCTGCAAACCAACTGCCCACCTCAGCTTCAGGGCAGCCAAGAGTTGTTCAATTCCCTCTAACCAGGGAACCCAGGGTGCTGAGGGTCAGCTTAACCTTTAAGCAAATCTTAACAGTCTCAGCCCCTGAACAGGAAGCCAGCCCACCCAAAGCAGCCAATGTTGACTTTTTGGCTCTGAGCACTCTGATGGATGTTTCTGGAGGTGTGACAGGCTGGTTTGTGCTGTGCTGTCAGAGCTGTCACCCCCGGGTGCTGCGCGGCACCTCCTCCGCAGTGTCCCCGCGGGCACCACGTGGGCGCCGCCGCCTCCTGCTCCTCATCCAACAGCAACACAGGGACACGGCTCCGTGGTGCAGAGCCTTCAAGTGATCAAACAGGCTGGGATACGCAGTTTGAAGTATTTTTCATAGCTCTTTTGTAAGTGTTTCATATAAAATCCCTTCAGTGAGAGGAAGCACTGACACGCTGCGTTAAAAGCGAGGCGAAGGAAAAGTGATGTGAAGCCACGGCTCTTACACCAGGTGCCAGCCGACTGCAGGCACAGGGAAATGGATTTCTGCTGGAATTAATAGCCTTCCACAAACAGCTCTACCCATAGCAAATTAGTTCAGGAAAAAAAACGTGCCAATCACTGAAAGGCCACCTAGTTCCCCCCTGTGCTTGCACAAATAAAAGAAAATAAAACATCATTATACGTGTAAGAAATCTATTTGGAACAGAGCAGCTCATTTATTTTTCCATATGTTCTCCCAGATTTCATTACTACCTGCTGCAGAATAATTTTCACAGGTTCATAAAGAGTTATATTTTCATCTACAGGTCCTTGCCTTGCATTATACCACAAATAATGAAAAATCATTAGGCCAGGAGATGAACTCGTTGGTGGCTGTGCAGCCCCACCACTGCCCTGCACAAATCTGCCACGTTCAGAGGTACCAGGAATCAGCACACAATTCTATTTAGGGGCATGCTGGAGGGCTGAGGAATCCCACTCATTCCAACTGCACTGGCCACAGGGATAAAGAACCGCCAGTGTGACGCTGAGGTCCCCGGGGATAGAGCTGGGGTAAGAGGGCATCACTCAGAGCTCAGGACAAAACCAAACAATTCAAAAAACTTAAAGCAAAACCTCCATGGAAAATTCCCTAGAGACAGAGAAACTTGTATCCCCCTGCAGAAACCAAGAGTAAATCAGCATTAGGTAACTCTAAAGCCCTTTACAAGCTGTTGTAGAGCTGCAGGATGCACGTACACCTCTGCACAGGCTTCATCCTCCCTGTGTTCAAACCACCCTGGAGTACAACAATAAATACCCCAAGTCCTTGTAACCACAGAGCAGAGAGGACTAAGGAAGGGTGAATTGCTCCCTGTACTGCATTTCTGAACCACCAGCACCTGTAATGGAAACCCCACTGCTGCAGTTCAAGGATGTAACTCAGAAGCAGGAACAGAATTTCCGTGTGCCACAGGATCCCTGTGCCTGTGTGGGTGCTCACCCTCAGCAGTGCAAGGCTAAAGGACACTTCCACACAGAGAACCTTCCAGGGAGGCTCTCAGGATGCTGTTTCCACAAGGTAGGAAGCCCTCTCTATTGTCCTCCCAAAAAATCCTAAGAGCCTTCTCCATAACATTGATTTTCTGGGGCCAGATTTATCTACATAAATTATTGTTCCCAGAGAGGTTGAGGCTGTGGTTTCCCCATCCCTGGCGGTGTCCAAGGCCAGGCTGGACAGGACTTGGAGCAGCCTGGGATAGTGGAAGGTGTCCCTGTCCATGGCAGGGGGTGGGATGAGATGAGCTTTAAGCTCCCTTCCAACCCAATCTGTGTTTCTGTGACTCTATGAAATATGTGAAATATATGAATAGGTTAAAAAAATTGGAAACAAAGAGAAAAACTGCAGGGTCTGCTGTGAGATTTCTTTAGAAATCTGACCATTGAATAGAAGCAACACTCCTGACAGTCCAATCTCCATGGAGCATTCCTGGAGCTTGTCTCCAAATCAGCCTGCTTGGCTTTTCAGCCTTGACTGCTTTACAGGGACAATGAATTTCCTGTTGCCAGTGTCTATCTCTGGTCTCTGTCCCACTGTTCTGTGTCTGAGACAAGTGATTGGACTAATTTTTAAAAATTCCAATTGCTTCTTTCTCCCCTGAAGTAAAGCAAGAAGAGGTTTAGTAAAGTGATCAAGAATGAAACTAAAATTGTTAAGTCCCAAAAGAATTTCAATGGATAAAAAAATGTTGAATAAGCTCTTGCCCCTTACTCCACTGAAGTAATAAAAAAAGCTGGTTTTATGTATACATATATATATGGAATTCCAATCATAGAATCATGGAATGATTTGGGTGGGAAAGGACCTTAAAACTCATCCTGTTCCACCCCCTGCCATGGGCAGGGATACCTCCCCGTAGAGCAGGATGCTCCAAGCCCAGTCCAACCTAGAATTCCTCGTCCACTCACTTCTGTGAGCTCTATTAGAGCCCAGAGTGATGAACTGGATGTCTTGAAAAATCTATTACTAAATGCCAAGATAAGGAAAAAGAAGAAATCAAAAAAGAGAAACACTTTTCTCTCCCTGATTTGAAGCTCCGCAATGAAACCCCACGTGTGATTTACCACCCAGAGCCTCAGCAGAAAATTGAACAAGGGGACAGAACAATTTCAGTCTCTGTGGTCTTTTGACTTTTCAGTTGCTCTTCTATAAATCCCTGGAATGCAAGGTGTTCCCAGGAATGAGAACAAAGTGCTTTCCTTCTGTGCAGTGATGACAGGAGGGGGAATGCTGCCCTGGGGAATGCTGCCCTGGGGAAGTGTGTTTGCAGGTGAGGTGTCCCCTAATTATGTGACAACTGCAGAAAAGGCCCAAAAGCTGAACCCAAACCCACACATAAATCACACATTTCTCCTTTATACATATATATAATCTATAGACACACATTTAATACTGTAATAATAAAATAGCCAGGTTTTTAAAAGCCAGCATATGCTGGAAAGCATTTCTCCCCTTCCCAGAGCTGAGCAGGGGAGGGAACAACTCCTTCACCATTCCTCACCATTTAGAGACCACACTAAACCCCTTTGTTGTTTGGGAGGAAAAGGAGGAAGGACAGGAGGATTTAAAGATAATTTGCTGCCATGGACTAATTTGTTCTGCTTTCACAGAACAAGAACCCTTAAGCTCAGCAAACAGTGTTTAGTGGCCTACAGCTCTCCTGCCCTTGGCTCCTCCGACCCAGGCTAAGGATCTGCCAACTTTCCTGCTCTCCATGTTCACAAGGAATGGGTGCTGAGGCTTAGGGAACATCAGTACTCATTATCTCTTTAATCCCTTTGTCATCTGATGTTTTAAAGAGATTTTAAAGATTTATGGGAGGATAACCACTCCAGGGAAGGAGCCATGGTATTAAGTGACAGGTTTATAGGATCATGGAATGGTTTGGGTAGGAACAGACCTTAAAGCCCATCTCTTTCCATCCCCTGCCATGGGCAGGGACATCTTCCACTAGATGAGGTTCCTCCAAGGCCTGTCCAACCTGGCCTTGGATGCTTCCAGGCATGGGGCAGCCACAGAATATCCACAGAATCCAGAATATTTGAAAAAACAAATGCTGAAACACATTTCTTACTAAAGTAGCTGCCAAAACCAGTTTCTCAGACAAGCAGTTTTTATTATTTAGCTGGAGTCAGTCTAAGGAAGGGTCTGTGTAATTAAAACTATCTAAAATATGGAGATAGAGCTAAACCTAACCCTAACCCTAAACTGTACATTAATTTTTGAGTTTTAGATCTCCTTCAAGTAATTCTGGTATTTGTCCCTGTTTATACTGCGATCGGAGAATTAGCCAGATGAGTCAGGGAAAGCCAAAAGAGTACCCAGCCAGGGGGGCCATTCATCAGTTCTCCACTGATGTCTTCATCTTCCATTTTTTCATTTTCATATTGAAAAAAATTAAAAATCAATCTTAACTGGGGTGACTGCCCCAGGAATGATTTGCAGGAGATGCAAATGCTGAGCGCTCCTCCAGTGTGTGTTTGGAATTCTAAATACAACCCATTATTCCCACTCGGAGCGCATGTGAAGTGTCTGCCTTACCCAGAGCAGCCTGAGCGCCTCCCAGAATTCCCAATTATGACTTATTCCAGCTTTTCTTTGTCAGGACCGCCCATTTCCAGCCTGGTGAAGGCTGTTGCAGCTGCTCCTCACCTGTACACCACGGCAGGGATGCGCTTCCAGGAGCGGAAGCTGGCCACGCTCTCCAGCTCCTTATCCGTGATCCAGGCGGGAACGATGATCTCCTGGGGGTAACTGCCACACAGCCTGTGGGGAAAGGGAGCAAAGTCAGGGATATGGAGCAGCTCCAGACCTCCCAGAGAGCACAAAGCAGCAGTGGAGGAACCTGACGCCCCTTTTGCTAATTCCTGCTTCCCTGGATATTAATAAACTCCCTCTTCTCCAGCATTAAATATGGAGAGATGGCTCCTTCTCCTTCCCTCAACTTCCAGAGGCCAA
This sequence comes from Eulacestoma nigropectus, assembly GCA_013397775.1. Classification (NCBI taxonomy): domain Eukaryota; kingdom Metazoa; phylum Chordata; class Aves; order Passeriformes; genus Eulacestoma; species Eulacestoma nigropectus. The sequence goes on from VZTE01002173.1 coordinate 418,002, forward strand.
GGCAGAGATTCCTCCTGCAGGAACACCAACTACCAGCTGTGAGTCATTATCCTGCACAGGCAGAGCACTGAAACTGCTCCATCACAAAGTGTTCCAGCTGGGTTTGCTCTGAGCTGGATCAGGGATCAGTCAGAACACCCTGTCCCCCCAGCTGTGGATCACAGAGCACCTTCCCCTGCTCCAGAGTCTAAAGAGGATGTTTGTCTGCACTTTGAGTACCTCAGAAAGTGTTTTTTCTTATTCATTCATCTACAAATTTAACTCTTCCAAACCTGTTTGGGTTTTATTTTTTAAAATACATGTCTTTGTGGTAAGTTAGAGAATAAGACACAATAAAAACATGTTTTAAAAAGTTCAAACTCCACTCTTTGTTCATTTAAGATCTCCCTTAGAATGCTTATTCTCTAAGAAGCCACATCAAAATCTGGTATTTCCAAGCCTAAAAAACTGTAGCAGCTAATAAAACATTGAGTAATTAAAAGCACATTTTTTCTATAAACCAAAAAAAAAAAAACTTAATTCTGATTGTCCCTTCTTGGGAACTGTAGAAGTTGAAAAAGGTTTCAGTAATTGAGTGGTTTGAGATCAATCTGGCTGTGGAGGAGCAGCCCCATCACTCACTTGTACTTCTCATTGATGTTGGAAATCCTCCAGGCATTGTTCATATCAAACCCCATCCGCTCCACTTCGTTCTTAAACCTCGAAGTTACATGTTCTCCTGGGGATCAAGAGCAGAGGGGGAAAATGAATGGGAAATAAGGAATTAAGATTTCTACTTTGCAAAACAGAGAAAACCAGCACATCCCTCAGTCCAACCCCACCACCTGCATTTTACAGCCTCATTTTGACAGTTGCACTGATGGCTCTCCCTGGCCAACTCTCCAGAAATGCCAGAGTCCAACAAGGAGTTTTTCCGTGAAATTATCAACTTCTGGAAATTCTATTAAAAAAAACAATGCTGCAGACCAGAACCAAGGACATCAGCAAAGGAACTGAGATCCATCAGCAATCCAAGTGGGATGGTCGGAAGTTCAGAAGAATTTGGTATCAATGAGAAGAATGTGAAGCTCTGGTGAAAGGTTAAGAGCTGGAATGTGCCCTGCAATGTGGGCAATCCATTGAATATGCATTTCCAGCCCCAAGTTTCCTGTATGGCTGGAGGCAAGTCCTGTCATTTATCCTGCATCCCAGTTTTCCATCGTAAATTGGACATTATTCCTCCATGAGTCATGTGGAGATAGGAAGATAAAATGCATAAATGATTGTTTGACACAAACATCAGTCACAAGAGCCTCACAAATTCCTGGATTAATACATTAAAGGAAGTGGAATGAGCCCCATTTATTTCCTAGACACTTTCTTTTAAAGTCTCAAACTACAACTGAAAAATATACAATGGCAATAAAGAATAAGAAGACAGAAAGTCTGGAAAATGAGACAAAATTTCCAGGTTTCCAGGGCTAAGAAAAGTGCTAAATTTAATGAGCATGTGAGCAGCACTAGATAAGTGATTCTGAAAGTCCATCCATTGCTTGTCTCTTTAAATTACTGTATCATTAAATCCTGAGGCAGAGCAGCACCCAAGGGGGAAAAAATCTGCTGAAAATTTAATGCTTTAAGTATTACATCTTTTCATTAAATATTTTAGAAAACCCTTAAAGTCTTTCAATCCCCCAGGTATCTGTAGATACACATTTAACTCCAAGATGTAAATGCACTTCTGAAATGATTTTTAATGCCACGTTACAGAACAATTAGAGATAAATACAAATAGGTAAATTAAGAATATAGATGGCAGTCTAATTACAGGACTTAATTATACAGATCCTTTGTCAAGGGCAGAGGTGAAATTGGACAGCACATTCCAGCCAGGCAACAACCTCTGTCAGGTTTGTCCTTAGCAGTGACTTTTTTTATTTAAAAACCCCACAAATCCTTTTGCTGGAGCACCACAAGGATGGGCTTCACCATCAGCTGCTCCTTAAAACTTGTGCTTCATCCTTAAGGATTTTTTATGGACAGCAAATGAGAATATTGGAAATATCCCAAATCAATGCTGCTCAGCCCTGGTGGGTTTTAAGAGAAACACATAAAATTACACGAAAATGAAATATTCTGTTTGATTTTCCCCTCTTTCATTTTTAGCTACTGTGAAGCCACAGGTTTTCCTCTTGGAAATGAAACTCCAGCCTTAACATTTAGTCCATTCCTCCTGAACTGCTGGTATTTTAAGAGGCACTTTGAACCAACATTGATAATGTTTAGAAGCATCCCAATCCACTCTCAAAATCCCAGGAAAAGCAAGCTAGATATTTTGTGGGCTTGTGCTTCCTATTAAAGCTGACCCTGTGAGCCACAGCCTGGATCTATACTACAGACACTGCTAACATATTTTTCCCAGAAAATGTGTTCTGCTGACACTCGGATGGATTTTGAAGCACTTTAATACTTTTGTCCCTATCTACCAAACAATGGGTTCCTTGGACACAGAAGAGAAATGACAATGTCTTGGGATTGACTTCTTCAACTACAATCACACTGATTTATTTCAGCTATAATTCAGCTGTTTGAAGGAGAACATCTACTCCCAGCCACAGGCAACTAAAGGGAGATAAAGTTGCCTTCAAGAAAATTATTTGATAGACAAAGCTGCAAGAAAAAAATTGACTGGTAAAAGTTAATAAAAAGGTAAATGTTGTGTCTTATCTCTGGAAGTGTTCGAGGCCAGGTTGGACTTGGAGCAACCTGGTCTAGTGGAAGGTGTCCCTGCCCATGGCAGAGAGTGGAATGAGATGAGCTTTAAGGTCCCTTCCAATCCAAAGCATTCCATGATTCCAAGATTATCCTAACCTAGCATTAGGCTGAAATCTCTGTTTCAGCGAGGAAGAGGAGACTCAGCATGCCTTCCACAGGTTTGCTAGCTCCCATTTCCCTAATTTAGTTAGGAGGGAAAAGCCCTGGGTGTGAAACTCTGCTCTGAGGAGTTTTTTGGCATTTTCCAGAAGCTGCTAACAAAGTGTGTGAACAGGAACAGGGCCAGGGAGCTCCTCCTCCCACTGTGTGATCCCTGCTCCTCTCCAGACACCACAGACACAAGAGCCTGTGCCCAGCTTCAGAGCAGCTCAGCAACAAGGACAGAATCCCAGGAACATCTCTCAGCCTGGTAACTGGGACACTTCCCTGAGGCAGTGAATTGTGACTGACAGGAGATCGCAGAGGGCCTGGAAATCAGATTTCTTATACTCAAACAAGTGCTACAACCTCCAGCATGGCAAGTTGGAGCTTTTTATTTACTTGTGGGCTTCTAAAGCTCTCCAGCAAGGATGCTATTCCACTAAAAAAGGTCACTGCCTGTGGCTGTGAATGAACCTCAGTAGCAGCTCAGGGGCTCCCTTCTCCTCTCCAACATCCATCTTGGAGATCACAGTTCCAGACAGTCACAGAAAACGTGGCAATCAACCCAAAACGGTTTAGACTGAAGGCTGCTGCTGTGGTGAAGGAAATGCTGTTGGTGTTACACCTGACTGACTGAATCAAATCCACCCCAGGAATTCCCTGGGGATATCCAGGTGCTGCTTTGGTGATCCCAAGGGTGTTCCCACGTACCTGGCCGACACAAGTCCCCGTGCTGCTCCTTTTCACTGGCATAAACCTCCATGCACCAGGCGTGGTAGGCGAAGGAGAACAGGTCCTCTATCTTGGACGGGGGGCGGATGGCACTGTTCAGCCTCTTCAGCCAGTCCTGACACTGCTCAAAGGTGGAAAACTGACATCTGTCCCAGAGACAAACATTCCATGGGTGATTTTCAGTAAGAGATGCTGCTCTAGAAGGTGACAGGCTGAGCATGAAAGGCTCTGTGAGAGCACAAAGTGAGGATAAACACCTTAGTGACAACTTAGTTCTGCTTCCATGTGCACTCTAATGGGAAGTAAAATGAAACCTGTGGATATGAGTGAGGAAACACACTTAGGGAGTCAGGACTGACTGAGCAGCAATGCTCTGTGACTGGGAATAACCAGGGTGTGCCCTGCCAGGAATGAGGGGGACATTTCTCCATGTGTTACCTATGAAACCAAGGAAAGATCACTGAGGTCAAAGACAGGAATGTGTTACAGCCCCTTCCGACTGCTGGAATCAGGGGGAAAAGCAGAAAACTATCCCACACATTATAATCTACATAATATAACTATAACCACAGTCCTGTAAACAAGAACAGGCTGGGAGAGCTGGGGGAGTTCAGCTAGAGAAGAGAAGGCTCCAGGGAGACCTCAGAGCCCCTTCCAGGGCCTAAAAGGGCTCCAGCAGAGCTGGAGAGGGACTTGGGACAAGGGCTGGAGGGACAGGACACAGGGAATGGCTTCCCACTGCCAGAGGGCAGGGATAGATGGGATATTGGGAAGGAATTGTTCCCTGGGAGGGTGGGGAGGCCCTGGCACAGGGTGCCCAGAGAAGCTGTGGCTGCCCCTGGATCTCTGGAAGGGTCCAAGGCCAGGTTGAACGGGGCTTGGAGCAGCCTGGGATGGTGGAAGGTGTCCCTGCCCATGGCAGGGGGTGGAATGGGATGGGTTTTAAGGTCCATTTCAAACCCTTCTCTTTCTGGCTTTGTTGGGAAGCAGAGACTGAGCTTTGCCCAGCGTTACAGACTAACAACAAGCAGAGAGAATATTCCCTGCACAGAGAAACAAACCTTCAAAGCAGTGCATTAAAATTACATTTGCTTTTCTTTTCATAGAGGATTCCTGGACTCTTTAGAGTAAAAGGGTGGAAATAAATCAGTGATTTATTTTGCTCTGATGCTTTTCTTCAAGATTTTATAGTTATTAAATATTGCCCAAGTATTTACTTTCGGCTCCAGGCGCTCCTGGTTAATGATGGCATCTGCATTGCCTCGGGGCAGATTTATCACCCCTACCTGCAAATAGCTCAGAGCCACAATGTGGAAGGAAAAAGCCATGTCCAACATCTCCCAAGAGTTGTGAGGAACTGCAGCCTGAGGTGTTTATTTATTTCCCATCACTGACTGTAAAGCAAGCCCAGACTACTCACTGAGACTGGACAATTCTCTATTAAATATCTAAACTCAGACAAGATACATCTCACCCTAAATTCTTTCTAAATTCTTTTGAAGTTAGTGGTGCAAATAACAAGTATTATCTTCACTTGAATTCTATTACTCAAAATACAAAGTTTGCTCATGAAAAAGAACAAGAATATATTCTAAATCTTCTGTCTCAGTCCCAAACTTCACCATCTCCCAACCAACTGTCACCAAGTCCTCAGTCTTGGAGATGCAATTTTGAGAGGAAATTGATAAGGAAGGCAAAAATACAAATAATTTGTATTCATCTACAATTGAAGGGAAATAACAAATTAATGTAGGGAGGAAGGGTGACTTTCTTAAATGTCAAGAGCTACAAGTGAAGAGGAAGTTAAACATTGAATGCAAATTAAACTAAATATTACTTCTAAAGTTAAATCAGTCCTGGTGAAAAAACAGCCTTGCAGGAAGCAGCTGACCTGTTAAACATTCTGAGTGCTCGGAGATGGCCGAGGCTCCTTTCATTATACAAAAGGTACTGCCAGCAAACATTTAATCAAAAAGAAATGTTCCTTTCTTCTTAATTGAAGTTCATAGATCAAAATTAATTTCTGCAGCAGAAAAGTAAAAAAAACCAACCCAGCTAGGCATAGCTCAGGCTAGGCAGCTCAGAGAGTCCTGGCTCGGGTCTGGAGTCTGTGGAAGGACAGCCAGGAGTAACTGCTGGCTGCACACCTGGATCTTCCCCCATTTCCTTTTCCCTTATTCCCTCACTTTCTTTTCCAATAGGTCACCATGCCTCAAGGATAGCGACTGTACCCTCATGGGTGCTGAAAACGCAGGGTGGATGAAGCCTCCAGACCCCAAATCTTGATTAAACACATTTCCAATGTGTGTCAGTGGCTTTATCTACTCCTGTATCTATTGATTTGTATCTATTGATAGATCTATAATATATTAAAAACTGATTGTAAAGCAGAGAAAACATAGTGAGACTAAAATTAATGTCAGAACAAAACCAAGATCAGCCATGTGGGCTCAGACCAAGGTTTGCTGCTGTCCTGTATCATAACAATCAGACACACAGCCCACCTTGTATTAAAATCGGACAGAAGAGAAATCTTTTGAGGGAAATCAAGTAAGAAACCCCATTTCCTTGAACCATCCCAGCTGCCCATGGCACGTGGAAAGTAAATTCCCCCCTCTAACACTGAGTCTCTCCTACCTTATAACCTTGCAGTCCTTGCAAGTCAAATGAAGCTGGAATATATCCCGGCACTCCACACTCTCGATGAGCTGCAATGGAACCTGCAATTAAACACATCAGATTATTTCATTTCAGCAGCAGTAACAGCAATTTCTTCGCATATCTCACAAGGATTTATTGTGGAACTATTTCAGCAGCTCTGAAGTTTGGTACCAGGTATTCGTATTCCAGCTCCAGTGCTGTGTAGTCCAAGGATCCCATGGGAACATGTGAGAAGGCTGTAGGAAAGGCAGCAGACACCCAAGCTCCTCTCTCATGGAAGCAGCTTTCTCTCTTATAGGTCCAAATTTAGGAATCTTAATATATTTTTAGCGGTTGGTGTTCAAAAAGAACTGCTAAGCAAGATCCCCTTAACAGACTGCTGCAGGCTGGATGCTTTTCTATGGCAATATCCCGTATTTCCTCCTCAGGGAAAAACCCTTTGGCCTGTTTAGATCAACACTTGTGATGGAGCAGCTAAATTTAGAGTGATAATGCTGAATCTTTCACATTAAAATGCAGTTATATACACTTCTGTTTCGTGGCATGTTTAACTAGCAGCAGGTTGGTCAGAGCACATGCAAGTACCTTTAAAGATGAGAAAACCCACAAGACGAAAATATTAATTTTCAGTATTATTTTTGGAACTTTACCTGAGATGGGCAAATGTACATTATTGTCTTAAATGAACAGAAGTCATAAATAACTTTCTAAATTTAGCTGTTAATACCTGTAATTAACATGAAGCACAAATCTGTTTGAATGGTTTAGAAGATTATATGGACATTGCACAAGGCAATAAAACCCCTGCCAGCCTTTAGCAACATTCCAATACTCTTATTTTTGCCATCACAGGACTAAGATCCAGCAGTTTAAGGTCTGGCTTGGAGCTTACAAGATGTGGCTTTAAGAGCCTGCCCTGCCAGGGCCTTTCCATATGCTTGGGCAAGTCCTTGAAGGTCACCTCCAATCAAAGCTCCAAGATAAGGAATCAAGACAGCATCTTCTCAGGCACCACAAAGCTTAAAAAGTACCTGATTTCAGTGGAATGAAAAAAAGGAAATGAACTAAAACCAGCAGGCAAGGAAAAGAGATCTCAAAAATACAAACCAGGGAAAACTTCCCCCAAGCAGGGAGGTGCCTGGAGCAAGCTCACAGCAAATGCTGTGCCCAGGAGAAGGATGAGAACTCTGCTGTCTCTGGGGAAGACAGGCACAGCTCAGGGCAGCACCTCAGACAGAGCCCAGAGGGTTCTCAAATCATTGCCCAGAGCTCACAGCCCCCAGATACAACAGGCAGGGATTTTTTAATGCTCAGCCTTTCCCATGTCAGACCACAGCCAGAGGCAGCTCTGGGCTCTCTGGAGCTGGAGAGCCACCAACCCTCCCCTGCTGTGCCCAGCGAGGCTGGGACAGGGGAGTTATTCTGCTCCTTCTGTTGTAACTGGACATTAAATGACAGAAAATCCACAGGCAAGACTTGGCAAGAGGGTGTCTGACTCCACAGCCCAGTAGTTTGGATTTTCAAATTTGGATTTCAAATAAAGCTGGAACTTGAATTTCTGTCCATGTTTTCAGCACTGTCACTGGCTAAGATCTGTGACACAATCAGTGACATGAAAGGGGCAAGAAATGAGAAATCCCTCCTGAGAGAGAGCCCCTCTTTGCCCTCCCTGAGCCCTACCTGACTGTGGTGACTCCATCAAAGCAGCAGAGGACTGAAATGCAGCACAGACCACACCAGGTGCCCTGTTCCACAGCTGATCCTTGTATTTCACCTGCTCATTCCTTCCAAGCCTTCTCCTGCCTGACCCCAGTCTACCAGGCAGGTAAAGTGTCAGAGTTTTGTCTGATCAATGGACAGGAATGTAGCTCAGACTGGAGAGTCCTCCAGTCTGCCTTCATCACTGGACAGCCCCACATACACCTAACAACAATTCTCAGGAGGAATTTCTACATGGAAAGGGTGGTCAGGCTTCGGCAGAGGCTGCCCAGGGAAGTCTGGAATCCCCAGCCCTGAAGGTGTCCAAGGAAGGACTGGATGTGGCTCTCAGTGCTCTGGGCTGGTGATAAGGTGGGGATTGGAGACAGGTTGGACTCAATGCCCTGGGAGGGCTTTTTCAACTTAAATGATCTTGTAATAACTTATTTAAATCTACCACTGTGTTAAATGGCACCAACATGGAAAGTAAGGCATCTTTCCCAGCTGAGTTAAGACTCCAGACTTGCTTTTTAAGCCCAGTGCTGCTTTGTCTGTTAATATCTTATTACTCTCCAAGTGCTGTTTTATTCCATTTTTCCTATGTCCATCTTCATTTAAGCAGTTCTCCACCTTTTCCCTCCTCCTGGCATTCTGCTTGTGGCTCCTCTTCCTCCCGTCTGCACTCCAATGACAAACTAATTCTTCTCCTCCTGCATTATTTTTAATTTCCTTCTTTCAAAGTCACTCCTTGTTCCCTGCCCTTTCCCTGTGCCCTCTGCTCCCCAGCCATCCATTCCCCTCTGCCAGCCCACCAGTGATTCCCTCACAATCTGCAGCTTTTTCTTCAGGACAACCTTCCCATTAATCTTTTTAATTTTCCTTCCCAGTCATAAAAATCTGTCCTCTGGTCCTCTTGTGTTTTCAATGTCCTTCCTGGCCATTATTCTTCCCCCAGTAAAGCTCTATGGAATTATCTCCCATCATTCCCTCCCTCCCTGATAACCTTCCCTTCCCACTGCACATCCTTCAGGCTGCTGCCATTCAACACCCAGAGCCCATTCTTGGAAGAGCCATCAATTCTATCTGCAGGCATTTCTCTCTAATAATGGCATCGAAACCAGGCAGGGAGAAGCAATCATTTTTGCTTTTAGAAGAACAAACATGCATTGTTATCTGAGGCAAATTACATCCCATTATAGGGAGTACAGGAGCATCCTGCTCTTGCAGTATCTCCTGACTGTCTCTTATTTAAAATTATCTCATTTTAAATAACCGCAACATTCTACAACTCCAACTTTTTGTTTTTGAGGGGTTTTTTAAATGATTTTGATGACTAGAGCTGTCTGTTACCTAAGAGCAGTACAAGATATATTTAGAGAATTACAGCTCTGTAATTCTCTAGAAACAGCACAAGTTACATTTTCAGAGCTGAAACAATCACCCCACGGCCCAATCCGTGCCCACAATTCCCAGTGGGATGCAGTGGATCACGGCCAGGCTGCTGTAAGCACGAGTGACTGCTACAGACCCTCCCCTGTGCCCCATTTGGCCCAAACCTCTTCAGGACCTCTCGTGGGGCTCGGGAGCTGGAATTTAGATTTCCTCCTTATTTTCCCAGCTCAGAGCTAGAATAATGTCAGGATTATTGGTGGCTTTAACAAGCACAAGGCCAAGGCTGGGTGCTGGGTGTCCTGGAGTGTGGGATGAGGTGGCACATGGAGGCACTGAGGGTGCAAGGACAGCTCTGAAGGGCTCCAAGGTGGAGGGAGTTGAATCCCCCCCCAGGTTCACAGAACCCACAAGGAGTGTCTGAAGCAAATTTTGCTTTTAATTACAGCTTATGACACTTTGGGTTTGTCTTGAAGGCCACCTCTGAGCCCCCTCTGCTCTCACAACTGTTGTGCTCTGAGTGTGACTTTGGGCAGCAGGGCCTGAGGACAAGGATTATGCCACTCTCCAGCAGAGATGAACCACAACAGCTACAAACATGAGGAATATCCCAATCCAACCATTTTTCCATGCAAGGGAGAGCTCACACTAAAACTCAACTCCTCATCAAAGTCTCCTCCATCATGACTTTTTTTTGGTACTGTGTCTAAAATCCACCATTGGAAAGAGATTACATGCAATCCACACCTTCACAAACCCCACTAAAATGTTAATTCTCCCATCAATGCAATTAGCTTACAGGGAGGAAAGTGATTAGACAGAAACACTCAGCAGCTGCAAAGTTTGACATTTTCTTAAGGAATCAATAGAGATGGGCCTGGGAAACAAACCTCCCCTGTGCACCGAGAGATCCCTGTTGAGTCTGCGCTTTTATCCCGTGGATAAATGTAAGTCAACACTCCTGAATGTCATAATCCCCCCAATTTATGCATGGTCTGTGGGACCTTTTGTTTTTGCATTTGAAACACCGTGTTCCTATTAGCACTGAGATCTAGGAAATTATCCATGGGAAAGATCTCCACACGCAGCCCTTTTCTGCACTGTTGCAATGGGAACATTAACAACTCTGAATGGATTTCTTTCCCAGCCCAGGTGATCTGGAGCTCTGTGCTGCTCACTGAGGTGTCACAGCACCATTTTCACAGCCAGGGAATCATAACCAAGCAAGAAGGAAAAGCCACAGACCAGGAATGAAGAATTTCTTACAGGTACTAGCTGAACAGCTGCAGTGACTTAAAAACAGCAGGAAAGAATCAAGATTAACTTAATCAAAAATTACTCAGTGAAGATTTAATTTAAAAAATCACCATCTGATCAAGAATTTTGGTCAACAATAACCAAAAGGATTACGACTCCCAAATTTAACAATTTAAATATGGTTCTTAATTACTGAAGAATGTTTTATTCTTAAAGACATTCCAAGCCCCCTCTGCCCTGGATTTCAGTGGAGTTCATAGTAAGTTATTAGTCATAGTCATACATGGTTGCAAAGAATGATTTATATTCTGCTCTACCTCATCCACTGATTGATTATTTCTGGTTAATGATGCTGATGATAATGAGGTATCACACAGAATGAGAGTGCAGAACACTGGATGTGAAAGTCAGGGAAGCAAAATTAACATAGGAATATTGACAAACTTCTGGGGACTCTTCCCTGAACACAATCAAGGAATGTGACTTGAGAAAACATCAATTCTTGGTACTGCTCAAAAAAACTGATTTGAAAACCCCTATAAAGTAATATCCCTAATTATCCTAAGGACAAGAAGTGCAGTACATGCACTAATGGCTTTTCTAATAAAGCAACTCCATCATTCCCTGGCATTCCCCAGGACAGACTCTTGATTTCCACACTGGAAGTGTCCACAGCTGCTGAGACTGGTCTGTGTGAGCACTACAGCACTGCCAGGACTGTCCAACACCCATTTAACTGTGTCTGTCACCAGAGGAGGTAGAGATGGAACCATTCTAAGGAATGGACACTTGGAATAAAGCTCCTTAAAGAAATGCATCGAAGGTGAGGCCCCACTCCCGACCTGTTACATCAAGGACTGCACTCAAACCACCCAATATCTGGCACAAAACTCCAGCAGCTGGACCCACTTCCATCTTCTGAAGCTCCAAGCAAGGCACAAATCAAGTTTAGGTGCTTCAAAGGCCCCTTACTAGGAAGACTGATTATTTCTCCACTGAGCACATCCAGAGCATGGGGACAACATGTGGCTGACACAGCCAGCTGTGAAGTGACCATCAGGTTGAGGGATGTGACATTTCCTTATGACATCTGATTTTCACAGCTGCTGAGTCACCCTTTGGTGCCTAAATATGTGTTTATTGTCCCTGAGAAATGGGATTTGAACATCATAAAGAGATTTTTCATTATTAAAAGGGGGGGTCATCATACTCTTATCCTAAATTGTTATTTCCATTGAGATCAGAACACCTGGACAGAACTCACATTCACAACAGATTCTTTGAATTTGATGTGGAGCCTGTAGTTGGAAAGGGCAATGATGGCATCCTCTGCTCGTCCCACGTACTCCGTGCTCTCCCCGTGGAGCTCAATGAACGGCACCTGCAGAAAGGCAACAAAAATCTGATCTCAGACACCTTTTCCCAAAAGTCTGCCCCTCCTGCAGCACACGAAATCAAACAAAGCCTGCTGGGAATTCAGCCCTGTTATTGCTGCTAAGGAGGAACATCAGGTAGGGTTGGCTCAGAGGTTAACTGCAGCCTTTTTCTCAAATGATCCCTTATTTTATGTTACTTTTCCTGAGTGGTAAGTGCCTGGTCAGGGAAAGCAATGAAATTTTATGAAAAATATCCTCACATTTTGGCAAGCAGGCTGACAAAGACCCTGATTTATGCTCTCACTCCTTACTTAATGGAGAGTAGCATTTCCATAATGTTATTAAATTCATCCTAAAGTAGGCAAAACATCCAGGATGAAAAATGTTCCCTGCTGTTTCCCCACTATTCACCCAGCAAGCTCAGGTAACCAGCCTAGACTGGATCCCTCAATGCTACAAAGCTGAACTCAGTTGGACAAATCAAGCTTTTTGCTCCCTATTTCTCACAGTAAATATGAAAATGCACAACCAGCTGCTGCTTTATAAAGTCAGAAACCTGCAGTTCATTACACCACACATGGAAATTGTCACTGGTTAATTAAAAATGTGACTTAAGCCCAGTTTAGCTGAGCTGGGTGGAAAGTGTAAATGCTCAACTTGAAAGTGATCTAGTTTTACACCAATTTAGCTTGAATCAAATAAAAATACTTTATATTACAATGAAACAAACTCTTCAGTGGATGTAAGAGTGTCTGCATGGAAAGCCAGGCTGGGAGAGCTGGGGGAGTTCACTTGGAGAGGAGAAGGCTCCAGGGAGCCCTCAGAGCCCCTTCCAGGCCCTAAAAGGGCTCCAGGAGAGCTGGAGAGGGAGTTGGGACAAGGGCTGGAGGGACAGGACACAGGGAATGGCTTCCCACTGCCAGAGGGCAGGGCTAGAGGGGATAGATGGGATATTGGGAAGGAATTGTTCCCTCTGAGGTTGAGGAGGCCCTGGCACAGGGTGCCCAGAGAAGCTGTGGCGGCCCCTGGATCCCTGGCAGTGTCCAAGGCCAGGTTGGATGGGGCTTGGAGTAGCCTGGGATAGTGGGAGGTGTCCCTGCTCACAGCAGGGGTGGCACTGGATGGGTTTTAAGGTCCTTTCCAACCCAAACTGTTCCATGATTCTATGGTAAATAATTTGAACGGAACTAATTTCAAAAGGAGCGTTGGAAAATGAAGAAATCAAAAAATATCTCTTTTTGTGCAACAGAAGACTTTTGGCTTCACAATAACCAGATGCAAAGGCAGTGTTTAATCAGCTTAGTGCTCATTTTTCAAAACAACAGAGTTCTAAACAATGGAATAAAACCTGACACTTGGAATTAGTGCACAGGTAGCAGTGGTATTTTTCAGACACTTGAAGGAATTTCTTATAATAAAATGCCCAAGTTCTTCGTCCTACCAATAGTACAGGAGTATTTAAAAGAAAAATGAGTTTCTGTGCTAATTGAGAATTAAAGGAGAGGTCAGAGAATCCATAACCAACTGGAGGTAGTTTGATTTTTACTGGCAAGGAGCAGTGTGGTGATTACCTGAAGGTTCTCATCCTCTCGGATCAGCTGCTTCCTGGGAAAAATCTGATTAGCCTGGATGCATTCAAGGCTGTGCTGAGTCTCTTCATCCTGAGGAACAAAGTGTGACAGTCACCCATAGCCCTGGCACCCAGTGCCAACTTCCCCAACCAGCCAAGGAAAAGCTCCCACAGGATGAAGTGTCCAGAAAATTCCAGGAGCAGTAACTCACTAATGTTTCTAAACTCTCCAAGACGGGCCCTCAGACAACAAATTTGGTATTAGAAACAGGTTTCCTTCCTGCAGCCTGATTAATAAAGTCATTAAACAGCTGTAAGATTTATAGCAGCATTAGGAAAAAAGCATTAGCACTATGCTTAAAACTCAACAACTCCACATGTAAACATTCATTCCCTAATGTTTTTCCCATTTTAAACTCTCCTGCTCTGTCACAGACCCTACAAAGCCCCTTTGCTTACCATGACAGGCCCTGGGCAGGAGGAGGAATCCTCGTCTTTACTTGCAATACTTCGAGGCTCTCAACTTATAAAATCTAGAAAATCAGGAAAGTATAATGATGAAACAAAAATCATTTTCTTTTGGCAAATAAATACAAATTAACTTTTAAAGATTGTGAATGTAGCTATTAGAAAACTGAGAGCAAACAGTAATTATGAAAAGATAAAATCCATAGAAGCTCCCTCTCCTGAGAGCCAAAATTGTTTCAAAATGTGTCTGGTTCCTTCTGTTCATCCTGAAAAATTACCTTTGGATGTGCTGCTGGGAGAACACCTGTCTGAAGGCAGCAATTAGACAAGTGTTTATATAATTTAAATTAAAACATGTTCATCTTTCTGGATCCCTCAGAATTTTCTCCCAAGTTGTTTGCAGATGGTGAATCACAAATCCATGGGTTACAAACCCAAAGGGATTGCTGGGATCATTTAGGCTGATCTGGTATGAAACACAGGATTTGGATCCTCCTGGAGCAACCTTGTTTCACCTATGGCATATGAACTGGAATTATTATTGGGATAAGAATCCTCATTTTACACTTATGACTCATTTTCGATATCCATGGATACATCCAAATATCCATTTTCCTGCACTGACCTTTCCAAGAGCTCCAGATCACTACACTGGGGACTTGCTCTCTCCACTACCCAACAACCCCTCAAACCTTTGATCGTTTGCAAATTTTCTGGGAATATTAACAGAGGTTTATGCAAATCACCCTATTAAGGACTTAATGACTGAAGTGACCTTAGGCGTCACAATTTGGTTTTGAGACTGATTTTACGCTCAGCTTTTAAAATCCAGGAAGGTTCTTCCCTTTTCTACTCAACCACAATTCAAGCAGGTATTTTATGGGGTTTGCAGACTATGGCACATAAAAGTTCCAAATGAAAATGCATCACACGAGTCCAGTCAGTTCTCAGTTCACATCCAAAGTTCATATCTCACTTTACTTATATTTCAAATTATCAATGTTGAGGCTGACAGAGAAAACCACTTCAATCCATCAGCTCACAGCATAGCAGCACTGCAGGGAGCCCTAAATATATCCTGTGCTCTGTATGGAATATTGACAGAGGGAAAAGGAGCAGCAAATGCACATCAAGGATGTGCACATACGTGTCTCTGTCTGTATATTTATATAAAAGGAGGAAATTATGAACAGTATCAAGCTCAAACTGCCATGAATTCACTGAAAATTAATGCAAAAAGTAGATATAAAATCCTGGGAGAGAGCTGGAGAGGGGCTGGGGACAAGGGATGGAGGGACAGAACACAGGGAATGGCTTCCCACTGCCAGAGGGCAGGGCTAGAGGGGATAGATGGGATATTGGGAAGGAATTGTTCCCTGGGAGGGTGGGGAGGCCCTGGCACAGGGTGCCCAGAGCAGCTGTGGCTGCCCCTGGATCCCTGGCAGTGTCCAAGGCCAGGCTGGATGGGGCTTGGAGCAGCCTGGGACAGTGGAAGGTGTCCCTGCCCATGGCAGGGGTGGCACTGGATGGGCTTTAAGGTCCCTTCCCACCCAAAACATTCCAGGATTCTATGATACAAAAAATACCTTGTTATTTCAAAGAACTCCTTCAGCTTCACACATAATATTCAAAGAAACATCAACTTAATTTTAAAAACTGGCTTTATTACAAATTTGAAGCTTGCTTAATATCTCTGAGGAAAAGTTTTAATTTAATAGGCACTATGCTGGGGAAAAAAGTTCTTTTATACTTCAGTTTGATTAGACATATGTAATTTATAAGTTTATTATATAACCAGCTACATATTAAGAAAACCAGCATTAGCTTACAAAATTGGGTCTTTTCAAATATCTCACAGCTGTGCTCCTACAATCCAGCATAAACCTCCAGCAGAGACTACCCAAAGTACCAAGTTTCAGTCTAACTCCTGCATTCAATGCAGAACAGTTTCTACTGTAACAGTGGGGTTTTTTCCATGAATGTGAGAATCTTCCTTTTTAAGGTGAATTTTGGGAAAGCTGTGTGGAAAAAAAAACTGCCTGTTTCAGTTTGCATCAGGACTATCAGATCCAAAGGGTGATGCTGCCAAGATAAATGGTCCAAGAAGTTATAGGACTGGTTCTAAAGCAAACACTTTGCTCTGGCTGCTGCTGGGCATCAGCGAAATGCTTCAGTGACTTCCCTGCCACCAAAGGAGTTCTGAAAATCCCTGACAGAAATAGCAAAAAGGCTGAATTGTTACAATGAGGCTCTCTGAGCTGATGGGCAGTGAATACTCTGAAAGAAATCATTCCTTTCCCATCATGTCAACGAGCTGATCCCGCTCCCTGCAGCAGCTCAAGGTCACTGGGCTGAGCACACGGGAAAGGAACATCTCTGGGAGCGGGGATGGACCTACTGCTCAGGGACAGCCCAAACCACACCTGAACCAACATTTCTTTCTATCCCAAAGCTTTCTAACCCATTTCCAGTTCACCAAACTCTTCCCATGGGAACAGGAGGAGGATCCCAGTGACTGTTGACACCTCATAGGGGGATTTCTGGCTTTAGAAGCCTTGGAAGTGAGAACAGAACGTTCCTCATATCATCAGCTCCACCAAGCACTCCTGAACTCTCCCCACCATAATTCCTCACTGTGCTGCTCTGAGGGACAGTTTGGGACAAAGCCAGCCCAGCACCAAGTGGCTGCACAAACCCATTCTCAAGTTGACCCCATAACAGCTTTAGGATTAGTTGCAGAATGGAAGGAGAATTCTCATTTTGTTTAACTGCAGCTCTGCCCTGACAGTAAACTCCATTTTCCAGAAATGAAATGGAAAGGTACAAACACAGCTCAGATAAAAAAACCTGGCCAGGAAAGCAGCCCTAAATTCAGGCTCCTCCTTATCAATAGGATCACATAAAAATAGCAGCCAGCTTATACACCGAGCAGTGAAACTTGGTTTTATGGGTACAAATAATACTGGATTTGGTCAGGACTGAGGGCAAATAAAGGTGATGTTATCAATTTACTGTCTGCCCTTTTACCTGCAATTCCATGTGTGTTAAATTACATCAAAAAAGAGACTGGTCTCGTTAATTCTCCATCCTTATGTTCTGCTTGAAAGGGTAAATGATGAGCAAAGGTTGTAACACCTCAGACTCTCTTCAGCCTCTATGGGAACATCTTAATTACCTTTTGTTTCAGATGTGCCTTCTGGTTTAAATTATGTACATAGTTAAGAGTAGCAATAAGCATCTGTTTGCCAGTGATTCTAAACAAAAAAGATTAGGTAAATAAAGGATCGTTTAAATTCACATACATTTAAATGCAGTTGGACTTCCAGGAGGAAAAGGAAAAACTGGAGGGGAAAAAAGGAAAGAGGAAGAATCCAAGCATTTCACTTTGTTCCCTTACCTTCCCCATCCAGATTGAATTCCATTTATTTTAATATCAAAATCAAATTGAGCTGCCCCCTGAGCTGTTTACATACAGTAGCACAGTTGCCCTCTGAGTCTGAGTTTGGAATCCAAATTTTTGGCAAAGGACCATCAGAAAATTTGAGAATTAAATATTCAGGAATGCACTGTACCTTGAGCAAAAGATGCTTCTGTTGCAAACTGAAAACACTTCTCCCCCTTTGGCAGGTGGAAGGAAATTTCTGAGATAAGGATAAACACTCAGCTTCCCTCGCTTCAGTCCCAGACAGGGAGGTTTCTCCTCTTTCCTGGCACTGCAGGCTGCAGTAACCGAGTAACTTTTACCAGGATTCACTGGGAGAGCAGCAACGGACAAAGGATATTTGCAACATTCTTCAGGAATAGGAGCAGGACAAAGAATCATGTTTGAAGATTGAGCACAACTAAGAGCCAGGAGCTTTTTTTTTTTCAATAATTAAAGCTTGCAAACTCCAACTCAGTGAAATACTAATTTTTGTCTAAGATCTTGGAAAACTCTTAATTAAGTAAATGAAGAGAATAATCAATGGTAAGCACAGAATTCACAAACAAGCAGCTCATCTTATCAAAATAACGCAATTCTTACCAAAGAATGAGAGAATAAACAGTCCTCTCTTGTCCCAGAAAGTTCCAACTGTTCTCTTCTGATACTTCACATTGGCAGCTGCAAATAAAAAGACACTTTAAAACATGAACCTTCTCTTGAAAAAACCCACTTCTGAACCAGCAGCCTAGCTAGGACACTCCACTGGTACGGGAGTTTGGATTAATTCAAGAGGAAAAAGAGAAAGTCTGAGTGCTTTGTAGCTTAATATGCCCAGAGAGGGAATTCCAGGACTGGATTCCAATGGATACACGTGGATAAGGAGCAGTTCTGAAGTCGTGGCCACAAAGCAATTCAGAATTCTCATAAATGAGTGAACGAAACCTGAATTACTTCACAATACGAGCTACGAGAGAGAGTTTTACAGAAGAACCAACTGGATTTATACTGATCTTCAAAGTGGTTTAAATTTTACAGTGAAATTGGCATTTTTGGCGCCAAGAAAGCCAATGAAGGCCCCCGAACAGTGGTTGTTGCCCCTGTGCTTTGGTCTAATGGTGCAAAAATCCCAGGGAACAGCAATGCTCATGAGGCCACTCCTGCCAAGCCCTATCCTTTGGATTTTCAAATGCTGTACAAACACTTATTGCCTCAAAATTAGGTACTGTGCCACAAATATATATTTGTCCAAAATTATATGGAGAAAATATCTAATCTGCTTCATTCCTACAGTCACTCCAAGAAGACCAACAGATGTCACCTCTGGCATCACAATGACTCCCAGGACAAAAAGTTTCACACTAAAATACCCAAACCTTAAAATTACAGTTCCAGACTAATCCCAACCGTTCCTAGAGCACACAAGCAGCCAAACTGATTGGACACCACTCCCTTGTATCCAAAGATCTGCTTTTTAAAGTAACTTGGATACTCTCCCAGTAGCACACTGCATCTGGATGTGCCTGGAAAGTCCAATTTCTCCACCATATAATCCTGCTGCTGGAAATAGTTTGCCTGGACTTTGATGTGCTGCAACTACTGATAATTTTCACATTCTGGTAAATGAAATAAAGTATTTTTTGTATTTTGCATTCATTGTGTCCTTTAGTTTATGGCTTATGATAGGGAAAATAAGTAATATACAGAATAAGGAGATATAATTTTAGGACTGATGCAGTAGAAAGAAATAGTTTAAGAAGTTGTGCATCAAAAACTGTGCATTTAAAAGAGTTGTGCCCCAGGCCCAGCATCGCCAGCTGGGTGAGGGAGGGGATTGTCCTGCTCTGCTCTGGGGTGGCCTCTCCTCGAGTGCTGGGGACAGTTTTGGGCACCACAACGTCAGCAGGATCTAAAGCTGTTGGAGAGGGACCAAAGGAGCAGCATGAGGATGGGGAAGGGTCTGGAGGGGCTGAGGGCAGAGGACATTGAGCTCAGACCTCACTGGGGGCTGCAGCTCCTCCCGAGGGGCAGCTCCGATCTCTGCTCCCTGGGACAGGGACAGCACCCAGGGAGCAGCTGGAGCTGGGCCAGGGCAGGCTCAGGCTGGAGATCAGGGAAAGGTTCTTCCCCCAGAGGGTGCTGGGCACTGCCCAGGCTCCCCAGGGAATGGGCACGGCCCCGAGGCTGCCAGGGCTCCAGGAGCGTTTGGACAGCGCTGCCAGGGATGCCCAGGGTGGGAGTGTTGAGGTGTCTGTGCAGGGCCAGGAGCTGGGCTGGATGATCTTTGCGAGTCCCTTCTCATGCAGGATTTTCATGAGTCTAAGATTCTAATACAAATTTAGCTGCACCAAAAGGAATTCTACCATCTCCCATGATGGACACTTTCGGGAATCTCAGTATTTACACAACAGGGACCTGGGGATGAGCCCTAACAGAAAGGCCCTGTGTCGATGCCAGCTGTCCAAAACCTCAGCTAAACTTCGATTTACCATTTTATAAAACAGTTTCTAAAAGCAACATTTCATTACCTGCAACAGAGGTCAACTTTGTTTTTATTTTTAAAAAATCTCTCTCAGCCAACAAGCCAAACACCAACCCCAACAACTTTATGGGTCTATAATCAACCCCAGCAACCAGATGGGAACAGACACAGTTTGACCGTGAGGTACCAGCTTGATCCTGCAACAAGTTCAACTTCACAGCTGCCTGTTGATACAAAGTCACCTTTCAGGGGAATATGGAGCAGGTTTATTAAAAACATAAAAAAAAAAGCTATGAAGGTAGACTATACAACTCTAGAATGACTCCTCAGAGACAGTTTTCTGGCCATGTATTCGCTTTTCAAAAGGCAAGATACACATTTCGGGTGCAGGAGCTGGACTGATTTTGTGTGGTTTCAGCCCAAACGAAAAAAAACCAAAAAACTTCGCAAAACCTGCAACAAGCTTTTTATTGATTTTAATGAGGCTTGGAAGAAGCCACCAAATCTCAAGAGTTTTGTCAAGAAGTTTAAAAACAGGAGAAAAATGTTCCAATATAAGCATTAATAATTCCGCTTTATTCCTGCCAGAGCTCGGCAAACACCCCTCGACACGCTCATCAGCATTCCTGCTGCAAGGCTGCTGGGCTCTGATAAGCACCTCCAATGTTATCACTTCCTAAGTCAACAACTTCTGCCAAAATAAGGGGAAAAAGCCGCCTGTAAGAAGAAACGTAGCTATGAGTTCTACTGCCCTTCTCCAAAACACTAATTCCTGATGGGAGCAGTCCCAGGTCAGGGGTAGCTGTTTAATTAACACATCCCAGCACATCCCAGGGAGCTGCCCTGCAGGAGAGGGATGTAGCCCCCCCTTCCAGGGGCTCCCACCACTTCCTCTGGAGCACCCCAGCTGTGTGAGCCACAGAGAAGCACCATCAGGAAAGATAAGGGTAGGAGATGGAAAACGGACAGGATCCTTCCAGTAAATCCTAAATCAAGTGTGCCTTTTAAGGAATGGACTTTGCAGCACCTTTACTGGATTGTCACGTTCTCAGAGCTGGTTTGGTTTATCACAGAATGGTTTGGGTGGGAAGGGACCTTAAAGTCCATCCAGTGCCCCCCTCTGCCATGGGCAGGGACATCTTCCACTATCCCAGGATGCTCCAAGCCCCATCCAGCCTGGCCTTGGACACTGCCAGGAATCCAGGGGCAGCCACAGCTCCTCTGGGCACCCTGTGCCAGGGCCTCCCCACCCTCCCAGGGAACAATTCCTTCCCAATATCCCATCTAGCCCTGCCCTCTGGCAGTGGGAAGCCATTCCCTGTGTCCTGTCCCTCCAGCCCTTGTCCCCAGTCCCTCTCCAGCTCTCCTGGAGCCCCTTTAGGCCCTGGAAGGGGCTCTGAGCTCTCCCTGGAGCCTTCTCTTCTCCAGCTGAACACCCCCAGCTCTCCCAGCCTGGCTCCAGAGCAGAGGGGCTCCAGCCCTTGGAGCATCTCTGTGGCCTCCTCTGGACTGGCTCCAGCAGCTCCAGGTCCCTCCTGTGTGGGCCCCAGGGCTGGAGGCAGCTCTGCAGGTGGGGAATCACCTGGTTCCAGCACAGGTGCCCAAGGACATCCTGTCACTGCTCAATTTAAACACATCACAAGTGACTCTGCCATAGGGCTCCAGTACTGAAGGGGATGCGAACACTTCACTTTTCCTTTGAATCATCTTCTATGATCCTGCTCTGGTGCCTGTTTTGGGAACTTGGGCATTGGGTGAACACTCAGCACAAAGATCTCGCCCCCAGTTTTTTTCTTGGAAGATGTTATGGAGAAGTAGAGTAGTTGCATTGCATATCAATGATACAGTGAAACACAAGTAATAACCCAACTGGGAGGGGGGAAATTCCAAATAATGGTTTCCAAGTTGTAGAACTTTCATCCCTGGCCATACTCCAACCCCTGGAATTCCAATGGCAACCCAATCCAACATCAAAGTCGGCCCTACTCTGAGCAGTGTTGGACTACAGAAACTCCAAAATCTAAATTATATGAGCCTGTGACAGTGTTTTTCTTGACATTTATTTTAATAAAACATTGGCAAATAGCTAGGAAAAGCACTCTGGAAAAGTTTCAATCAACGTGTTTGTTTAATTCGGTGATTGGAAAGTTGTCTCTACAGTTTCTTTGCTGAAAGGCTCTATCAGCCAAAGCAGGAGAGCCATGATTTGATAAGCATGGAAATGGCACAAGGGAAAAATAACTCGGGAGAAAAACAAATCCAGATTTTCTCTAGCTGCAAGTTATCCTCATAAAGATGTAAACAAACACAACCAAATGAAGCTTTTTGCCTGCTAACTTACTATTTTGAAGATGCATTTTCCCCTCGCTTTGCCAAAATATGGCATTTCCACAGCAGTTGTGCCACACCATGTCACAACCTAACATTATGCAAGTGTGGTTTTTGACGAGAAGTTCTGCATTCCTGTTTACATTTCAAACTTCCCAATATCACTGTTCCCCTATACCCAACCTCTGCCATGAGGGAACCTTCTCTCGCATGGGATTACCACACACCCCCTGTTTATTTCATCACCTCTGGGTTTGGCTGCTCTCTGCTCGCTTTAGTTCACGGGTTGTTCTTCTCCTACCCTCTCTCCTTTTTCTGTTCTTCCTGGAGGATTTTAGCTTCCTTTCCCTACTATTTTTACACTATTCTTAGCGTGCTCAGGAGCAGGAACACAGTGCTTCCATCAGCTGCCCACCAGCTGGGGGATGTGGTCAGCTTGTGGCTGCGGAAACCACAGAGGGATGGGAGCACTGGGAATGCAGCTGCTCCCGAGGCTGGATGGGGCAAGGCTGCTCCTTAATAGAAAGTTTTAAAATATGCACATGGAGAAGGAATGCTGATCTTCAAGGAGGTATTTTCTGCTTTCTACTGCCACATGTCACAGAATCTTTAAGGTTGGAAAAGACCTTTAAGGCCATTGACCTGGAACCATTGTGTTCACCATTGACCCATGTCCCCAAGGGCCACATCCACCGAGCTGCTGAATCCCTCCAGGGAGGGGGACTCCAGCAGTGCCCTGGGCAGCTGTGCCAGTGCCTGACCACCCTTTCCATGAAGATGTGTTCCCTAATATCCCATCTTAACCTTCCCTGGTGGAACCTGAGGCTGTTCCCTCTCATCCCATCCCTTGTTCCCTGGGAGCAGAGCCCAACCCTACCCTGGCTGCCCCCTCCTGTCAGGGAGTTGTGCAGAGCCAGAAGGCCCCCCTGAGCCTCCTTTTCTCCAGGCTGAACAACCCCAGTTCTCTCCATCTTGTCAATCATACACTTCTCTGGATGAAATGACATCATTCCCAGTTGGAATGCAGCTGGATATGAAGGTGTGCACACAGCAACACTCAAATACCTGACAGGGACAGTAGAACAGCCACATGAACATCCCACTTTCCCACAGCACGGATGGGAACTGTCCTGGATCAGAGCATTTCGAAAAGATCTCATTCCACTTTCTGTTCTCTCTGCTCTTATGAGTGAAGAATAAAATTAATTATAAGAGACCAAAGCATCAAAAAAGTTTTGTCAACATCTGTCACTGCACTGACTCATCCACTAATGGCAGGTCGGCATTCGGGCTTCCTTCATCTTCCCACTTGGAAGAGGCATTAATCTGCTTCTAAAGCAGTTTGATTAAGCTGATTATCTTTGCATATTTGTTAAAGATCACTTCTTGCACGCTTCAGAAATTAAATGAAGAAGAAACAGTTCAAAGTTAAAACAAAAAAAAAAAATCTTGAAAGAAAAGTAGATTTTGAAATGGCAGAGGAAGGCAGGAGGCAAGGCAGGAGAAGCACTTCTGGGGGTCTGATAGCAAAGGATAGTACAGAAAAATTTGATTTTGCATTAAGAAAGGTCCATTTTTTCCATAATTGATGCCAAGAATAAAAATCAGTATTTAGCTGGGATAACAGTATTAATTATTCCAAAAATAAGAGTTTTTTTAGGAAAGTGCTCCTGAATAAAAGACTCTACATCAGTATCTTCCCTCACTGACCTCAAAATAACCCAGGTCAAAAGACTGCAGCAAGCCTGAAACCAAAATCCACAAGGAAATGTCACTTTTTCTTACAAAATTTCAGGCTCTCTTTTCTTTTAACTCATTTTTCATTTGGATAAAATCCTGGGTTCCAAAGGCTGCAATTATTCATACATAAGCCAGGATACAATTTACCCATCAGAGATCTGTACTGTGTCTATAGTTTTCCTTTTATTTCAATTATTCCATATTCCTCAGTTTTATGTGCATGACAGATGAGGAACCAAGGACCAACAAGCTACACAGATTGGTCTGAACTGTGGAGAGACCTGGAAGGATGGGATCTGAATCTGGGATCTGGGTTTTAGTGTGGAAGCTGACAGGACACAGACCTAGGGGATTTGTGGAGGTCCTAAGCTGGAAAGGTGACCAGGTGTGCTGGGAAGGGGATTTATGTCAACAGGTAACCGAAGAGCCATGAAATGTAGTGCAATATTAGACTGGAGTTATGAAACAAACAGCAAGGTTAGACCAGGCAGCAAAAGTTTCCATTTGAAAAGGCATAATGGAGAAAGAAGGGAATAATTTGCTCCTCACAGTTCCCATTTTTCCATTAAGGTCCTCGCAGCCCATTTGCCATGAGTCACACTCCCTCCCCTCTTTCTGCCTTTCTAGAAGAAAGCCAACAAGGAGAAGTGGCTGTTAATCAAAGTCTCCAAGGTTTTACTCATCCTCCCAAAACACCTCTGCATCCTCCTTCCCTCCTCCAGTCACATCGTGCTTCAGCTCAGACCTTCCTGTAAGCACCTGAGCAGCGGAAGGGGCAGCAGCTGTTCCCAGAGGAGCATCCCACTCTGCCCAGGACAGCTCCTCACCTGCTGGGATTTACTGACAGCCCATGCAGCACTACAGACAACAACAAATAATTTAGAAAAAAACCCAAAGTTTTGAAAATACAAAGAATCAAGAAGCATATGTGATTTGAAAGTTCCTCTGGAGTTTCAAGATACAATCCCATGAGACTTTTCTCCCCCACTAAACTTCCTCAGGACAACACACACAGTCACGGCTCTCAGCTCCTCAGTCAACCTCACTTTCACCACACTTTTTCTGGCATAAAACATTGAAAATCTCTTTAACAAAACACCACTGAATGCTTTTGTCATAAGACAACTTTCTTGAAATAGCAAATACCCATTACTAATAATCTATTAATGCTTTGAGAAATAAATGCCTAAGTTATTACAAAGTGTCCCTAATGGGGACCTTGGTCCTCCACAGAGGCCCAGCAATCATGGATTCATGGAATGGTTGGGGTGGGAAGGGACCTTAAAGCTCATCTAGTGCCACCCTCTGCCATGGGCAGGGACACCTTCCACTGTCCCAGGTTGCTCCAAGCCCCATCCAGCCTGGCCTTGGACACTGCCAGGGATCCAGGGGCAGCCACAGCTTCTCTGGGCACCCTGTGCCAGGGCCTCCCCACCCTCCCAGGGAACAATTCCTTCCCAATATCCCATCTATCCCTGCCCTCTGGCACTGGGAAGCCATTCCCTGTGTCCTGTCCCTTCATACTCTTGAACAAAATCCCTTCTCCAGAGCTGCTGTGCTGCATAGCCCAGAACAGGCAGGACACAAATTCTGTTTGCTGTTATCAAGGCCTATAAAACCTCTGCTTGCACACCTCGCACAATGTAATTATGGGTAAAGCTTTAATCCATTAATTCTTTAGTTGCATTGAAAAGACCTGTCCTGTCAAGGAGCCATGGAAGATCCACACGTCCACCCTCACCAGCTGCATCGAGGAATGGAAGCCATTGGGAGGCTCTGTGTTCCAGGACTCACACTGGATCACCTTACACGACTGGGAAAGTTAATATTTCAAACTAACACCAGCACTTGGTAAAATTGTGGCACACTCCAAAAAAGCCTTTTTTGATGTGGTATTAAGGTGGTTTTGCTTTAAAACAGACTATGCTGCTACTCCCTGAAGCACGGTGAGCCAGCAGAAAGGGTACTGCTCCCATACTCCTCCCAAACAAAACATTCCCCTTCCTTCTTTTACACCAGCTCTGGCATTTCAGACCCATCATGGCATATTCCAACTCCTCGATACAAGACAAAACTAACCCAGAGCGCAGATCATGGAACCACCACTCCACAGTGCTGTAATGTTGTTTGCTTCCAGAGCAGCACAGCCTGAAAAACCGCAGGACATTTCAGATTTATAGAATTTGAGGCAGCTTAAGAATCACTTCAGCTCCTGCAGAAATGACATTTCTTTACAGAACTGATCAATTAGCTTGCTCATCTCTTAGCCTGCTCAATTCTTTGAGAAATATTCAAGTAGTTTCAGTTTGAATGGCAGAGTTTACAGTTCAGACACCAAGCACCCTCCCAAAGCTCTGATCCACTCTAGAGCTGTCAAGCACATGCCTGCATTCTGTACTGAAGGGAACTGAAGGGGCTTTTAGGAGTAATTCACGTATTTCTGCCAGAATCTGTGAACCTAAGGATGAAGAGCCCTTCCCTTCAAAGTCTCTTCAATTGCCATGTCAAGGGACAAGTATGTGTGACCACAGCATTATTTACAGTATAAAGCAGTAATTAATTCAATCCAAGAAAAGCCTTGAGTTCAGGTATTCCCTTATTAGTCCATGCAAAACAATCCTGAACAGAATCACATAACCACACTGAAAGAGCTGACCTAAGGTGAGAGCCAGCTTTATTTAGCTACAAGAGACCCCTTTTGATGAACTGACCCCCTAAATTCCATATTTCAGGAGCTAATCAAGGATCAGAGTAGCTTTTCTAGGCTCACAAAAAGCTGTTTCCTAGAGAGCAGTCCACACACTTGTGTGGGCATCACCCATGAGGCTGCCAAGACACCAAGAGCACTCACCGTTCACCAGACGCTCCGTGTGTGCAAATACTGCAAAAGTCAAATTCGGAGGAGATAAAGCCAAGTGTGCTTGTTGACGATAACGGGACCAGCAAGAGCTGGGTCAGGAAACCCCAGCAGCTCAAGGGACTGCACAGAGCTTTCTGCTGGGTCCTGTTTACCTAGCAAGTTCCAGCCAGACCCAAGATTTATCAGAACAGGGTCCTGCCCTCTCTGCACTTGAGCAGCAACTCCTTCCAGGGAGAACAACCAGGCATTTCCACCAGCCCATTGCCAGTTCCAGCTTCTCCAAACTTTCCTGTCACGTTACCCACAGAAGGAGAAGATTCCCAGTGGCATTGCCCTCAGCCAGGCACAGCAGGGAAGAGCTTTGGCTCCCTACAGGAATTAAGACACACACAGGACTCGGACGCCTTCCCCTGTTAATTCCTGCTTTTAGATCACAAAGGACAAACTGGTTTGGATAATCTACCAGCACACTGCCTCCAGGAAACCTGCTGCTTCCTGGCCTTTCCCTGGTCAGCTGATTCACAGAACCACGAGATGGTTTGGGTTGGAAGGGCCCTTAAAGCTCATCGATTTCCATCCCCTGCCATGGGCAGGGACACCTTCTGCTATCCCAGGTTTCTCCAAGCCCCATCTAACCTGGCCTTGGAACTCCTCAGTTCACTAAAGCAAAAAGAAAAAGCAGGAAAAGCAAATACTTTCCCTCCTGTAGTTAAATTGCCTCAGTATCTTCCAAGTATTAAGACAGTTGTTTATTCCTATCTTTTTCCACTTGTGGAAAGTCACAGTTAATTTCAGAAGCAGGAAATGTAACAGCAAAATACTACTTTCCATTTGCAAGCTGCACTTAAATAAGAGTTGGAGATGGACCTCAACCCAAACAAACAGCAGGCAAAGAAAAAGAATCTTAAAGAGGGTCCTGCCCATGAAGGCCCACGGAAAAGGGTCATGGAGCTGTCTGAGTAGCCAGCTTTAGCGAGGAGCAGCGAAACTGCATCTCACCAAGAGCCTCAGCAGAGCAGCCACCAGGGATTGAAGCAGCACAGCCCTTTGATGTGGGAGGCAGGAGGTCCACGGAGGAGTCTTGCAGCTCTTGTGATCGCCTCAAGAAATGTTTTAATGGGCTTCAATTTCCGTAGCTGGTTTGGAAGATCAATTACACACATTAGCAGTATCTGCTGTGAAGAACAGAGGTCTTTAACAGAACAGTTAATTTTGTCACACTGCTCTCTGTATTCCTCTAGAAACACAACAGTGCTGCTTCAGAACCAGTTGATCCTAATACATATTTTTCTAATTTTATGTATCTTTAAGCCCAGTAGTCCTCCATCAACTAAATCAAGGTAGATGCTCTGCAATGTTCAAATCTTGAATGTGTCAAAGGCAAGAACAACTACAATTTCTGAAGTCATGTCTCCAGACTGCCCAGGGAGGCTGAGTTCAGTCAGGACAAGTCCCCAAAATATTTTCTCCACAACAACTTCCATAATATTGAAAATATACAGGCTTGTTCCCTTACACTGAAGTTGCACAGCCCTTCAGTGCCAGGAAGGAATTTACTTGGATTAACAAAATATGCTTATTCTAAAAACTAAACAGCACGAAGCCAAAGTTAAATATATTTAGGCATTTCAGAGACACCAAAGAAGGGTTTGTGGTTTCTTGAGGCACAGATGTGTATCAAAACACAGTTTCAGCTAGTATTGAAATTGAGTTCTGTAACACACTGCAGCTCTGCTAGAGAAACAAGGTTTGACAGGTCTCCAGTCAATAGCCACAGTCTCTCCCTTCTCCTGTTTAAAGTTAAAATCCACTGAAGTTCAAGCTTCCATAGAAGGATACCAGCAGATACTTGGCTGATGTGGAAAAGGGAATTAATTCCATAGAGTACCTGTATCTCCTCCGGTCAATCTTGCCGTCCAAACAGCAATTCCAACAGGAATGAGTTTCTCTGGGGAACAGGAAGATTTCCCTTCCTACCTGCTCACTTAAACCAGACCACACCAAGTTTTCTATAGCAGATCACTTTTTACCTAAAAGAGATATTCCTCCAGTATCCTATTTTATACTAAATGACCTTTTCAAAAGCACAACAAATTACATATACAGACACTTATTTAAAACCTCTCTCACTTATTTTCCCTAAAGAAACTCATTCCTTTTGGTAGATACAACAAACTCTGAGAAGGAAGAATAATAGCACAAAGAATGTAAGTAGTCATTTAAGTGTTTTATCCTTTAGAGAACATTCACTCCTTCCCCCGTGTGACTCAAAACAAACCTAATTTACTAAGAAAGACTTGGTTGCAATTAAGAGATAAATCATCATTTTAAAGAAACAAAGGTTTGGGCTCTTCAGCACATTATCCAAACACAACACATCCACATCTCTCCCACAGGCATTGCAGAAGTCAGTGCAGTTCACAGCTCACTCTCTTATTGATGCATCAGGGAAGATAATTTTCATTTAATTCCAGATTTTAAAAAATATGTATATCAGGAGACTGCAGTTATCCACTTCAATTTTTGCATTTAAATCATTATCAGCCAGCAGGACTTAACCTTCCTTTAAAGAATATAAAGATTTGTAACCATCCTTACAGTAAATTTACCATGTCTCCTTTAAATTGCACTTTATAGACATATAAGAGCATGTGTGTATTAATCCATGAGCCTCTGGAGTTTCAAGATTAAACCTTCCTAAAGATGTGAAAATAGCACAAGTCACATTTCTAACACTACAGTTCTTACCTGTGACTTGCAGATCTCAAGCTTCAATTAAATACACAGAAGTGGCACTCCACAGTAAAAATTAAGATCAATTAAATCAATCTATTTTTGGTCTCTGTTATTCCATTTGAAGCACCCTCTGGTAACCACCTGAGTAGCAAAACCAAGCCTGTACTTACTGAACATGAACCCTGAAAAGTCTGCATTAAACCCATTGAGGGTAAAATATTCAAGGTGCATGTGCTTGAAGTGAAAAAGTAAATCTGGCAAATTTTGGTAAAAAAAAAATTAGATACAACATAGATAAGGAGCAATAAATGTTGGGGTTTGGGTCCTGCCTTACTGCCATTCCTCTGATGAAATTAAATGGCAAAACCCCCTGACCTCAGCTGACACCCTGGGTCGTGCTGCACACACGGGATGGAGCTGCTGAAAACGTACAAACACAATTCTGAGCCTCCATTTGCTCACGTACTCAAGGACCTCCTTAAACATCTTATGAGGTGCCACCTCTGGTCAAAATCCAAACCAAGAGAGGGCAAGAATTCCTTCCCTTCCTGTAACTCTCCAGGCTGCCTGCAGTAACGCTTGCCATCAGATCCAGGGGGACTGAACTTCCCAGAAAGCTGTCCTTTGAAAGACACACAAATTCCCCACCAGACTTCTGTCACAGAAACAAGGTTGAATATCTAATTACAAAACAAACAGAAGTTACTTCTGCCCCTCTGAGAGCAAATTGGAAGGTACAAAGAAGCAAGATCAATACACACGCAAAAAAATCTAGAACAATTTGGGATGAGTGGGAGAACAGCGAGTGCAGGGCCCCCCTGGCACAGTTCCATTCTATCAAGCTGAGGTTCGAGGATCACCAGGCATATCCTTCCTAGACAATCAATTCCAATATTAAGTTGGAATCTGAAACCAACTTCAGAGAAATACTCCAAGGCAAAAGAAACCTTCACGCTCTGAGCAAAAACAGAACAACAAGGGTAAGAACAATGCTCAGAATACTTAAGTGTGCCTTGCTTTTATTGTAAGCCTTTATTTCAGAAGGTTATGCAGCTGGTGTAACACAAATCTACATGTGAAGACAAATCTAGAAGCAAATGCTCAGAGCTGAGATGAAAAAGCATCTGTAATTTAGATAAATAACAGCTCACTGCAGGAACAACCTCAGCATTCAGGTCTTGTATTTCAGAGCCTGCACAGTTTTGCTCATTTAGATTCAAATGCCAAAAAATAGCCCAACTCCTCTCCTGGATGAAAGATTACATCTTTATGCAGGAAAGCTTAGTTGGAAGCTCAGATGAGTCTGTAAAGAAAGGACAAGGATCCAAGGTATGTATGTTTATTAAAAGTACCATTTCTGTGTCATTAGCTTGGAGATGTGACATCTCTGCATCAGCTCCAGGTCCAGCTGACAGAACTGTTCCACAAGAATTCCCTGACAGTAGAGGCCTCCGAAATAAAAATGCCACCATGAACCAGCACTTACAGCCAAACTTCCATGTTCAGCCTCAACAACTTGAAGCTTGAAATAAAGATTTCTCTTTTCCAGTTGTCATTGGGTTGGGTGCTGAAAAGCAGATCCTGCAAGAACAGAGTGGCCTGTTTTGGTATTTTACTATGTCACATATTTCAGGAAGTCAGAGCACTGGTGTGTAAGTGCTGCTATAAGGGAAGGGATCCTTGACAGGCTGGCATGGCTCGGTGCTGGATTTTTGGACTAAGCTGTTACATGGAGTTGCACAATGAGTAAACAAGGGAGGCAAAGCTGACAGCCCAAGCCCTGCATTAATGACCCAGCAGGTATTTTCACTGCTCATAATCAACTTGTAATTGCAGCCTAAAGTAGCCCTACATAAAAAACATGGAGTGAAGGTTACACATTAAGAAATGCAAGCACTGTGATCACCTGTGAAGCTTCTGCTCAGCTTCTCTTGGAATATGTATGATCCTGAATTCTTTTCTCCATCCTCTCCTTCCCATAAACCCTCACCCAGTGAGCTGAGTGGGACAATACTCCCTGAACCCAGAACTTTCCATACAGTCATTTTCCTTAAACCCTGTAGTCAGTGTGGAGTCCTGAAGTAGATCAGTATTTCTTGCACTGCTCATTTTATGGCACCTCTTCAGCTAAGGATCCACAGCTCTCAGCAGAGCTCCCACACTGTTCCATATGTTAAGCGGCAGTAATGGACTTGGTAAAAGGCTGGAAAACTAAGGATAATAAGAGTTCAAGCCATCAGAAGGATCTTCTGTGCCCAGAACAGATGTCCAGAGTTTAGTTTTTTGAATACTCCCAATTTTTACAGTATTCCTGCTCTGTGTTTGGGAAATACAGTTCCACTGCCAGGGGTCTGAGCAGCAGAGTCGAGTGCTCAGGCCTGGAGTTGTGTAGTCAGCACCCAAACCGTAACTCTACACACACCTGGAAAGGTTCCCAGCAACTTCCTAGCCAGGACCACAATCCACAACCAGGCAGGGACACACCTGCCTCTCCAGGATGGCATCGGCCTGACTCACCAGACCACCACCTACAACTTCTTCCCAGATAAAGCCACCTCACCCAGTGCTTCTACAAATACCAGGCAATTTAAAATCTTATTGGGCCACTTGGAAATTCTGGATTTCTTCAGGTATCCCTCCCTACTGCAGCCTCTGTTTAGAATTACCTCAGTTATTACCTGTGGGGATGAACTACTGATGTCAGCACACTCACAGCAATGCTCAAAAGATCAGACAGATTGTTAGACACCTGAATATCCAATCATCATTCCTCCCACAAACAGCTTAATCTTTATTTATATTAGTTTATTGGCTCAATTGCATGGCACAGACAAACCTCTTTGGGAGGGAGGCAAACTCCTGGCAAGCCTTCAGAACAGGTCAGCACTCCCAGTTGGCATGGGAGCTTCAGCCACAGCCACTGGTACCAGGAAGCCCAGTTCATCTGGCTCTGGGCACCAGTTATTTCTCCAGCAACTTCAGAAGCAGGCTATTTTCTTGAAACCATTGACAAAAAAAGCCACTAAATTAGCTCATAAATTAGTTTGTGTAACACAGCACAGGCCACCTGCCTCAGTGAGGCCCCACTGTCACGCTTTGTCTGCCACAGCTTTAACTCTTACTTAACTTATCAAAAGGACATCAGAAGTCTTATGCAAGTTCATCTCTAATGTATTTGTTATCCTCTTAGGATAACGAATGAAATGAAATGACTGAATGAAATGTGAGTTAATGAATAACACAGTAGGAATTATTTCATTACTCCCATGGTGAGAGAGAACCATCTAAGTCTTGGATATGATGTCAGACTTGAGAAACAGCCAGTGGTACTTAGGCTTCCACTGCTCACTCAACTGCTATAGCAGTGGTGTTCCCAGAGAAAGGCTGCAGGCTGCTCTGACAGCTTGGGAGCAAAGCTGCTGCAGGAGAAATCAGGAATTCAAGCAGCAGGAGTCAGGATCTGGAGCTTGTCACTCTGCTACCACAGAAGGGAGAGGTTTTTAGCAGCCCACATTTAATGTACAGGCCTTGCACAGGTATGGGAATCAAGGCAGTGAGAGCATGTCAGCTCTTCACATCTTCCTCTTTTGCAGTGTCAACCCCCCTGCAAGTCACCATTTGTCTCTGCTGCTAAGTCAGCCTATTAAACTCCATCAGAACCCCAGAACACCTACTGAAAGGAAGTCTGAAACAAGGTATAGATCCTTCATCAGTCATTGGCAATCACATCCTATTGGCATTCAAGGCTGCCTCACTTCCACTTTTACTTCAACACTTTTCACTACAGAACTTGATGTGTTGTGGCTACAAGTAAAAGTTCACTCCTCTGTGAAAAACACTCACTTCCTGCTAGTGCAGGTAATGAGGAGGACAACTCCAAGTAAGACCAAAGTGTCCTTCAGGTCATCATTTGCTTGCAATAACAAACCAGCTCTAGATTGCCTGAGCGGTTTGTATGTTTAAAAGACCAGGCAGCTTAAGAAGGTGTTTAGAGCTGGTATTTCACTGATTTCCTCACTGTGAAGTCCATCCTCACTGCTATCAGGACAGCTATGCCTGGCAGTGCCCTTCAGATAATGCGGCTCTCAGGACACGTGTTCCTTCCTGTCCAGAACATCCCCATACTTCCTTTACATTAGGAGGAGCAGGAGAGGCAGTCAGGAGTAAGAAAGCAGCAGACATTTGAACAGCTCACACCAATCCATTACAGATATTGCAGGTGTTACTTAGCACGTGTTCCCTTCTAACAACCTGCCCAATGAGAAATAAACTACACAAGCAAGCTAGAAACATAAGCAAGAGAGAAAACCGGAAAGCCTGGGAGACCAAAGCTAGAAGATGGACTTCTCGTGTACATGGAAAACCAGAACTATCTCCCTGACATGTTATAGCCAATGAAGGGCCCAACAGAAGCAGATTTCTCTGCATGGACCGCAGAAATTCTCATTCAAGGGAAAGACTTCCCCATACCCAGCTGCTTGCACTTACTCCTGAACAGCCACAGAGCACTGAGTCTGTGTAACACGTCAAAAGCCAAGGACAATCATGCCACACTCCTTATCAAACTGAAAGAAACACTATCTTCAAGCCTAGCACGTGCTGTCCTGTCATTCTCATGTGAGTGTGCACATGGAGGATGTATTCATAGCCCAGGCCTGGCATCACAATCACTGTCAGGATTGCAATGCTGCAGTATATTTAGAATGGCTCTGTCGATACTATAGCTCACTTCCACAATGCTGTTAATATATCCCAGCTGGCAAATCCAATAGTGTTCCACAAGCATTCAACTTCAATTCTTCAATAACTGTTCAAAATACCAATATTTAAGATACATATCTCATGGCAGTATCTGTAAAACTGACAGAAAATTCAGTAAGAAACTATGAAAAGCTGACTTTGGAGCAACTTTCTGTCATGTGAGAAGCTTCTGAACTGGTACAGAGCAGTATCTCCCTGTGAGGAACATCTGTGTGCAGGAATGTCTGAGCCTTTGAGCCACCCCAAGGTGCTCACCCAGCAGCCAGTGCCCACCGACCCCTCAGCTGATCAGCAGGGCACACAGGGGTGCTTCAGCCTACACAGCTGCAAACGGTGCCTCAATATACAACAATCAGTGCACAACACCACAGAGTGAGGCAAGACACACGTTTTCGAGGTGTGATGCCATGGAAGAGGGTAATGGGATTGAAG
The DNA here is from genome assembly GCA_013397775.1 of Eulacestoma nigropectus. Classification (NCBI taxonomy): domain Eukaryota; kingdom Metazoa; phylum Chordata; class Aves; order Passeriformes; genus Eulacestoma; species Eulacestoma nigropectus. Next base: position 452,808 of record VZTE01002173.1, read on the forward strand.
TGATGCCCTCACTGCTGAGGCTGTGAGCTCTCATTCTGACTTGTACAGTGATACTGCTGAAGTTGAACCACGTGCTTACATTCCCCACTGAGTCAGAGCTGTCCTTACACAACACATCCAAGTTCCTCAGAGCTGCTGAGCAGGCCCTTCAGAGGTTGCATCTGTGCTACTTTACAGCTGTGCTGGTTAACCAGGCTCTCCTGCCAAGAAAAGTGCCAAAGCCATGCACAGCCAAAAGCGATTGCTCTCTCCTAGAAGCATCCTCAGTGCCATGTCCACAGCAGCTGCACACAAAAACTGCCCCTGGGACTTTAAGGAAGACTGTCCTCACCAACAGCCAAATTTTGTGTCTGATATCGTCTCTTTTCAGCAGTCCCACATTCTATCCCTCAGTGAGCAGCTCTTACCTATTCTGGCCACACACTTCAGGAGACAGACACACACTTGATGCAGCTGTATGGTCTGGTGGGAAGACAGGACAGCAATATTCAAGTGTCTTTAACTCTGCAGTTTCCAGCTTAAAAACACTTAAGACTCACTAGAAGGGAGTAAACAATGTCATCCAGACTGTCTGGGGAAGCATCAGTCATTTTAAAATAAGTAGCTGCACACGGCAGCTTGGGGCTCAAATGTGAACAAGAGCTCAGACATTCCCTCTATTAACAAAAAAGCCACTACAGCTCTTCCTCACACCCCAAGCTTTTTCCTACCATTAAGTAGCTGTCTAAGTGAAAGTCAGTTATAAAGTCATTTTATCACTACTACTATTTTCTCAAAGCTTAAAAATTAAATAAAGTACTCTGCTATTGGAATTTTCATTACCAGGAAGTTGCAGTAATGCTTATTGCATCATGGTTATAATTTTGTTCTCCCAATATGATAACTGCATCAGTTCAATGCTTTGAGTTAATTATTATTGTTTAACTGAAGTAAATGCAAACAGAAACCTAAACAGCATGGAGTAAACAGTAGGAAACCAAGCTTGACTATGCAAAGATAAACCAAATACTTCATGATCACCTGCAAGTATCAGGGAAATTCTCACACAGCTCTCATGTGTATGAGAAATTAAAAGCCCTGATAATCAGAGCTTCAGAAAACGGGCACAGGAAAACTACACAGTGACTATACTATATAGTGAAAACTATAAAGACTCAAGCTTTTTTCCTGTATCTTAACACTTGGGATTAGCACTGAAGAAAGGTTTGTTATAATATATAAAAAACCCCTAGACCATAGATTGCAATATTTCCAGAATATTCTGTCAGATTCTCCCAGCAATAAAGCATAAATAAGCATAAATTATTCTCTAGTAAGTCCACCACACCTCCAGAGATTCTCTGGCGCTTCTTCAGCACTGATGAAAAAGTACCTCCAGTGGTACTGTTCTCTCATTCGACTGAAGGGAAGGAGCTGCAGCACCCAGGGGGTGATGAAGGCAGCAGTCAGAGTCAGCCCTGGCACAGGCTGATTGTGCTGAAGGGCCACCAGTTGCCATGGAAGCCTCCCCGAGTTCCGCTGCCGAGGCTGACCTTGGAGCTGGTCAAACAAGTGGCTCATGTGAAGCTGCAGCTCTGAGATGCTCATGAAAGCCTGTGAACTGCCCAGAAGAGTGACTGCCACACAACAATGTGCTCACTGCACAGCAGTGCTCCAACACCACTGAATAGACAATGCAAAGAGCCATTCAAGTGTCAGTCTTCCAGAGCAGCCAGGACAAAGTGCTTTTTGTTTCTGTCTTTGAGATCCTGACAAATCAAAAATAGATTAAGTGTGCTGGCAGACTGGCTTCACCTCCCAGCCGGATATGTGATCCCATGGCAGAGGGCTGCCAGTGCTCTGCAGTAACTCACACCCAGCCATGCCATGCTCTGCTCTTCCTGGGAGAGGTTTGGAGGGAATCACACCTTGGAGCTTTATGGAAAGCTCACAGGGAATCACTCTGCTTACAGTCAAGATCAAATATAACTCAGAGATAAGAACTGCAAGTCCTAATTCTATAGGTAAAGGAGTGTCTGCCTGAGCACAGTAACCACTGAAGGCTTTATTATCTGTAGCAGAGGCTCTGAAATAGATACATTTGTGTTTTGTACAATTTCCATTTAACCTTGCTAATTTCCTCAGCATTACTTTTGCAGCTCGGGGACAAACAGAGTTACTAAGTAACTCTCCAGGATGAAGTTTAGTGCATTAGTTCTCACTGCTGAATTAAATACATAAGCATCTTAACATCCACAAATCCAGCAGCCCACTACTCCAAAACCCACAAAGACTAAGCATATTTCATCTGTGCAAAACACATGAGCATTTATCAAGCAACGTATCAAATCTTACCACAAATACTAAACAAAACCCAGCAATTCAACTGCTTCAATTAACAATTAATAAAAGCTCTGAGGAAAAGGAATGCATCTGCTTCCACTTCCTACATAAATCTCAAGTACATCTGAAGCAATACCTCAGATACAAAATAGTTTCAGGAGCTGCATTTTTAAAGGAAATTTGAAATCACCAGTAGTGGATACCTTTCCAGCATTGAGGCCTTCCTGTGCTAGGTCAGCCCAAGCCCCCAGTGCCTCCAGAGTCACAGGATCCACAGAACAGCCCTGTTACCCTGCTCCTATCCCAGGGTACAGCTCTGTGCCCAGTGGAGGCTGCTCTATGCCAGGACCATCAGCACAGGTACCCTTTTACCACAGAAACACAGCAAAGCACTGCAAAAATACTTGTTCAATTCTTTACTTGCAGCAAGCCTGGTCTAGAAGGGTTAAAAATCCCCTTTTGAGTACCAGTGCAGTCAAGCTGAGCACAGCACTTAGACTGCTTGTTAAACTCTGAACAGGCAAGGGGCTGACACAACACACAGGTGGAGTTGCAGATTTCTACCTCGGATGGGTCTGCAAGGAGCACTGTCACTCTGTCACTTATGACAAGTTGAAGCACTGGAAGGAAGAGAAAGAACAACATTGGAACTGTGATAAACTTAATTCCCCTCCAGCAGCTCAGTAAGAGCACAATTTCTGTGAAAGGTTTGCACCAAGCTCTCTCAAAGTACTAGAAAAGGATATAATTCAAGCCTATTGTGTAACACCAAACAAATCTGCTACTTCTCCACTTGAAAATTCAGTGAGGCTTCAAAGCAGGACACACCTAACTAGACAAACTAGAAGACTAATTCCTTACTTTAGAACTGAAGCCTTCAGACCCTTCCATCCAACCTACTTCATTTTTAAGATATTCCATATATCCAGCACATGGTATTCACCCAGCCTATTTTGTGTAGATGAGACATTAGTAAGGACTTTTCCCCATTCCTCCCCAAAAAGCACACCTATAAAATTGTCATCAGATACAATGTAAAATATATCACTTCAAGATAAGTGATAGACACTCATCTCAAATATTTCAAGAAATTTCCAGGATTTCACAAAAACTCACCAGCAGACCAACTCCTAAATCCTGATTTAGCAGTTCCATAAGCAAAACTGAAGAATGAGAAAGGTGTAGCAAGACAGGCACAGCTGCTTGCTCACTCCAGGTCACATTTACTTTTCTGCTAAAGGAAGAACTCACCGGGTAGGTAGGTTTTGAGTGACACACACCTTGGTATTTAAATAACTGAGATCTAGAGATGTAGGACAGAGGTGAACAAGCAGGAGTTAACTCTTCAAACAAATGCAGGTTTTAACAGGATAAATTCTTATCCTATACTTAGAGTTTAAAGGTTACAAAAAGCTCAGTGTTGGAGGAACAGATCAGCACCAGGCAACAAGCTTTTTATAACATGGCAAAGATGCTCTGAATTCCGTGTAGAGGCTGAGCTGTCACTCACCCAGCATGATCTATGGATTCACAGAAAGGTTCACACTTTCACATTCTTATATGCAATAAGCTCTCAGTATGCTGTTTCATCTCTGAGTTCTGGTTAAAATGTTATTAACAAAGTAACCAAGTCAGGATTTTTAGGGGTCAGAGCTCCTCAGGAGTCACCTAACAAGCAGCAGATTCTTCAGACAAGTTTCAAGCCACCGAATTTGTTTCAACATGTACAAACTCTGCTAAATCAAGTCTTTCAACAACACTTACCAAAAGGTGACCCAGGGGAGAATACAATGGCACAACCTGACTAATTGCTATTCAGTCAAGGTGCTGGTTGTGTTTTCTTTTGCAGGCATGATGGATGCAGGGGGTTGTCCTACCAAAATTATCTTCATACAGCTGCACGAGCCCTCTCTGAACTGACCCCAGGGTATTCCTTCACCTTCTGCATTTTAATTATTTACAAATAGTTAAGCAGATCTTGAGACCAGCAACCACACACACAGACCTAAGTTCTTCCTCCTAAGTTTTCCAGAGTCAAACAGGAGGTCTGAAGCTCTAGAAAACAGGTACTTACAACACCAGTTTAAAGTTTACTGTTAATCAATCCATGGAAGCTTAAAAGTTGACCTTTCACAAGCAGCAAAACCCCAGCTGGCCACACCTGCAAGTGCACCACAAACGTGCTCCACCAGCCACATCTCCAGACTCCTGAAAATTAAATATATCAGCAATGAAACCACCAAGACTCATCAGCCTACCTGAACAGACTGGAGTGTTCTCTGCACCTGCAGAAGCGGCTATCGCCTTCCAAATCCAGCTGGGAAATTCAGATTAGCTCTAGGAATTCTTTAATTGTCTTGGCAAGAGGCAGCATAAAAATTGTGGCATTTAAGCGCATAAATTAGTTTTTGAGGGTGTTTTGACATTAGGCCTTTCTTTAAACTGTAAGCTAAACTAGATTCTCCCTAGCCTGCCTGCTCACTTCTTGCACAAAAACCTCCAGTCCTTTCTTGTCCTTTTCAGGATCCAAGTCACTTCAGACCAATTTCTTTGGACAAGGCATGTTTTAACTGACTACTCCTTGTCTTTGTGAAGTCACTTTATCTCAATATACATTACCAGACCTGCAGCATATTCACAGAAAAATAATTTCTTAATTAGTACACAACTTGGTCTGCTGAGATTGACACATGGTAGTACGGGTTTATGATGAGACTAAAAACTGAATTTTGTTGGAAGAACGAGAAAAAAAACTAACAGCAGTTAGAAATACTTAGAAATCAAAGGGAGACAAAGTAGATTAAGCCATATTGCAATCCTGGGGATCTTGAAATGTGTTCAAATACATGAGGCTTAGCCCTACTAGGTCTCTGCTTTGAATACCAAATAATTTGGGTCTAGGAGAGAGAAGCAGGAAAGGATCTGCATCCAGCAAGGGCTGGTCAGGTAATCCCTGCCTCTGTGAGCAGTGGTCCAGCCTCAGGCACTCGTACAGTTTAGAAAGCTGGACAATAACTTGAAATACTAATGTTTAGAAAAATAAGCTACAGGGCACAGCAGCTTGTAACTTGCTCTTTTAGGGTGCTGCCAACTGCTTCCTTCCCGACCCAAGCAAATCAAGGCGCCTTATGCAAGAGGAAAAGTCTTCATACCTGAGCGCTGAATGGGACCACAGCCGGCTGGGACGTGATGCAACAGCACCATTAGATTTAATGGGGCTGCTCTCTGGGTGTGACCCTCCAAGGAGGGGAGCACCTCAACTGGGACCGTACACAAACAGCTTAGGAAAAAAACCGGCTTCAAAAAGAAAGCAAGAAAAAGCTCTTATTGTCTTTGCTATACCATTCTTACACTTGTCAAATGAAGCAAAATCTTTTGTCCGCAACTCCCCAGGCTGACTCCTCCACCAGACCCACCCAGCTCAGGCATCAGCAGTGGCAGTGATGAACCTAACCATCCTCCACAGGTGAGCAGAGCATCAAGCAGGTTTCCAGATTGCTTCCTACTCTGAGCTGATTACAAGAGCAGGTTTGGCACTGCTGTTTTCCTCACTGAATTACTCCAGAACTCCCATCCTTAGACCCTTCTGCTGCTCAGTTATCACCAGCCCTTCAAAGGTTCAAAGGAGAAGTGTCTGTGCAATGAAAACACTGCAACGCAGTTGGAATGCCCTAGCAAAGGAAAGCTAGACAGCTCTCCAACCAGCCTGTCAGTCGATGCTGGAGAAGGAAAGGATAATTTGCCTGGAGTAATGAGCTAAGTATAGAGCCACCAAGATTCCAGTGCCCCAATTACCTCTGCAATTCTTCTGATGCGAATGGAACACCTTGGGAAGCAGCCGGCTCCAGCTGCAGGCAGAACCAGGGACTGAAGCTCCTGCCCTGGTCTTGTGCTTAGCAGACAAAATTCTGCAAAAGCAGCACCAAGAGTCAAGACCAACATTTTCTAACTCACCGGAGTAGTTTTGCCATCCTCAGTTCATTACCATATTTCAGCACTTTAGGGAATCCTGTTCTATTTTAGAAAACCCCTTGCCCAGTCCTCTCCCCAGGTCAGTGTTTAGCAGTCACACTCATCAAGTGTCAGCATTCAGCCTGTCATTTAAAAGCCAAAATTCCAGTTTGACAAGTGCATTTTGGTTCCAGCTTCTAAAATCTGCAGAACTGAAGGGGGGAAAAGCAACATGACAACGACCAGGCACACTGGTACCATTACACAGCTATACAGGGAGCTACTACTTTTTGGAATTCACTGTTAATGAATATTTATTATTCTTTTACTTTAAGAAGGGTTTATGTGTATTACTAATACAGCTCTATATACACTGATATCTCATGTGGTTACAGACTCTAAAAGAAGGACCTACAATTAGCTGTACCACCAGTTCTCCTGCAAGGAAATTTCCCTCCAAATCTCCTTGTAATGATTTGAACACTGCAGGATACTGAACATACAGGTATAGTGTCAGTACATTGAAGCTGGAATCCTTTTTATAATGAATTTGGAATTTTGGAGCAGGTATCTGATCTCCTTCCTTACTGTCAAGTCTAACTGACCAGATGGCTTTGCCAGAACACAGCCCAGCACAAAATATTAAACGCTTGGCCATGGATCTCCAAAACTGAAAATTTCCATGTGGCTTCTCTGTGTAGCCCCAATTTACTCATCTGTTACGTCCAGAGATGCTCTGCGGCAGTGAAGTACACTAACCAAACACCTCCAAATCATGTGACACTCATGCTTGAGTCTGAAGGGATTAAGAGATTCCAGCCCAAAGTAAAAGAAAACAAGCAAGCTATTGTATTCTGCATTAGAACACAACTGTGCCTTGACCATAATCCACCAGCCAAACCTACAAGGAAAGCCAAGCAGACCTCAAAATAATTTACCTTGTTCCATCTTCCTCCTTTTTCCTCAGAGAGTTCAGATTTTCCCAAAGTGTAAAAAGGTGCATTCTTTTGGAAGTTACTCAAAGAAAGGTTCACTGAACATAGACAAAGATGATAATTTAATTATAATGGGTATCCAACCAGAATATAATGCCCTGTTCACAGCAAATTCCTGCTACCAGCAGTGAGAGAAAATTAAGAATCTGAATTCTCAAATGTACTCATGACTAGTATGTTCACCAATCAGCACACAATTAAGCATTCCTGTTCTCTAATTGTAAAGATGAACACTTGTTTGATAAGGATTAGTCACTAATTTGATGACAAGCTTATCCACTCTTAAAAAACCATGCAGTGTTTAGATGGAAAGAAAAGTTCTGCAGGCAGAGGCAGTAAATTTGCAAGTTTTCATTAAGTACACTTCACTTGCTTTCAAGCTTCCATTTATTAAAGGAAAATAATCAAAATAATCTAGAAATGCAATCTGCTTAGACATTATAGTCAGGTTTCTTGGATCACAAGTTCAACCATGCCTACACTACACTTAGTATTTGTTCTCAGAAGCAAATAAAAAAGAAATAAGGAAAATTCAAATACAACAATAAAAAAAAAAATCAAAGCTCTCAGGCCAAAACATTTAAGAAAAAGGCATTTCTACTCTGGTCAGACCACAGCAACCTGGCTGCAGAGAGGACAGAGAAATGTCCTCACATTAATTTTCAAGCCAAGCTGCTCTGTGATACAGCAGGTGAATTTTCTTCTCGCTGCCTCTAATTTTGGCGCATCTGTTCTTTGTCAGGAGACAGACAAGTGTTTGCAAAGCCTGAACTTAGAGACCCACAGAACAGCAGAAGTCAGCTTTGACAACAGTAATTTTAGTTAGAGAAGACACCAAAGGCTGGATGCAGGTAAAGATGAGGACAGATTCCAGCTGCAGCACATCCAGCACTAGGGCTGAAAAGGTCTCCAAGCAAACAGCCCAACAAGGATGCAGCAAACAGCACAACTCCCCAGCAGCTCATTTCTCTCTGGTTTAAGTTTCCATGATAGCAATTACACACTTGCAGATAGCAATGGAACAAGCAAAGCTTTCCCAGGTACACATTTACGTCAATTATGGCTCCAAGAGATGAGATCAGACAGCCATAGCCACTGGCTTCCTCCCTGTCCTCATCTACTTGCAAGGAGAACAGAGACAGTCAGTCTGCTGGGTCCCTCCTAGCTACTGGACAGGATATTCTGGGGAAATGCTTTCCACCAATTCCAAACCTAGAAATTCTAAGGAGACTTTCCACCAGTTCCAGACCTAGCCACTTCCATGAGCAGCTTCGGACTTAAACTCATTTTGAATGGACATAGTGATATCATAAGAGTGACAGGACAGAGCTTAATAGTAGATCAGCTGCTAGACTGGATCATTCCGACATCTCCTGTAAAAAATTGAGGCCTCACATCAAAAGTAATGGAAGTTACTTTACTCAGGTAGCATCTTGTGTAGGACGTGGAAGGTATTAAGACTCCACATAGGCAGTTCCACCAGTACAGTTCAAATAAGTTGTTCTTAATCTCTGTGTCCTCAGTCTTTTTGTTACAGTTTCTTTAATCCACCCTTCAGTTTCATTCAACTCTTCAATACTTTCAACTATTACTTCTAGCAACTGAAAAACCAGAATCAGTATTCTAGTAGTCTACCCTTGACCTAGACAGTGCTAAACTGTACATGACAGGGAAGATACTCAAGGGAAGATCTGATTTTCCATCTGTTTTCTGAAATCCTGCCACCAGCTCTACAGAAACCCCAAAAAATAAGAAGCCTGCTTGCCCAGAACAGCCAAACCTCAGAGGAACCGAGGAGTCAGACTCACAGGGCCTGGGAGTCTTATGATGCACTTGAGCCCTACATGAAAGGCTGCTCTCAGGCTGAGCTGGGGAGATGCCCTGCAGCGAGTCCTGCCTTTGCTCTGCTCTCCAAGGGCACTCAGGAAGCCAACCAAGTGCATCTTGTCTTCACAGACTCCATGTCAACCTACACAGACAGGATTTCTGTCCTCTCCTCCCTCAGGTGCCTGGCAGCAGCTTCCCGCAGGCACTTCCACAAGCAGAAAAAGCAGCACTGGAGAAAACAAGTCTCATTTTGTCAGGAGCCTGCCCTTTCCTGGTTGACAGAGATGTTAAAACCCTCCTTTAAAGGTACAGGGAAAAAGAAACTATTTTTATTTCTCTGTCCTTTCAGGTAACACCACAGAATTAATGCTTTGATTACAGCCCTAGTTTGCAGTCCCAAACTTGGAGAAGTAAATGAGGCCCACAAAAGGGCAACACAAAACTGTTCTACCAGTGTTTCTATAAATAATGTCTATACTAGTGCACAAATCTCTGGTATTCGAAAGAAAAACTATAAAGACTTAATTATGGCAATGCAGCAGCCATCCTCCACAAATTCAACCTGAAGTGCATTACTTCCCCCCATACTGATTACTTGTTCCAGAAACTAAACCTCAGAGTACCAGAACAATTCAAAATACTTAGAGACTATTAGACTTGTATATACAAAAGACTTCATACAGACAGGCACCCTAGAGATTTATTTCATGCTACTTCCTTTTCAGAAATCTCAGTTAAAGAAAGATTTATACCATTTTCACTAGTTTTCCCTGATGAAATTCTTTCTTTAAATAGGGTACAAGAGCCTTTGGTAGAAGTGTTAGCCATGGGCCTGGTGTGCTCACAGCAAGGGAGAAACACATCCAGGTAGTAAAGTTACTTGGACAATGATGTTTTCTTGAAAAGTAGGAAGCAGAGATTACAGTGGAAAAAGTCTTTTTCAGTTTTTATCCCAGTAAGGGCTAAACCAAGCAGGACCTGAGAGGCTAAATCTGGTACATCTGCTAGTAAAGAGTAACTTCAGCTCTGAAATTAACCCAAAACAATATCACTCTGCAGATGATGCAGGAGCGATTGGACTAAAATCGAATGCAGGGGAGCACAGAACACTCAGCTTGAGATCAACACACACAGGACGGAAGAAGACAGTTAAATATCAAAGTAACAGAATACACGTCTTTCCCACATGGACATTCAGTGCCTTCTAGGCCACGTTCTGGAAGCTCTGAGCCCCGTGGCAGTCTTCCTTTCTGTCCACTCCCGAAGTCCAAACATTTGAACATTCCCTGTTATGGCTCTCCCTCTGAAGAACACACTCCAGTCTGGGGGGTGGTCTGCTGTGGCTGACCTTCAGAAAGCCCAGCTCTTCCCAAGTAGCCAGGGACTAACACCAAGTTTCTGATTTCACTCCAGCTTCAAGCTAATTCCACAGGTGACAGGATAATTGTCAAGCTAAGCTCATCCAGCACTAGTTCTAATGCTTCATCAGATGCAGAATAATTCATACCCCGAAGCTGACCCCCACCGTGCTGTTTGCACGCTGCAGAGTAATTTGGTGAACAACCAATGCCATAGAAGTCAGGGACAGCATTCAGCTCCATCAGCACCTCAGATGAAGCTCTCTACAGCAACTCCAACCTCATTTCCATCGTGGTTTGTCAGCCCATCGCAATGAATGCTGCAAACAACAGCGAGATGTGCTGAGCAAGGCAAAGGACAACTTGCTTTGCTTGTCACCTCCCAGGGCTTCTCCAAGCCTCGGTTTCTTTGATATTCTGCCCTCTTTCAACTAACACCAAACTGCAAAGTTTTATTTTGAAGTATTCACAATTCAGTATTTGGGTTCAATTTCTCTTTAAAAGGGGGTTAATACTACTTAGGATCTATCTGCTTGTGTTACTGAGGACACATTTCATTACTGGCATGAGTGGTTATGTACAACTGCCTGCCTCCAAGCCAGCCACCAATGCTGCTTTACAGCTCTTCACTGCATTCCTAATCAAGAGGAAAAATAACAGATTTACTACTCCAAAATCAACTTCCACTGGAGTCTTGCTCAAGGTATTCATTTTTCAGAAATGGCAATAATTCAATACAGCAGCTTGGATAAATTTAGCTATAACATCACTGAACAAGGAACATCCAGCTTCAAGTCTTCTGAAATCCAGCTCCCCCAAGGAAGGCCAAGAACACCCTATTTAGGAAGTCTTTCACAGACTTCGGGTTTTTCCCCCCTCCTTATCAGAGTTCGGAAGAGTTCCACCACCACCAAGACAGCAAATTCCAAAAAAACTTCCATATGGATCTTACCACAGTTACCTTGTTGCAACTATTTTCAGCATTAACACCCATGAGGAGGAACAAGGCCTCTGAAGTATCCAGTTGCCCCCAATAAGCCCTACACAGCACACGTCCAGTTACCAGCTTAACCTGCAGTCACATTCATGTGTCAAAACAAGGGCTGCTTTCCAGACTTCACATGAAGATTCCAAGTCCGAGGAGTTTCAGAAGACAAACGAAAGCCAGGAATCAGCAACTGTGTTCTAAGTGAAGCCTTTACAAACAGTGCTTTCTGCTGGACATCCGTGACTCCAGAAACCGCTTTCGCATTTCAACCAACATTCCAGAAAGCTGCCTGTTTGCCCTCCCTCCGTCCCCAGCTCACTTTGCATGGCTCTGCAGGCCCAAGCCTCACTTCCAGGTGCACACTGGTACTTCCTGAAGGAGAACAGAGCACCTCTGGCTCAGAGCAACACAACCTGACACCTCGTAACAGACTAAATGTCAGAGATACCACTGCTTGCAACAAGATCATGCTGCATTTCTTCCCTGCTACTACAGCCTGGTTTCTCCCTGTAGGTCTGAGCAGCAGCGATGGACTCAGGACTTCCTTAAGGGATGACACATTACTCCCGGAAAACCTACAGCCAGCTGGGGGTCACCTCCTCAACACCACTGCCAGAAACTACTAAGAGGTGAGGAGAACAGGTCAGGGCTACTCACACTCCAGTTTACTCTTAGATTTCTGTGGTATCCAGCCCATTCCGTCAGTGCTTCTCAACTGCTCAGAGCAAAGGGACAAAGTTTGGGCTGTTTTGCTAAAGCTGCCCTCCAAATAAGGCCAGACACCAAAGGAGGTTGTGGTTTGTGACCTCTGCCCATCCCACAAGCAGCTGACACGGATGCAAGTCAATGCACACAGCAATCCTGCACCGTTCGGGGCTAATGCATCTAAGGTAGAGGTCGGAAAGCAGCAGGAGCTGAGGGCTCCAGCTCTTTACTGGGCATAGTAAATAGTCCCACTAAAATGTCAGTATTCTAAATTCCTGAATTGCCACTGACTTCACTTTGAGGTCTTCACTTTGCCACTAACTTCATTTTGAGGTCGTTCATGCAAACCAGTCAGTCATCCTGAAATTTTGAAGCGCTGTGAAGAAAAATAGTTGTCTTTTAGCAATCCAGTTAATTCACAAGAATTACAGCATAAATTGAGTCCTAAAGCCTTCCTTGACGGCACTGGGAAGTTACAGCATCAATACCTAGAAAAGGGCTGAAGTTACAAGTCATGAAGCTCAGTTCTCAGAGTTTAAACCCACATGGGATCTCACAGGCAGATCTTTACACCACCAGCTACTCAGGCTGGAGACAAATGCAGAACAGTTGCATATTATTTCTGGGACAATTCAGTACCTAAGAGGTTATTTTGAGAGAAACATGACATTACTTGGATTCATCCAGTGAAAGCTACTATGAAACAAGTGCGTGTTTAAGTATCTGAACGTTTTATTCTGGTTCACAGGATGTGATAAGCACTAATTTGGCTGTCTGGAGTCATGCTCTGACGACACCACCAATATCAGCTGGAAGAGTCCGATCCTGTTATATCCAGTTACACTTCCCAGTAGGAAGCCACCACAGCAGGAAGAGCCTTCATAGCCCTTTGAGCTGTGCAGGTGAAAAGATCTCAAACTCCATGCTGGATGCTAACCCAGTTCCTCCACGGAGACAATTCCTCTTCCCTGCCCCATCAGACTTGCCAGGCTCCTGCCCGTTACTCCAGCAGCCTAACAACCCCCTTCTCCTTAAGTTACTCCTTTTTTCCAGGTTAACTGTCAGCAAAGCACTGCACAGCCACGTTCCTCCTACTCCTGAAAGCTGACAACATACTTCTCTCCATCATCCTGGCTTGCACGTAGGTGGAATGAGATCTGAGATAAAACATTGTATCCTCTATTTCAGAAGCCTGGGCAGGCTCCATTTCTGTCTCCTCCAGCTGCAGATGGCCGTTTTTATGGAAAATAAATAAAATAAAATAAAAAGAGAGCTTATCAAGCTGACCTATTCCATCTCTGTGGTATCATTTGTGGGTTGCATGGCTTGTTCCTTGAGCAGGTTAACATTGATATTTTAATAATTGCTAGTGCAGATGGTTCATGCAATAGATATTAACAGTACCCCAGATAGGCACCTATAGCACTGCCAGTGAGAGAACTCATCTTGGCTCTCAATTTATCATTCCTATAACCTCTAGTGGGACAAGAGCACTTTTCAGTGCACACACTCAGAAAAACATCACTGTTGGTGCACCTTTGCCCTTCCCCAAGCTCCAAAGCAGGCACAGAACCACTTGTCACTGAAGCATTTTAGAACCTCATGCCTTGCCTTCACTTATCTGCACAAAGTTTCAACACTTACAGCCCAGTATTTCCTGTGCTAGGAAAGAAAGCACCACTTCTATCTCCCAAATCCACTGTAATCAGTAACAGCTGAAGCAAAGCAGGTATCAGATGTCAGCCTCCTCCCCTGTAGTTTACAAGCACTCCTTCATAAAACCTCCTTCATCTCCACCAAAAAAGTTCATTTCCAAATACCACGTGCTTTAGTAACAGACAAAAGGCATCTCAGTTCTTTATCTGAAGCTCAGAGCATGACAGGTACTACAACAAACCTGTCATAGCTCCTTCCGTCACACTGCCATCCCTTCCCAGTGGACTCACCTTTATAATATAAATAATATAAATATGCCTTTATATTCACCAGAAAGCCAAGCTGCGCTTCCACTCAGCACTACCTGTCATGATTCACCAGCCAAGTACTTTTCTTCCAGAAGAAAGCCTTATTGCACATGGCTACATCACACAAGAAAACAAACAGGTGAAGCACACAGGAAAGTGCCTGTAAGACCTGAAGTCTGCAAGAGTTACAAGCTCACACCCAGCCTTCCCACAGTGAAGGAAGTGTGCACAGAAAGGAAAGAAATCAGTTTCCTGTACAGAGTTGTGAAGAAACATCAGGTCTCATCTACTGATCAAAAAACATTCTCTAAAAGAGCAAGCCCAGGAATAACTTCAATGCACAAACTTAAACTCCATGTTGGGGGGCAAAGCACTTACCAGGGAAGGGCAACATCTGCTCAGATCTCAGCGAAAGAACAGGACTGTTAAAAGGAACACGGGGAAGAGGCGCAACTAAAGCCCCAAAACCATGTAAATAAAAAGCCTTAACAAGTCCCACTTATAAAAGGAACGGGAACTTCGGCCGCACGCACAAGGGCAGCCGNNNCAGCGGCCGCAGCAGCCGAGCAAGGGCCAGCGCCTGCCAACGGCACGGGACTATCCCCGGCCGGGCTCGGCGGGCCGGGCAGGAACCCCCGCGAGCCGGGCAGGGGGGCGGCAGCGTCGGGCGAGGCTCACAGAACACGGGCAGCAGGAGNAGGGCATGGCGCGGAGCCCCCGCCCGTGCCGGGGCGCGGCGTCCTGCCGGGGCCGGGGTCGCTACGGGCTCGGGGCCGCCGCCGCCGCCTCACGGACACAACAACATGGCGGCCGCGCGGCCTCCTCCCTCCTCCCCCCGCGGGGCGGGGCCGGGCGCGCGCCGCTCCCACCCCCCGCCCTGAGGGGAGGGGAGGGGGGAGGGGGGCGGTGCGGCCTCCGGCCCGCGCTGAGGGAACCGTGGGATCATGGAATCAGCGAGTCGTGGAATCGTGGAACCACGGAATCACGGCGTCATCAAGGCTGGAAGATCACCTACTGGTTTAAGATCACCTTCTGGTTTAAGATCACCTACTGGTTTAAGATCATCTCTTCCAACCGTCAGCCCCGTACCACCCCCCGTAACCCCTGAACCATCACCCCACATCACCCAGCGACAGATGCAGACGCCTCTTGAACACCCCGAGGGAGGGTGACTCCACCACCTCCCTGGGCAGCCCCTTCCAAGGCCTGACTGCCCGGACGGTAAAAAGTTTTTTCTAACCTGTAACGTCGCGGCCTCGCTTGCCTCAGCGCTCGCCGTGCCCTCAGGAGGCGGCTGCCATCCCTCGGCCCCTCAGAGGATGAAAGGCAGGGCCACAGGGATGAGTACGGGACTGAGCATCTCCCTTAGGAGGAGACACTGCGGGAGCCGGGCCTGGCTAGTCTGGGGAAGGGAAGACTGATCAATCCGTGTAAATATCTCCAAGCGGTGTCAGAGGACAGTACCAGACTCTTTTCAGTGGTGCCCAGAGACAGAACAAGGAGCAATGGCCATAAACTAAAACACAAGAAGTTCCACCTCAACATGAGGAAGAGCTATCCATTGAGCAGAGCACTGGACCAGCTGCCCAGGGAGGGCATGGAGACTTCCTGTCTGGAATAATCCAAACCGTAGATGTGTTCCTGTGTCACCTGCTCAAGGTAACCATCTCCGGGGGTTGGACTGGGTGATCTCCGGAGGTGCCTCCCAACCCCAGCTGTTCTGTGGTTCTGTGATTCTGTGAAGCCAACTCGCCCCTTCCCCATTATCTCTCCGTGGGGCCCGTAAGCCCAGCACTGGCTGAGTGAGGTTGTGGAACAGGCAGGCTCTCAGCAGAGGTTTGGCAGCCACCTCAGCCAATCTGTGAGTCAGGTAACGGTGGAAATGTGTGCTGTGAGGGGCTGAGGTGTGTGTTCCCACACCTCACAGCATCCACTGCCATCCATCCTCCTTAGGATACTCAAAAACCCCTGGAGAAACACCTGGTTCAACTATAACCTGAGATTAGCTCAGTTGGTCAGAGCATGGTGCAGATAGCTCCAAGGCTGAGGCTTCAATCCCTATATAGGCCATTCACTTATGAGTTGGACTTGATGATCCCTTTGAATGCAGAATATTTTGTGATCTACAGAAGCCATTCTGGTGCACAAGGTCTTCTGGCTGATGTTTCCTGAATTGCTTTGGTGACATTCAGCTCAGCTGTAGGAACATGTGTGGCCCCACGCCACCAGGACACGCTCTGTCCAAGCCACCCTGAGCAGCCCACAGCTCCTAAAGCATGAGGTAATGGGGAGCTGGGAGCCAGCATGAGGCAGGACTGCCAAAAACCACATGGAAACTGAGAGACAAGTGATAAAGCAAAAGGCCTGTGAGCGTTAAGCTACAGAAAGCACAGGAAAGCTGGAGAGTGGCAGCAGTGTTGGAGGTGGCAGGAACGTTGCTGGTTCCAAAATGAAGCTCTAGCTAAGCCTTGTGCAGTGGAGCTCCTTTCCAGCAGCAAGATTTATATCTGGGTTTTGTTGCAACTGTGATGGATCATTAATGTTTTATTTTTATACATATCTTTAATTTACAATACCGTATGTAGGTCAGGTTGTACTTTTGCAGGAGATTTCCACCTGCTCCTCATGTTCGCCTTGATCTGAAATGAAATGTTTGCAAGTAGCTATAAAATGCACTCCTAAATTATCCACAGGACTCTCCCTCTGAGTCCAAGGCTAGTCATTGTAACAGATGGACTTCAGTCTGTCATTAGGTCGTGTCTAAGCTGGAAGGAGCATAAATGTTCAGAGGGAACAATGCAAAATACAGGATCCTGTGTCTTCACACTCAGATATGAGCCATGCAGTGAGTTGTGTTCTGGTTTGGCTCCCTTGGTCAGGGACAGCAAACATTTGAAAGGAAGTTAATCAGCCCCTCTGAAAGGATTTTTTCCAACAACAAGCCATCATCTGAATGCAAATGTGATCTGAATGTCAGTATGTACTTTCAGAGGAACTTTGGATGAAATACAGGTAACTGAAAGGAAAAACAGGATTCCTGGCCACCCAATACACCCAAAAGCAATGAAAATATATAGAGCCAGTAGAGCTGTAGCTGAAAAGGATGTGTGTTGACAGCATCAGCAAGCCAAATATGAATTTTGAGAAGTCCCTGTTAAGTGTTGCCTTTTGCAGTGTGCCTGGAGGGAGATCAAATGTGACCTACTTTGGGAAGCTGGATCCTGGAGACCTGGGGCTCCTGTACAGCAGAACCTGCTGGGTGCTCCTTCTCGTCCTTAAAGAGGGGGAAATCCTGCAGTGCCGTCCCTGTGACAGGAAAAGCTGTCACTTCCAGCTGCTTGTTATATTTATACATTTTATCTTTACCAATCTGATCACACACAGTGCATGGAGACATTCCGTGTCTTGTGTCCCAAACCTCTCCATATCTTGTGTTCCAGTCTATTTTTTAATACATGGCCCCATGTTAAATGACTTTTGCTTCTATTTTCCATGATGATCCGGGCAAAGGATGAGAGTTATTTTATGGAAATGGAAATTACTGGACCCAAAGGAAGAGCAAGGCCTGTGAGAACCTGACACACAGCTCAGGGAATGAGGTGTTCCCAAACCCAGACTCCTGAAGGACCTGGAGTGTATGCTCACTCATCCAGTACAGAGGTTTAATCTGGGAGGTGGAGGGTGGTAATGAATTATGGAGGAACTCCTGAAGCACTGGCTGGTTTTAAGCAGGAGGAAGTAAAGCAATCCAGACATTTAGACACCTGTTAGTGTGACCTCAAGAGCATTAAAAGCTTAAAATATAAAATAAAAAGGAAAAAGTTGGGG
This sequence comes from Eulacestoma nigropectus, assembly GCA_013397775.1. Taxonomy (NCBI): domain Eukaryota; kingdom Metazoa; phylum Chordata; class Aves; order Passeriformes; genus Eulacestoma; species Eulacestoma nigropectus. The sequence continues at coordinate 470,746 of VZTE01002173.1, forward strand.
AGAGACAAGTAAGTTTAAAAATGTAAAGTGAAAATGCAATGTGTCTTAGATTACACCCCTGATAATTGTTTCCTAGACATGGATATATAATAGATTTATTAATTTGTTCAATAAATTAATGGAAACCAGGTCCATAAAAAAAGATAGCTGGGTGGAAAAGATAGGGAAGTTACCTCAAACATACACCAGCTGTGGATGCACAAAGGGAATTTGTGGGATTACAAAGGGAAGAGCAGGCAGAAAGTGCCTGGATTCCCATGTTCCCCCTAACCAGCCTCACCTCCCTGGATCCCAGGACCACAGCCTGGCCCATGCGTGCTTTTGCTCTTGCACAATATTTTTCAGACAGGTCTTGGAACAAAAGGTAGGAGTGAGCTGATGGCATTTGCTGATGGCACAAAGCTGGGAGGCACCGGCTGTGCAGCAGGAATAGCTGTATTGCTGGAAGAGCTGGATAACATGGAGCGCTGGCACACTGGAAATGGGATGAAATTTAATAGTGGAAAGTACAAGGTCATGCCCTTGGGAATTGCTAACAAGAATCTCTGCCGCAAGCTGGGAGCTCATCAGTTGGAAATGACAGAAGAAGGGAAAAATCTGGGTGTATTTGTTGATCTCAAGATGACGACAAACTCCCAATCTGAAGCAGATCCGACAAAAAGCACGTATCCATGGAGGTATTTCCAGGAGAAGGGGGAATGTTAATGTCATTATAGAAGGTTCTGCTGCAAACTTCTCTGGAATTATGCATGCAGCTCTGGTCACTTTTAATCAGGGGACACAAACTCAAAATGTGACTGGAAAGTAATTATAGGCTAATCCTGATTTTTTTCTTTTACAAGAATCTTGAGATCATTTGTTTAGCTAGAAAACCTGAATTCTGAGAAAAGATACAGTTGTTCTTTGTGAAACTTAGACAGTAAACACAGCAGTAAACACATCTCCCTTAAGAGCAAGGGTGATGTTCCTGTACGAGAAAACAAGTATCCGATGGCCATGAGAAGTCTGGGCTGAAACATGAGAACACCAGAGCTTCCAACAGCTCAAGTCCCGAGGCTCTGGGTCATCCTTCCCAGAGCTGCCATCCCCTGATGCTGTTGCCACCAACAGCTGACCCTAAAAGCCCAACGAGTCCTTTCCAAACCGCTCTTACCATCTGAGGCACAGCCACTGAGTCACCAATTGGCTTCTTATGGAAAGAAAAGAGGTGCCTGGTGTGGAAAGGTATTCCTTGGGCTGCAGTTGCAACACAAATGTCACTTGAGTTATTGGCTGCGTTAAAATCTGCACATGGTGGTGGTGAGGTGAGAGCATCCTGTCCTGGGTCATCCCACCCTGGTCCCTCAGATCACCTTTCCAGAGGCCAGCTCTTGTGCCCATCCTGTACATGAGCTGCAGTCCTGGAGCCATCCCCACCTGGAACAGAGAGAAACAGCAAAACCAAAGGTGTGCCAGGTCCTTTCCTGCCCCTGGTACCACCCAGTGACCTTTAATACACTTCCCTCCTGTGGCCCCAACAGCCACCTCAGCTTTTGCAGGCTGTTTCTGTTATGATGAAAAACTGATGGAAGGGTTAGATATGTCTTAAAAAAACCAGTCAGCACACCAAGTCCTGGTTCAGTAAGAACAGTCAGACCACGGAACACAGGGCAGTTTGCTTTCTCAGGGCTCCAAACTGGCTCCCCTTGGCCAGTTTTTTTACTCAAAACCAGCTCTCCTCATCCCATCTCTCCTATTTTGTTTGGGTTTTCATCTTTCATCCTGTTTAAATGTTTCACTCATTTTGCTCTCCTGGGTTTTTGATGAATGCCTGAAAAGAATGCTGACCCTGACCACAGTATTTACACTGTGTTCCTCCATGTGTAGGTGTTTCCATTCTTCCTGCTCCCATCCAACTATTTCATTGTTCATTCAAGCCAAGTGGCAGCAGGTGACATTGGGGTCAGCACAGCGTGAGGGCCACCCCTGATTCAAATGTGCCAGGAGAGAGGCACCCACTGCCAGTCATTCTGATGGGGCCCCAAAACAGATGCTCTGACTCATTCCCTTGCAAAGTAGATGAATAATTTGAAAATAATGAGCTTTTTATTACATACGTATCATTTTGGTCAGAACATTTTGCAAGAGTCTCATTTTAGGATTTTTTTGTCTTGTAATAAGCCCATTTTACAACAAGATGTGCCATTAGTGATGCCTTGCTGCAGGGAAGCAGCACAAGGACGCTGTCTTGGCTGCCCATCAAGATGATTATCACAGGACTACTCAGATATGAAGATTTGGGGGACTCAGAACTTCAAGTTCAGTGGAACAGAGACAACATTTTTGAGCAAACACTGAAAATGGCTTTGGGGACCGTGTTTCCAGGTAGGAGCACAGCTGGCTGAGCCTGGCTCTGCAAGGATGCCACCTGCAAGTCAAAGCTGAAGCCATTGGTATTGAGGATGTGCCAGGAGTTCAGTGTGGGCAGAATGTCTGGAAATCTTGGTTTATAGATGCTTATATTATTTTCTTTAATAGACCAATAATCCATATGAGATTAATATTAGATTAATATGGCTTCTTCATTTTCTCCTATGGATTCAGGCTGGGAGAGCTGGGTCTGTTCAGCCTGGAGACAAGAAGGTTCCAGGGAGACCTCAAAACCCCTTCCTAAAGTGCCTAAAGAGGCTCCAGGAGAGCTGGAGAGGGACTTGGGACAAGGGATGGAGGGTCAGGACACAGGGAATGGCTTCCCACTGCCAGAGGGCAGGGCTGGATGGGATATTGGGAAGGAATTGTTCCCTGGGAGGGTGGGGAGGCCCTGGCACAGGGTGCCCAGAGAAGCTGTGGCTGCCCCTGGATCCCTGGCAGTGTCCAAGGCCAGGTTGGGTGGGGCTTGGAGCAATCTGGACTAGTGGAAGGTGTCCCTGCCCATGGCAGGGGGTGGGAATGGGGTGAACTTTAAGATCCCTTCCCACTCAAACCATCCCATGACATTGTTTGCCTCGTGAGCTAAAAATAAGTAAAAGGTTGAAAGCATTTTCTGCTTAACCTGTCTTTTCTCTGGAAAAGCAAACTGGCACAACTCTAACCTGTGTCATGTGCTGTGTTGCTACAACAAAGCTGCCTGAAAAAAATGCTTTTCATAATAAACCATATCTATTTTCCTTAATAAGCACTTAATCACCTTCCTCCTGAGGTTGGATAATTAAAGAAACAGCAGGCAAAGAGAGGGCAAGAAGCTGTTGGATCAGAGGAGCTGCTTGAAGTATCATTAGAAGATGATATTATTTTAACTGAATATCTTCAGTGATAATTCTTTCCTGTAGACACAGCCTGGTAACTTGCTCAGGGCTGTGCTTGCTGGGAATTCCCACCCACAGGAACTTGCGCCATTAAAACTCCAAAGTTGAGCAATTCCTTGGTTCCTCTGTCCAGGTGGATGCTGTACCTGCAGCCTCCTGAAGCAATGGGAACTGGTGTTCCTGCCCCTGCACCGCTGTAGTGCCATGCAGGGGGTTAATTAAGAAGCATCTTGGGTCACCTCTGGTGATTTTCATTAGTGCCTGAAATAAAAAATATCCTACAATAAGACTTTAGGCTAAGAATAAACTTAGAGGAGATTAATTGGAGAATGATGGGAAATTGAAAAAATAATTAACAAATTACTGTTGGATCCATCAGGTCACCAGTTTAACACTGACACCTTTGGCTCTATGGCTGTCAAGGACATGCTGTGGAAGGTGTCATTGTCTTTGAGGGGCTGAAGCGTGTCCAGGGCAGGAAACGGAGCTGGGCAAGGGGCTGGAGCCCCAGGAGCGGCTGAGGGAGCTGGGAAAGGGGCTCGGCCTGAAGAAAAGGAGGCTCAGGGGGGACCTTGTGGCTCTGCACAACTCCCTGACAGGAGGGGGCAGCCGGGGGGGTCGGGCTCTGCTCCCAGGAAACAGGGACAGGAGGAGAGGGAACGGCCTCAGGCTGTGCCAGGAGAGGGGCAGGTTGGATATTGGGAACATTTCTGCATGGAAAGGGTTGTAAAGCCCTGAACCAGGCTGCCCAGGGTAGTGGTAGCGTTCCCATCCCTGAAGTGTTCCAAAAAATGCATGGACGTGCACTTAGTGCCATGGTCTAGTTGCCAAGGTGTTGATTGGTCAGACTTGGAGGTCTTTTCCAATCTACACAATTCTGTGATTCTGTGATTCCAGGGTTTGTAACTTCTATTAGTCCCTGATAAATTAATGTATATATCATTAAGATAAAATGGAAAAAAGGAAAAAGTAGAGCTGGATTGAAATATTGCAAAGCCCAGGGTTATCCTGATTCATGCCTGTTACTGTAATTGCATTTCAGCTGCTTTGAACATTTAATGGCCAATTTCTACAACTTTGCAATTTAGTACTGTGGGTCTCTTTTTTTTTAAATTACACTGACATTTTCCTCAACCATTTTATTACTCTTTCGTTTTATTCTATTTTTTAAGTATGTTTAGGAATGCTGGCCCTTCAGGGTTCCCTGGCTCCTCTGAGCTGTGTGTGAGCAGTGTTAAACCTTCTGTGATGTCCCTTGGAGAAGCAGAGGGGACAGCAGGGGCCTCACCTGGTTTGGGTGTGGGGCCCAGAAACCGCTGAGGCTCCTGTGTGAGTAGGAAAACAGCTCCCTTTGGGGCTGCACAACAGCAAAGCAGATCCTCTATCCAGCCCCAGGCTGTTATTTGGGACTTTGAGGTGGAATTTGAGCAAAAGCAGGAGCCGTGGAAGCCTTGGTGCTGTTCGAGAAGCAGGATGCTGGACTGCAGCATCCGTGACAGCCCGGCAAGGAAAACACTCTGACCTCCAGCAGCACATTCCTGGGGTCACTCCAGCCTTTCAGTTTTCCTCCTGGTGCTCTTTGTGCTGCTTGAAATGAAAAAGCTGCTTTTGTATCTTGTCACCATCAGAGGGGGGAGCGGCCTCCCCGCACAGCCAGAGCCAGGAGGTGATCCCTGTGTAACTGTCACAGCACTGGGACAGCGCTGCCGGAACCAGGGCACTCGTCCCAGGCCTTGACTTGTGACATCTGATCATCCTCACCGTTACATTCAGTGCTGAACAACTTCCTCCTGGCCATGAATCACACCGGGGAAGGATCCTTTCAATAAAAGCTCATTTTCCCAAGCTTTTTTCCTGGAGAAATTCTCCTCTTCAAATCTGATCTGAAGCCTGCTTGCCCTGTACCTTTAGATGGCTCTGGATTGAACCTTGAAAAATGGATTTTCAGCAGAACCAGCAGCCAGCAAGCTGATTTTAATGCTTTGCCTTATCTGTGCAAGACAGGTCGGCAGTTTCCCTGCACACTGAGATCGGAAAGCTGTGATTTCCATTAAGATTTCAGATTTAACTTTTACTGTCATGAAGTCTTGAAGGTCTCTCGCACTTTGTCACAGGTGAATAGATGCACCTTTTTTGCCAGATAAATTTGTATGAATAGTGTGTCTCCATATAATTATCTAACTGGGTTATACATGTGGAGTTAATATCCCCAGTTTTGGGCAGAGGCTCCAACAGCTCACGGTGCTTAAGGAAATCAAAAAGGGAATACACAGTTGGTAAGGTTACAAAAAACACCCCAAAAAGAGGAATAGTGACCCAAAACAGCTCGATGACACATTCAAAGCCCACTGAGTCACCTGGCATCTCACCAGCACTGCTCTGAGGAGGGTTGGCACAGGAGGGGAGATAAACAGATGCCTTTGCAAGGGAATCGTTTCAGTTGCCAAGTGTTCTCCTCCAGGAAAGAGATTTGGAGCAAACCTTTGATCAACAACATCACTGGGGTTTGGTTCTGATAGGCTGTTCTGCACAGCGCGTTGGTGCTGGGGCTCCAGTCCCAAGGTCTGACTGGTGCAGTGATGTTTGAGAAATAGAAACAATGAATATTTCATTTAAAAATTAGTAATTCAACAGAATGGGGGAGATGGCAGGTTCCAGACAGCCCGTCGTGACATTTGCAGTGTGAATCCGTAACACCCAGCTCTGCGTGATGGGAACAGAGCCCGGGTGTGCTGCTGGCCATGGGGGAGCCCTTGGAGTGTGCGGCCCCCTGCTCGCTCCCCCCGCGGGGTCACGGGCACCCCGGTGCCAGCACACCCAGCCGGACAGTGGGCAGTCAGAACCCCGGCTGTCCGGAGTGTGCGGGGCATGGAGGGCACTGGGAGCGGGACTCCTTCCAGCCCATCCCTATTGAGCCACATGACACAGCGCATGGCGTGGTTTCTATTTTAGGCCACTTTGCCATCTAAAGCTGGACTCTGGGCTAAGTTTAGGAGGAGTTCCCTGTGGTCAAGGAGGAGAGTCGAGACCCTTCGGAGCAGAGATCAGTGACGGCTGGATGTGTCTGTGTCACCCTGCAGGCTGGGAAGCGCCCGGTTCCCGGAGTTTCAGTGCGGTGTAAATGTGACTGATGTAATCCGTTCTTACTATCGGTGCTCGTATGAATTGACAGGAATTGCCCTTTTCCTGCGCTGTCCGACTGTAATGCACAGACATCTCCCTGGGGAGCAAGGAGAAGTCCCAAACGAGGGAAGCGGTGAGGGGGCTGTGAGGGTCACCGGCTGTGACAAGTCCCTGTCCCCGCAGAACCCCTTCCCCTGCCCGGCCTCCCCCCGCCTGTGACGCTGGATGGGACAGTGCAGCTAAGTTAAAAACGTCTCCTTCCAAAAGGTGATTTATTGAACCAGCTGGTTTTCCTTCAAAGGAAGAACAGCTGGAGGCTCCTTCCCCTCCAAAGACAACCCACGGACAGTAACTGCCCCCAGCCCCGCGGCTCCAGCCGCTCCGGGCGGCGGGTGGGGTTTTGGGGCTAAACCCGCCCGTTTGGTCACTGCAGCACGGCCCGAGCCCGGCTCCCCCCCTCGGATCCACACCCGGACCCAGCCTCGGTCCCGCCTCTCCGATCCACAGCCGGACCGGGAGCCGGGACGGTCCCGCCGCCGGGGCGGAGCCGCGACGGGCCCCGCCCAGCCCGGTAGTTCCGCTCGGGGCCGGAAGCAGCGCTCGGCCACGGAAGCGTCGAGGGGCGTGTGGGAGGCGTGTGCCGGAGTTCTGGTACGGAGCAGGGCCGGCGGGAGGCGTGTGCCGGAGTTCTGGTACGGAGCAGGGCCGGCGGGAGGCGTGCGCCGGAGTTCTGGTACGGAGCAGGGCCGGCGGGAGGCGTG
>VZTE01002173.1:478213-534417 GCA_013397775.1 Eulacestoma nigropectus
GGGGGGGCGGCGGAAGCGGCAGGGCCCGGGTTAACCGGTGGTGTTGAGTTAACTGAGGGGGTCTGGCCGTGGGGTAGGGTCAAGGTGACAGAGCTGGGGGTGCTCACCTGGAAAAAAGAATACTCCAGGGAGACCTCAGAGCCCCTTCCTAAAGTGCCTAAAGGGGCTCCGGGAGAGCTGGAGAGGGACTTGGGACAAGGGATGGAGGGTCAGGACAGAGGGAATGGCCTCCCACTGCCAGAGGGCAGGGCTAGATGGGATAGATGGGATATTGGGAAGGAACTGTTCCCTGGGAGGGTGGGGAGGCCCTGGCACAGGGTGCCCAGAGAAGCTGTGGCTGCCCCTGGATCCCTGGCAGTGTCCAAGGCCAGGTTGGGTGGGGCCTGGAGCAGCCTGGGACAGTGGGAGGTGTCCCTGTCCATGGCAGGGGGTGGGAATGGGATGAGCTTTAAGGTCCCTTCCAACACAAACCATTTCATGAATCCATGCTGCAGCATTCCCTGTGCCAGCTGTGCTGTGGTGGGTGCCTCATCCTCAGCAGTGTCACCTCACCCTGGATGTCCTCAGGGATGTGCCCATCAGTGGGAAGTGCAGGGCAGGGATCCTTTCTGGTGCTGGGAAAATAAGTTTCCCTGGAAAAACCTGCAAAAATAAGTTTCCCTGGTTCATTATGTTCTTTGTCTGGCTCTTTCACTGTACCTGAAATCACAGGGCACAACAGATTAATTGTGGGCCTGTGTTTTAGACCAAAGTTATTTGCGGGGGAAAAAGCTTACGAGAGTGATCAGGAATGATCCTCTGTTGAGGTTATCCCATACTCAGGTTTATTCTCTTCTCTAGCTGAATAAGCTTTTGGGCAGGGGTTCTGTCTCTTCCAGGATTTTTTTGACATGGACTGGAGATTTTGATGCCTTCCAGGCTTGAAATGAGACACTTGGCATGTTTTTCTGCGTTACAAACACACATTTCTATGTGCAGTTTTCAGAATGACTCTAGAAATTTTAAGAGCCAAATTAAATATATGATGAAACTGAACTGAAAGCCACCTTGGCTTATTCTGCTGAAAAGTTTTGGTGGTTTCTTTTTTTTTTCCAAAGGACTTGTTTTATCATAAAATAATAGTTGTTCTTGTCAACATTCTAATTTTTAAACTCCCCTGGAAAGACAGAATTATTTTGAGTTTTCTGAGCTGTGGGTATTGCTGTTGCTCTGCTGTATTTTTTTTAATTGAGCTCTAAGATGTTAGGTGACAGAATTTTTGCCTAAATCAATAGGTGACAAATTTATGGAATGAAAAATGTTATTTTTTTCACTTGCTGTCTAAACCATGACCCCACTCCTGAGTCAGAGTTGTTTAGCTATATAGACACTGCTCTTGTTTTAATTGTTATTGTTATTTAGCCCAGGCAATGTGACTGCAATTAAACGTGCGTCTGAGGAGATGTGTGACCTTCTTAACGAGAACATAACTTTTTAGTACCTTTTTGCAGAACTCATAACCCCCTAAAGAATTTAAAAGCTCTGTTAACCTGCAACTTCCATTTTTTGTTAGTCTGAACTTTTTTAACAGTGCCCATAACATACCTTCTCTTGAGTTACTCTAATATTTGACTTCCAATTAATTTCAGAAAGTTAAATGAAACATTTCTGAGCCCACAAATGCAGTTGAAAACAAAGCTGTGGTTTTGTGAGCACGTGGGAATTGGCAGGAGCAGGGAAAGCTTTTGTAGGCTCAGCCTGTGTCCCTTGTCTGGCTGAGTGCTGGGAGATTCTGCACACAGGCACCAAAAATACTCTTTTAAAGCACAGGCAAAGCTGTGTTTGGGTTGTCCCTGCAGTTTGTGCTGTCAGGAGAAACACTGAAAGTGTTGAAAGAGGCTGCAAAGGCCAGAGTTCAGCACAGCTCTTCAGCAACCTGATTTAAATATCTAATTTCCATATTAAACAGTGTCCTCACATGCATTTTGTTGTCCTGGAAGATATCTGTGGCCTTTCACTAAGGAACAGGGATAAAAGTTCAGCACCACATTCCAGATTTCCTCTGAGACACGTGCAGGTGGCTCCTGGGTGTTCCCTCAGGATTTGGCATTTTGGTGCAGTATAAATTGCTGGGTATAAATTGCTTGGCATAAATGTATTCCCAGCCAGTGTGTGTGTGTGTTACAGCAGGGCTGCAGCCTCTTTTATTCTGCTTTTGCCTGACTGACCTTGTAAAGTGCATCCTGTGCTGCTTTTGTTTGCTGAGGACAGGAGGAAGCCACCAAGATGCCAGCGTTGCCTCTGGATGAGCTCCAGTTGACAGAAAGGGATCCCAAGACAGGGAAGCTGAGAACTTTACCGGCACTGGTGAGCTCTGTTTTTCCTGAAAGCCAAACAGACCTTTAATAAATAATTGTCTTATAGTGAGGCTTGGTCTGGGATATGTGACAGGAAGGGCTGGAGCTGTGTCAGGGAGATTTAGATGGAGATCAGGAAAAGGCTTTTCCCCCAGAGGGTGCTGGGCACTGCCCAGGCTCCCCAGGGAATGGGCACGGCCCCGAGGCTGCCAGAGCTCCAGGAGCGTTTGGACAGCGCTGCCAGGGATGCCCAGGGTGGGATTGTTGGGGTGTCTGTGCAGGGCCTGGGGCTGGATGATCCCTATGGGTCCCTTCCAACACAGCCTATTCTGTGATTCTGTGAAATTTGTTCAGCCTGCTTGTTAAAGAAGGGTTTTTTTTCATGCATTCAGATAGTTGAGATTTCATTTACCCACCATAAAAAAACCCCAAAGCACAAGAACCAAACTTACTCTGTTCAGCATCTGGAGTAAACTGTGTTTTCCCAGCACATCTCCCTCTGTTGAGTCTGTAACCTCTGCTGCAATGGGGAGATGCTCAGGGAGGTTTTGCAAGCTCTGCCTCAAGTTTAGCTCCGAGCTATGGCACTGGGATCAGTCCCTTGTGCCTTCAGCGTGATGAAACCAGAAAATTCAACACACAGAAACCCTTTTCTTCCTGAAATAAGGCCTGGAGAGAGCCTATCGGATGTGTTGCAGGAGTGGGATTGTCAATGTTGCTCACTCTGGAGGAGCTTTACCATGAGCACATGTGTGGGATGAGGCAGAGCCCAAACCTGCTGCTCATTGGAGTTCTTCTTTCAGGGTGGAGATATTTGGGCAAATACTGTTCAGTAAACCTTGGGAAGGGTAGTGAAGTGTTTCTTTCTGTCTTTGATGGTCGTGTCAGTGTGAGTTCTTGAAATATTGTGCAAGAACCAATTCAGAGGGAAAAGAGAGAGTTCAAAGGCATGCCAGGAACCTCCTGCTCTTTGTTTTGAAGGTGTGGGAGGATTGTTTTGTCAGGTTTTGGTTAAGAGAAAGCAAGGAGCAAGATCTGCCAAATTATCAAGGTCTGAAAATGTTGCTCCTAAAGAAACATAAAAACCCTCTGCTTTGAAAGGGTAGAAAATGGGAAGTTACCAGGGAACAGAATGTTCCTGTTGTCAGGACTATAGTGACAGGACAAGGATAATTGGTTCGAACTGAAATTTAGGTTAGATATTGGGAAGGAATTGTTCTCTGGGAGGGTGGGGAGACCCTGGCACAGGGTGCCCAGAGAAGCTGTGGCTGCCCCTGGATCCTTGGAAGTGTCCAAGGCCAGGTTGGGTGGGGCTTGGAGCCGCCTGGGATAGTGGAAGGTGTCCCTGCCCGTGGCAGGGGTGGCACTGGATGGGCTTTAAGGTCCCTTCCCACCCAAACAATTCTGGGATTCTATAATGTCAAGTTGTATTAAAAGGTAACTTTGTGTTTCCTGGAATTCAGTGAGCAGATGGTAACTGGGCATTCTTGTCACTTGGTCTGGAGTTTTAATACAGTGGATTTTGGCTTTCTGCAGCACCCAGAAATTAAAGCAGATCGATCGTTTGTGCTGTACAAACCCCCTCCTGCCATCAGAGACCCTGCTCTGGTGGAGGAATTCCTGGAGCGAGCAAAATTCATTGCAGATGACCTGAACTGGCTTCTGGCTTTACCTCATGACAAATTCTGGTGCCAGGTAATCATTGTTTTTTAATCTGGAGATACAACATAAACATCTAGCTGCTTGTAAAAGCCATGAGCTTTACAGTATTTTCATAAAGATTTGTTTATGCTTATTATGTCACTCAGGAAATATTTAAATTTCCATTAGTGCACCTTAGAATGCAAAGAAAGTATTTCCCTAAGGATTTTCCACTGTGGATTTTAAGAGTTTACTTGTATTTGATGGATATGGGTGTCCTTTTAATATGCCTGAGTGTTTTAGATTGCTTTTAATTTAACTGGGCTGCTCGTGAGCACAACTTATGAAGGTGTGACATTCCCTCCTTCCCATTTTCCTGTCTTTCCCTGGGCCAGGTGATATTTGATGAGACCCTGCAGAAGTGTTTGGATTCCTACCTGCGCTCTGCCCCTCGCAAGTTTGACACACTGTGGGATTGCCATCCAGAGGTGAATGAGCTGCAGAAATGCCTCCATCGGAGTATCTTCCTCACTTTCCTCAGGATGTCCACCCACAAGGAGTCCAAGGTAAATGTTCCTATGCCTTGCGGGTGCTCCAGGCTGTGTGACTTAGGAAAAAAAGAGAATTGGAGAAATGAATCCTTTTCCTTCTCGCATGACATTCCTCTCCCTGATGATTTTATCACTTGGAGTCTCCGTGTGGAGACAACACTCAGAGCTGAAGTATCTGAACTATGCAGTGGTTCCTTTGTTGATTGCCTGGATCTCCTTCCTGAGTAATAGCAGGTTATCCATGTGTGGTGGTTGGATATGTCATGGTAAGAGGAGAAAGCGCACAATGGCCTTTGTGTGGCCACGTGGGACAGGTTCTTCAGGCCATCAGTTCCCAAGCGTTCACTCCCTCAGGGCCACGTGGTGCCACAAAATTCCTGCTAATACTTGTCTCTCCTTGAACTTGTCCCAGGTTTTGGACACACTGAAATTTCTCTAAATTACTGTTATCTTGGCATCATCAGGCATTCAGCCTGGAGAAGAGAAGGCTCCAGGGAGAACTCAGAGCCCCTTCCAGGGCCTAAAGGGGCTCCAGGAGAGCTGGAGAGGGACTTCAGACAAGGAATGGAGGGACAGGACACAGGGAATGGCTTCCCACTGCCAGAGGGCAGGGCTGGATGAGATATTGGGAAGGAACTGTTCCCTGGGAGAGTGGGGAGGTCCTGGCAGAGGTTTCCTAGAGAAACTGTGGCTGCCCCTGGATCCCTGGCAGTGTCCAAGGCCAGGTTGGATGGGGCTTGGAGCAGCCTGGGACACTGGAAGGTGTTCCCTGCCCATGGCTGGGAGGGGGACTTGATGAGCTTTAAGGTCCCTTCCCACCCAAACCATTCTGAGATTCTATAATTAAAAGATGTACTCAGCACTAATTGTGTGACTGCAACTCCCATCTGGAGCTGTGGAATTGTGGAGCTTTGGGCAGGATGAGTGAGGCACCTTGTGTTTGCACCAAGCAATTACTCCCTTGATCTCCTCATTGGTTCATGATGTGTTAGGGCTGTGTTGATTCTTTTGCTTATCACAGTGGTAACATTCAGGATGTTTTGAGGGAAAGGTCTGGGAGTGGACAACTGGGACAGGAGCAGGTTGAAGGAATGCTGGAGCCTGCAGCTGGCACCACTTCAGCAGAAGCACCCGACACCTCTGTGGTGTCTTTCATTGCAGGATCTGATTAAACCTCACCACTCCGAGAGGCAGGCGAGCATTTGAAACCAGTTTATAGATGAGTGATTTGCAGGGAATGAATGGTCCGTTGTCATGCAGGAGTCAGCAGGAGTTGTGGAAAGCGAACCTGGCCAGCACTGAGCCCCATCCTTCTGCTTCAGCAGGGAGAATGTGCCCTGCCTTTCAGTGAGATTAAAAACATTTGCTGTCACAGGCAAACGGAGCTTCCGAAAATCCAAAATCACGTTTCAGCTCCCTGTTTCTCAGTGTCAGACAATGGAATTTTTCTCATCTAGAATTTTGTAAGAAATTCCTTTGGTGTGATGAGTTTTTGGCACAGTGTTCAGCAGTCAGGATGTAGAGCTGCAGTTCTGGAGTTTCTCTCTGCTTGTCCCTGATTCTGTGGTCTCTGGGCTGGATTCTGCTCTCCCAGGGTACTAGAACCTCAGGCTGTCCCTGGTTACTCATTCCTGCTCCTGAGCCGAGCTGTTCTGGTGTCAGGCTGGGAACTGGGAACCTGTAGGGAGATTTTTTGTTGAACTTTTAGGTAGATTAATTCACCTCCTGGTGAATGGATCAGTGGGGTGCATGGTGTGGCAGGGACAGGAATGTGGGAATAGATGCCTCCACAGAAGCTGTTCCAAGCAGAGTTGCTGCCTTCTATGAAATAAATTCCTTAATACACCTTTGAGAGATGCTTTTACAGGTGTCATTATAATGCTGGGGTTACTGCAGAGCAAGATATGGATTATCCTTTAAATCCCTTTTTTTTTTCCTGTCTTTGTAGGATCATTTTATCACTCCCTCTGTCTTTGGAAAAATTATTTACAATAACTTCCTATTTGACATCCCAAAGATTCTGGATCTCTGTGTGCTTTTTGGGAAAGGAAATGGTCTCCTGCTCCAGAAGATGATCGGTCAGTAAAAGCCAAAGAACAACTTGCTACATTTAGGCTTTTGCTTGTATGACAAGTGACTTAGTGGGGTTTATGCCAGTGGTATTGCTCTGGAAATGAATTGTTCAGTAGCAACTAAGGTCTGTCATTTCTAGATCAGATTGTGCTTTTCTTTTTCCATGTGCACTTTGTTTATGCTAAGGGAAGCTTTGTGTCCTGCTTTGCTGCCCTGAGCTGGGCTCATAGGCATAAACCCAGGCTCAGTTGTTTCCTATGCCAATTAAATGTGTCCTCAGCCCTTGTAAAAGGAGTGTGGGGGCTCTGTAAAATCCTGGTAGAGATGGGAAAGGCTGAGGAAGGAGGAGTGTTGGGAGATGGTCCCAGAGCTGGGAGCCAAGTGAAACATTCAGTGTGAGGTAATCACTGCTCTGGGAAGTGGGAGAACCTGGAACTTCAATGCAGACATTGATGTATACAGAGCTTCTAAACCACAAACACTTCAGAGCCTTGCTCAAGCTATGCTTATCCCTGGATTTCTGTGTCTGTACACACAGTCTTAGTGGCGAGTACACAGGGAGGCGCGTTCCAGCCATGGATGCTGAGGAATGAAGATGGAGCATATTGATTTAGCTTCTCTGTTTATCCTGTGCTCCCTTCACAAGCCTGTGATCTTTAACATCACCTGAGTACCTGAGTGGAAGAATATCTACTCTTGGATTAAGTGAGCTCTTCCTGAATTCTAACCCACTTTGTCTGCAGCTCATGGGATGAAGCTTTTCCGTTTCTTTGGTAGTTATTTTTGTCTCATTTCCAAGTTCACTAACATGAGAAGTGTTAGAGATCATGTGATGCAGACAGATTTCCAGCCAGAAAATCTGAGATAAACCTTTGCATTTTTAATCTTTTTATCCTTTTTCAGTAGCTTCTACTCTAAATTCCTCTGTCGAGCCTCAGAGGTGAAAAGCAGGCATGGCAAGATAGATACTTCCCTTTCAGATGCGAAGCTTGGATTATCTGCTCTTAAAATATTCCAAAAAATACCTAAGTAATAAAACCTCCTTTGAATTACGCTCTGGCGTGCCACACAATCATGCTGCATGCAGGTGGCCAAGGATTTGTTCACCTGATTATTTCATTATGTCATGACTGTAATGGCATGAGCAGTTCTGGTGTGTAATTCATAACTTCATAAACTTGAGGTTCTTTTCAGGGTATAAATTTTTCTAAAACTTGTCTCATAACTCTTACCTGAGTTCTGTCCTTGCTGGAGAACTCTTAATTTTCATCATCTGAACAGTAATTCCCAGGGAAATAGGAGCCTCACTGCTTACTTGGTGAGGATTTATGGTATGGCATTACTCAGTGGAGTATTTTATAAAGATAATGGAGTCCTAGTAATATAATAGCAGGTTTTACTAAAGCCTCATTACCTTTAAGAAATATTCTGCAGCACATCTCCTGGTGTGTGCTGAACTGTTATCAGTAATTAAAAGTCAACTCCAGTTGTCAAATAAAGGAACTGGGGATGTTCAGTGATAGTATTTGCATTATTCATTGATTCAGCCCCTGGAGCATGAATCATCTGACATCTCGTTTGCTCTGCTCTGATGAGCATATTCCCATTGCTGGATCTCCAGTGGCACTGGAGAGCTGATGGATCAGCTTTTTGGGAGCAGGGCCTGTGCATGAGCTGAGGAATGAGGGTGGGCTGTGTCCCACACGGTCAGTAGGTGTGTCTGGGGGGTGTCAGGGATAACATGAGTACAGTATGACAAGTACCATTTTCTGGTGCAAATTTGCTCATTTGCACCAATGTCTGAACTGATGGAAATGCTCTCCTTCCCCTTTTCAGGAAATATCTTCACTCAGCAGCCCAGTTACTTCAGTGACCTTGATGAAACTCTGCCCACTGTCCTCCAGGTACTGCTTTCCTGCTGGGATTTCATCTGGAAATGTGCCATAGCTTGGAGAGTGGAAAGGGAGCATTGTAGGCAGGCAGAATGTATTTCATGAAATCATAGAATATCCTGAGTTGGAAGGGGGACCCACAAGAATCATAGAGTCCAACCCCTGGCCCTGCACAGACACCCCAACAATCCCACTCATTGTCCAAACATTCCTTGAGCTCTGACCATCCTCTGGGGGAAGAACTTTCCCTAATACCCAGCCTAAACCTCCCCTAACTTTGCTATTGCTCCCTTTCCCTAGCTTATGTTCATGTGTGTCAGGGAGGTTTTGAACCTTCATCTAAAATTAATACTTGATGACTCTTCCCTCCCACCTTCCTTCAGCTTCTGGCCTTCTCTGCAGTGTCCCACTGCTGGCTCCTGTCTGTTAACGCTGCCCTGTTCTCCTGATTTAGGTGTTCAACAATATTTTGCACAAGTGTGGTTTGCAGTGTGAAGGAGCCTCTGCTGAGCCCCAGAAACTGGAAGAGAAAGTCAGTGTGACTCCAGCGAACATGCCCCTCCAGGTGGGACTGAACTCTCTGTACTCCTGCATGCTGAACAGACCACACAAGGTCATTTTGTTCCCAAAAACTTCTACAGCTCATGGTTCTGTGCCATTGTTGCATTTTGTTCCCAAAAACTTCTACAGCTCATGGTTCTGTGCCATTGTTGCACTCTTTGTCCTGGGACATGATGATAAAACCTTTCCACCGTGAGCTGATTCATTTCAACCATATGCTTCATAACGTGCATAGTTTTAAACCTGGCAACTTCTTTGCTTATCCAGCTTATAAATAATGTAACAGAGTATCTGACAGAAGTCTCCACCTAACCCTGGCAGTGATAAGAGCTGTTTTGGTTTTTTTCTTCAGAAATGTGTGTTTTAACAACAGTGTAATTTAACTGTAGTTAATTAAGAGGGGGTTTATGTGCTGGGGGCTGTACAGACAGTGAACATGGTCCTCTACAAAACCTTAGTCATTCACTTTGTGTGGGGGAGGAAACTATCAGTTCAAACTATCATTTAATGGTAAATGATAGTTTGAAACTGTAATTTAGTGTGTCATTCAGTTTGTTTCAGCTGTCTTGGAAATACAGTTTGCACTGGACCAGACTGCTGAAAACATCCCTTGGATTCCCATGTTTCTGCTGTGCAGTGCTTCATGGAAAAGTGCTGCACGGGGAAGAATTCCATATGTGAAGGGTGTATTGAGGGCAAAGCCACTGTCCAGAACAGGATCTGATGAGGATTCTTATAATCTCACAGGATCTTTAATGAAAGCAAACAGTTGGGATTGCATTATAGATCTTTAAAGGATAGGAGTTCTAGGAGAGGCGCTGTCTCTGCCCCCAGACCTGTAACAGGTTTATAGTTGATACAGACTCTGTGCAGTCAGGAAAAGGCCTGACCCAATATTCTGTGTCCCTGTTGGGGAGTTACACTGTGTTCCTGGAAAAACTTGCCTGGCTCTTCCCTCAGTAACTGTTCTTTCCCTCTCAGGAGCTGAAGGACATTGTGCTGTATTTATGCGACACCTGCACAACTCTCTGGGCCTTTCTTGATGTCTTTCCCTTGGCTTGCCAGACCTTCCAAAAACATGAATTTTGTTACAGGTATGTCTTGGAGTGCAGGCAGAGCTTGTCCTGGCCATGTAAAAATACTGAATGTGCTGCTGTGTCCTGTCCCATTGTTAAATGAGGAGACACATTTAATGCAGAGGCTGCTGGGTTCTCTCTGACACCCAGCAGAGAGAACCCAGCATGGATATAGAGATGTGTAGATTTTCTGTTCTATGTATGTTGTTATCTAAGACTGGTCTTAGAGCCAGGCATCCATGACAATTTCAAAAGTCAGCTGAACAGTACTCGGTGTGCTCTGGGAAGGGTGGAGAGGGATGAGTTATGGACAAAAAGAGCTGCCTGCTGTAGGACCCAAAGCAAGGGAAGCAGAAAGTATTTCAGAGAAATAGTTCTTCACAGTCTGAAAACAAATGTCTTTGATGTTATGCCCAAGTTTTCTGCTAGAGAATATCAATGAGGTTTGGCAAAAGCTGTGTGAGTGGGAGAGGGTGACAAGGCGTGAGAGGAAACAGCCTCAAGCTGGGCCAGGGGAGGTTCAGGTTGGATATTAGGGAACATATCTTCATGGGAAGGGCTGTCCAGCCCTGGCACAGCTGCCCAGGGTAGTGCTGGAGTCCCCATCCCTGGAGAGACTTAACAGCCATGTGGAAGTGGCACTTGGGGACATGGTCAGTGGTGGCCCTGGCAGTGCTGGGGAATGGTTTGACTTGATGCTCTCAGGGGGCCTTTCCAGCCTGAAGGTTTCTGTGATTCTGTGAGTCTATTGGCTCTTTGCAGGCTGCAAATCTGTGTTGGGGCCGCTTCTGGGTTGGGCAGATGGTTCTGATCAGCACCAGGATGCTTTTCAAATGCATTTCTTTCCTACCTCTTCAAAGACCTCTCTGTGATTTCCTTAGAGTGCTGCTCTTTGTCTATGGTGTGTTTGCTTGTGTTTTGGGGGAAAAATACCAAAATGAGGTGATGCTCATGAGTACTGCTGGTGAGGAGGGTTTCATGAAATCAGAAAGCAAATGATTTTTGGAACCTCAGCTGACAGGTACTGGTTTGTTCCCCTTTTGTACAGATTAGCTTCATTTTATGAACTGGCAATTCCTGAGCTGGAATCTGCAATCAAGAAGAGGCATTATGAAGATAACAGGTGAGAATTCCTGCAAAGGCTTGCTTTGGATCTTCAGTGAGACTTCCCAGGGCTTAGTTAAAAATTCACTTCATGCTGCTTCACCCATCCCTGCGGAGCCTGGCTTTTTTTGTGCTGCTTCAAAGAGCTCTGAAGAGATGACTTCTGTAATTCCAAATTTTCCTGGGCAGTGGGGTGACTAATCATTTTTAGTGCTGTGTAAGAAGGAATTTGATGGGAGGTGCATTCAAATTGTAACAGTGTGAGAACATGAATGATATCTCTCTGCAGCTCAGTCTCACTGTAAGGCACAGGCTGTGCTGGGACAAGTGGGGGTCTCGTGTGGGGAGCTGTCAGGACAATTGGGATTGAAACCAGCTTTATTTGAAGCGTGGATTTTCTTTAATGACCGTGAAATGTGTCTAATATCTGGTCTTTGCAGCAAGGAAATTATTCTCCTAATGAAATTCTTCTTCTAGAGGCTTAACTCTGGCATAAAGGTGTGTTACAGATTCTTCTGCTAACACCAACGGTGTCTTTTGCTCTCTCTGAAGTGTTTTTGCTGATTTGTGGAGAAGGATTTCACACTCCAGAAAGAAGATGATAGAAGTTTTTCACATCCTAATAAACCAAGTCTGTCTGCAGCCCATCCTAGAGAGCAGGTATTGGCACTTGGCTCTGTGCTACTCGCCAGTTACTTGATTGCTGTGTGGGAGAAGTTGTTTCTCATTTACAGATTTACTGGAGAAAACAAACAGAAACTGCTTTTTGTGTTGGGATTGTAGCCAAAGACTTGGCTAAGGTCAAATTCTGTTGTCCTGTATATCAGGAATGTTCCAGATGGAGCTGTTTGGTCCAGAATCTCTGTGGGAGCTGTGGTCCAACGAGCTTTCTTATCCCAGTGTGTAGCTCATGCAAACTTTCATCATGTGTAACAGCTTGAGACCTAATTGTGACCTTCCAGGACCTGGAGGGGCCAACAGGACGGATGGAGAGAGACTGTTTACAAGGGCTTGGAGTGACAGGACAAGGGGGAATGGCTTCCCACAGACAGAGGGCAGAGTTAAGAGGGTGTAGAGGGGATACTGGGAAGGAATTGTTCCCTGTGAAGGGGGGGAGGCCCTGGCACAGGGTGCCCAGAGAAGCTGTGGCTGCCCCTGGATCCCTGGCAGTGTCCAAGGCCAGGTTGGGTGGGGCTTGGAGCACCCTGGGCTAGTGGAAGGTGTCCTTACCTATGGCAGGGGGTGGCACTGGATGGTCTTAAGGTCCCTTCCCACCCAAAGGTGCCTTGGAGAGAGGCTTGGAGTCTCCTCAGCACTCAGGAGTTTGGGCACTGAGGCTGCAATGGGAGTTTGCTTGGCAGGTGTTCTTGCACAGGTGAGCACAAACTTTCTGGAAGGTTCACTGCTGTAATCCCAAGACATCATAAAGGTACAATTACAAAAGCTCTACACACCCTTTTCTGCTCACTGCAAGTCTGAGGCATCAAACTATTTGTAAAGTCTGTCTGAAGACTTGTAATTCTAGGTATGGTACAGCTTTAGATCTAACTGCTGGAATGTTTGCTGAAGCCTTAAAAACCACTTGTTTCCATTCGACTCTTTGCTCCTGTGAAAGCCAAAAAGTGGCCTGGAATCTGTTGTCAGATGGGGCTTTCCTTGGTGTGTAAATGAGAGTAGTTTGGCTGGTGGGGCAGAACATGGGCAGACTTATCTCTGAGTGTTCACTCTGCTGTGTTTCCTGCAGCTGTGAGAATATTCAGCCATTTATTGAGGAATTTCTGCAGATCTTCACCTCGGTGCTTCAGGAAAGGAGGTGAGTCTGGCTGGCAAGAGGCCCAAGGGGGGGCTCAGCTCCTTCCTCTGCCATTCTTTACAGCAGAATTGCCTGAGGCAGCAATATGAGGCATTTGGGAGTAAGAAATCATTGTAAGTAGTTGGGAGAAGTGCAGTGAGAGGATTTCAGCCTGCAGCACAGACCCTGGCACTGAGAAATGCTGTTCTTTATTCCCTTAAATCCAGCTTCTCAAAGAAGAGATGAGCAATTTAGCCATTAGCTCCCTTCACAAGTTAGCCTGTTATTACTGATCTGTACTTTCCAGCTGGGCTGACCAGACCAGAAAAAAATTAAACACTAGTGCTGGAGATGCAAAGGAAGTGGCAGAACTGGGAATTCCATCTTGTCCTCCTGCCCATGCTGGCATTCTGAGCACGTTCACATGGTAAAGCAGATTTTCCCTGTAATGCAGCACTGGGTTCCAGCCCTCACACCTGAGGAGTGTTGCTGTGGTGTAGTGGGACCAAAATTAGGCATGACTGGAATCCGGCATTGGGTGAGAGGTTCTCTGTTCCTACCTGAGCACTGAGGCAGTCAGAGAGGCACAGCAGTGGTAATTAATTGAGCTCAACTGATTAAACTTGCTCCTGTGTTTTCAGATTTCTCCGTGACTACGACGAGGTGTTCCCCGTTGAGGACGATGTGAGTCTGCTCCAGCAGGCATCCTCTGCACTGTATCCTTTGCTCCCACCTTGGGCTTTGCACACTTGGCTGCTCTTGGATTCCTTCACACCAGTGACATTTCTGCCTCTGGTTAAGCTGCAAGACTGGCAAGGAGTACTGGAAAGTTTTCCCTTAATAGAAAAGAAGGAAGATGGGGGAGTTGTTACCCAGAGAAGCTGTGGCTGTCCCTGGATCCCTGGAAGTGTCCGAGGCCAGGCTGGACAGGGCTTGGAGCAACCTGGTCTAATGGAAGGTGTCCTTGCCCATGGCAGGAGGTGGGACGAGATAAGCTTTAAGGTCCCTTCCCACCCAAACCATTCCATGGTTCTGTGAGTGTTGATGTAGGCACAAGTTTGGAAGTCGCTGACAATGCCATAGTTACTTCAAGGTGATCCCTGAACATGTGCATCTAGGAATGTCCTTAATGCTGTGCTCTTAGAGATGAGACCAGGACAGCCTATATCCTCCAAGCAGTGGAAAGTGCCTGGGAAGGGGTAGACAGGAAAAAAGGACAAGCTGGTACAGATCCAGCAGCATCCAACAGAGCTTCAGCGATAGTGGAGAGCGTCCCTGAGGACGGGGAGGATCTGGGGGCTGTGTGTGCCCTGGAGGATGAGGTGGGTACAGCTCTGTGGTGGGACTGGGCTCTGCTCTTCCTGGGGGCTCTGCTCTTCCTGGCCTTCGTTTATCTTGAGGACAGGCTTGATTTGTTCAGCCTTGGGGACAACATGAGATTTGGTGTCATTTCTGACCTTTGCTGGATCTCCATGCAGCCTTGGGAAATGAGAACTGAAGCTGCACCGGAATCCTGAGTTATCTCTGAGCAAATTGCTTCCAACTCCCATGGCTTGGGTTTTCCCTTGCTGGGGATTATTCAAATACTCTGCTTCATCCCCGCAGTTCATGTGCATATTTTTGAAATGCAGAGCTTGCCTGTTATTTGAGGAAGGGATTCTCCAGGGTGTCCTTGCTGACTCGGGGACTGGCAAAAGTAGCTGTGTGCCCAAATCTGTGTTGGAAACCTTGTGTAGTTTAAACAGCTGATTTCTCTTTTGGCTCCAGTCTTGGACTTCTGTGTTTAAACCCTGACAACCTAGAGTGCTGCTTTCCCTGTATTTCTGTGCGCACTGCCTGCCCTCAGCTCTGTCCCTCCCCAGTACCCACCAGTTGTGTTTGGTGTCCGCAGTGTGCCGGCGCTGCGGCCGCGCCCGTTGCCCACGTGTCCGGTGTGGAGCTGGACTCCTTGATCTCCCAAGTGAAGGATCTGCTGCCAGACCTTGGTGAGGGATTCATCCTGGCCTGCCTGGAGGAGTATGGATATGACACGGAGCAGGTGATCAACAACATCCTGGAAGATAAGCTGGTGCCATACCTGGATAAGCTGGACCGAAGGATGCAAAGGTGTGGGACAACCTCTGGTTGTTTCTGTCTCAGTTGATCTTACTGAAGGCTCAACACTCTTAGAGCTCTAAGAATTTGCATTTTTGTGGTAGAGAACTGCAGTGAGAGCTTCTCATTGTCACCTGTCACCAGTTTTCTGCCCTCATTGTGTCCCTGCAGAGGATTGGGGCCTTTGCTGCTCAGTGTTGGAGTAGAGCAGGTACTGGGTTGTGTTTTGTGACAGGGGACAAAACCACTCGTACATTAAATGCTCAAATGGAGTTAGAATAGAATAGAATGCTGGGCAATAGAATACGTTGCCTTCAAAAGTTATTTTGCTGCAGTTTGGTGTCACAGGTGTGAAAATCCCAGCTGTCCTGCAGGAAAGGGCATCTTCAGAGGAGCCAATCCAGCTGGAATTCAACCCACAGGGTCAAATATGGTTATTTAACAGGCTGCTGTTTCATGAGTGAAGTTAGACCAGAGAGAGGTTGGAAGTGGCAATTCAGATCCGTTTTTATGTTCCCTCTGACAAATTTGCCAGGCTTGTCCTGCTTCCCTGGGTTGGACAAGGGATGGAGGGTTTATAGCTGGTGGCAGGATTGAGTTGTTGGCGTTTGTCTGCAGCTGTGAGTGTGAGTTTGTGCTGCACCAGCAGTTCCTGACAGAGCATCAGGATGTGAATGTGCTGTTTGTTCACATTTCATGGAGTTATGGGCAGACTGTCTCACTGTTGCATTACAGGAAAGCATCTTTATCGGAAAAATGATGTAAAAGATCTTAGTTTTGTAACAATCTTTGTGTTCCCGCAGTCAGATCTGCTGACTTTGGCACAACTGGTGCAGGATGGGCTTTTGGAAGGATTGGTTTTTCTGCAAAGCCAGCAGTTCCCCAAGATAGAGCTGTTTTGGTTTTTTTTCTCTGCCTTTTGCATCTTGAAACAAAGCTGCTGGTTAGATAGGAAATGTCAAATTCTGACCCCTGCTGATTTATAGGGGAGCACAGCAGCATTTGCAGCTGCCCAGCTGAGCTGTCTGCACCACCAAAATGAATGTCAAAAGTACAGTCTTTTGACTTATTAAGTTGAACAAACATAAACCTGGAACCCTGAGAAATATTTAACAAGGGAGATAAATATCTTGAAATCAGCAGCAACAAATTATTGGATTTTTTTCCAGCATGTAATTCATCACACTTAGTGTGTCTTCACTGAGTCACTGTGTTGAGACCCGGCAGTCTGTTGAATATTCTGTTGTGCTGCACGGTTTGATAGACTCTGAAATGAATAGAATTTTCTCTTGGCTTTCTGTGAGTTCCTTTAGTTTCCTCTCAAACCCAAGCTTTGAGAAGTGCAGTGCCATGCTCGCACCAGAGCACGGCTGTGAAGTGAAAGGGGTTGTGCCCTGTGACCCAGCCAGCACCTCTTGGCGTGCTCAGGATTGCTTTGGGACTGACAAGGGATAAACCAAGGGCTTAGGGAAGGGAGAGGATTTGTCTCCCGCACTTCACTTTTGTTTTTCTTCTCTCTCCTTGTTGTTGTTTAACAGACAGCTGAAGCCAGACCCTACCCCTCTGGTCAGTTCTCGCTATAACGTTTTCCAGAACGATGAGTTTGATGTTTTCAGTAGGGATGCAGTGGATGTGTCTCGGATCCAGAAAGGCAAGAGGTGAGTGTTGGCACCCAGTCATTAACTCTGCCTGTCAGGAGGGACAAACACATGGGAACCTGTGCATTTATCTCTCCTAAAAACCTCCTGCAGGAGTGTTTTGGCAGGGGGGAAGGCTTATAAAAAATGTTTCCCACCTGTTTGTCTGGGAAAGTAAAATGAATTATTATGAGGGGGTTGGTTTCACTTAGTGTTTTTTCGTAATTGGCTTTCCTGTGTCTGCTGCTGGAGGTTGCTCTGCCAAGCTTATTTGTAATGTTAGGCTCTTGCTCCTTGGGCTTAATGTTAAACTTACACTGAACAACAAACCTTGAAAAGCACCATCCCTGAGCTTGGGATTGTGACTCAGAGCTGAGAATAAATAATGATTTGGTTTAGAGCCAAGGGAAGATTCAATATCCATCTACTTCAACATCTGATAACATTCGGTGCCTTAGACTACTTCTGTTGTTCCTGCTGCTGTAAAGCTTCCTGCAGAAGGGCACTCAGACTTGTGGAGTAGTTTGGGTTGGAAGGGACCTTTAAAAGTCATTTAGTCAATCTCCCTGCAATGAGCAGGGATCCCCCTGCCATGAGCAGAGTTTTCTACAAAACCCCACCAATTTTCACTTTGCTTTCTGCCTAGTTGGGTGTGTGGTGTTGGCTCCCACTGATGTCAACTCTATAATGCGGTTCCCTTGTTCCAGATTCTTTTAAAACAGATCACAGCATCATGGAATGGTTTGGGTTGGAAGGAACCTTAAAGCTCATCTCGTTCCACCCCTCCCATGGGCAGGGACACCTTCCACTAGACTTCAAATGCCTCTTCTAACCAGCCAAGTGTGATCTTAACGTTGGATGTATTTACACAGCAGATAACTGAAAATCTGCCTGGAGTTGGAGCCACGTGACCTAAGAGCTCCCAGTTAAGGTTTTGGTTCCAAAGTTGCATCAAACTCTAGGAGAAGACCACTTTTGTCCCCAAATCCAGTGGCCCAGTTCCTCAGAGCAGTGCCACAGTGCTGATCCTGTCTTGGCTGGGCAAGAAAGCAATTTCTTTTCTCTCTGGCCAAGGCAATGACTTTTGTTGTGTCCACAGCTGAGAATTCACAGACAGAACCTTTCTCCTCATGGTGGTGCCTTGCTCTGTGAGACAGGTGCATTGCACAGATGTGCTGGGTTATCCCTGATTCCCAAAGCCTTGCACAGGTATGCTGGGTTATCCCTGATTCCCAGAGCCTTACTGGTTATCCCTGATTCCCAAAGCCTTGCACAGGTGTGCTGGGTTATCCCTGATTCCCAGAGCTTTGCTGGTTATCCCTGATTCCCAAAGCCTTGCTACAGCAGCTGGTCAAGGCCAGAGAGCACAGAGTTCAGCACAGAGCATCCAGTGGCTGGAATATCCTGCTCTGAGCTCCCTCTGCAGATCACTTGGAGAGCTTTGGAAGCTGTGAATCATCCCTGAGCTGGGCTCTGGGATCTGCTCCCATGGCACTGCCCTCCAGCTGTGCCTTCTCTCCAGTGGAACCATCACTCCTGGAGAAGTTCTCCTCTCTGCTGCTGTAGTTATGTGACCTCTTGGGATTATCCTCTTGCTGCTGCTTTTCCTGGTGTTGTTTGCCTCCCTTCATTTCAGAGCATTTGGGAAAAGTCTTCGGGACTCCACACATATTAGTTGTGGTTTGAGTAGTTTAAAACCTGGAGATCAGCAATGCCCAAAGATGACTATATCCAACTGAATCCAAGGAAAAGCTGCAGTACTTCGTCTGGATTTAACATTCAGCACTCCATAAATATGAATGGTCTCCTTTCAGTGCTGGAAGTGTCACTTCCTCAGAAGATTTTCCACCAGCAAGAAGCCTGATGGTTCACCCCCGTGTTGGGGTAACAGGGCTCTCCAAGCTTAGTCTGAGATCTGCTTTGGATTTGAATCGTATCAAATATTTAATTTTTTTTTCTCCTTCTAAATACCTTTTGCTCACCAGATTCTCTTGTGTTCAGGGTGCTGTTGCTAAGCCTAGTGTCACCATAGTGCCTAAAGAGCCAGAGCAGATTGTTCTGGCCACTCTCAGCATCAGCAGTTTGGGGCAGAGACTGTCCTTGAGAAAGAGAAATCCAGCCAGGATGAGGAGGGAATCAAACACGAGGAAATGAATGTGCCAGCATAGGCTCTGCTGATCCTGCGAAGTGATGGCACTTGTCTGTGCCTGTCCAGCCCTAATTGTCAGCTGAATCTGTCTCCTGAAGCCAGAGCATGTCCTGAGCTCCGTGGGACTAGAGGAGCTATCCCGCTGTTTCTCCTGGGACTGGTGCCCAGACCATTTCATGCAGCTCCTCTGCAGTCATCAGACCAGCTCGACAGGAAGCAATTACCAAGTGCTTGCTTCAGCCTCAGCTGAATTCCCACAGAAGGTGTTATCCCAGGGATCCCGGGATGGGTGAACTCACCACGTGCTTGGGAGGATGTTGTGCAGCTGAATGCAGGCAGTGAGTCATGGGAGAGAGGGAACCACCTCCAGGTGTAAACTTCCTTTGTTTTGAGATTCCCAATGAAAATCGGGCTGCTGGATCACATCCCCTCAGTCTCCCTTCCTGAGTCACTGCCACTGCCTTGGACAGGTCCTTTCTCTGATAACATCCATGGATGCTGGGTCCTCCTGGACTCTGGGGGCTGCAAGTTGTCCTGGGAATGCTGGACACTGGAATCCCCTGATGCTTTGCTGTCAATATGTACTTGGCTGGTCTGAAAAATGGGACTTCAGAGCTTATGTTTGTGCAGCTTGAGACACTCAGCGGCTGCTTTTTAATCCCCCTGTTTCTTGGTCTTCCCTTCTTTAAAATGACTATAATTTACTTGCCTTTTACATTTAAAAAACAAGCCCTTGCAGTGCTCTGAGAGGTTGAATCACAATCACACTCTACTGTTTAGTTCTTTGCCTTGGTGGTTGTGTTTCTTCTTGTCCTCACCTACTGCACTGGTTATTTTTTGGCTCTCTCCATCTCGTTTTCCCCTCACATTTGTGCTCCATTCACATTGGCCAAGTTTCCTGGAATGGAATTGCATTTGCCTCCTGTGAAAGTTTCCTCTCTGTCTCAAGTGATAGCGGTGGTCTCCAATTCCTGCTCTTTTTTAGTGGCCAAACAGCCCTGGTACAAATGACCCCCCCTGGATCACTCCATCCAGCTCTGAGGCCCAGCACAGGAAGGACCTGGAGCTGCTGGAGTGAGAGCAGAGGAGGCACCAAGATGATCAGAGGGATGGAGCAGCTCTGCTGGGAGGAAAAGCTGAGAGAGTTGGTATTGAAAAGTCTGGGGAAGAGAAGACTCCAGGATGACCTAATTGTGGCCTTCCGGGACCTGAAGGGACTGACAAGAAAGATGGAAGAGAGACCATTTACAAGGGCTTGGAGTGACAGGACGCAGGGAATGGCTTCCCACTGCCAGAGGGCAGGGTTAGCTGGGATATTGGGAAGGAATTGTTCCCTCTGAGGTTGAGGAGGCCCTGGCCCAGGGTGCTCAGAGAAGCTGTGGCTGCCCCTGGATCCCTGGGAGTGTCCAAGGCCAGGTTGGATGGGGCTTGGAGCAGCCTGGGATAGTGGAAGGTGTGAGGGTGGAACTGGATGAGCTTTAAGGTCCCTTCCCACCCAAACCATTCCATGATCCTATAAACCAGCAGGACAATAGGTGGGGTAAGGAGTGCTTGTAGAATTGGGGATGAGACTTGCATTGCTTCACCTTCCACTAACTAACAGGGGAAAAAGCAGCTTCTGGGGAAGCTTTTGACACTCTGCCTTTTCCTCCCCCTTCCCGGGCAGGAGGGAGAAGGACACGACCCGGAGCTTGGTGAACGACAAGCGGCTGGTGACGGAGCAGAGGGAGCGCTACAGCCAGTACAGCGTGGTGGTGGAGGAGCTGCCGCTGGAGCCGGGAGCAGCCCAGCCCTACGAGGACTACGAGGACGAGTACGACGACACCTACGACGGGAACCAAGTGGGCGCTAACGACGCTGACTCGGATGACGAGCTCATCTCCAGGAGGTGAATGCTGAGGGGAGGGGGAGGGAGCTTCAGGAGAATCACCAGGGAATTCTCTGGCTCCCACAAACGTGGGAAACGCTGCTTTGGACTCAGTTCCTCCACGAGAGCTTCGACCCACCCCTTTCTCTGTTTTCACTTTGATGTGCAAGGAGGGAGGTTGGAGTCTCCCTTCTCCCGTGGGTAGGGAGTGTTCCCACAGCACGTGCCCAGGATGTTCTCCAGCTTCCACTTGGCCATTGCCTCAATCAATCAGCAGATCCAAGAGGGAAACTTCCCAATGTGTTCAAACTTGTACGCAGCAGTGCTTCTCCTTATAGAAACTACTCTGCAGCAGGGACAAATGGCTTGAAAAATCAGTGGAGCTGGGCAACCTCAACTGGCTGGTTAGCAAAGGAAAACTTCAAAATTTGGGAAATTTTACAACCAGATTTTCCCTGCCAATCCCCTCTGAGTGCTGACAGCTGGAATTGAGTCCTTGATGGGGTGCACAGCACTCTGCACCATGACTGACAGCTGCACACAATTAGCCTTTGGGAAGCAAGGGGTTAGTGGGGATGGAGGCTGGAGAGTATTTATTTTAGAAAACATGTGGTTTAAAAGCTGCTTTAACATTTCTGAAAGTGGCCTTTTGAATTCTGATGTATTATGAAGATGTCACCATTCCTAACCTCAAAGCAAATCAAAGCTTTGAGGTTCTTTTGTCCCTTTTTTTCCCTTCCTAAAGTGCTGAGAAGCTTCAACCTAAATCCTTTTTGTATTTTGCCTGTAAGAATGTGGCACCCAGGTCTTTTCTCCTCTTTCAGGTCTCACTGCCCCTAGAAACAATTAGTGGATGTCACTGCTGAAAACTGGATCTGTTGGTTTGAACTAACAAAGCCTTTTCGGTTTTGCATTTATTTCTTTGGCAGTGGAATGGTGGGTCTGAATCCCAATGGAATTTAAACACAAACACATATTTATGTTAAAGAAGAGTTATAGGCGTGTGGTAAATTCTGCGTCCACCCCCAGGCCCTTTGCTCTGCATGTCCAGGGTGATTCATAAAGCCTGATGAATTTCTCCAGGGATTTCCCCCTGCAGGAAACTGGGGCAGAGCAATGGAACTGGGGCTCCCTGGATAGCTCTGACCAGTCAGAGAGGGTTTGGAGCCCAGCACTGGCTGAGCATTAATGTTTCTGTCCAAGTTGGTTTGTCTTGTGCAACAGATGCTCCCTGGCTGCTGAGCTAAAGCCTAGCAAAGGATGCTCCTTCATATTGCCTTGTGGCTGTGTCTGGATGCCCATTTCCCAAAGGAAGCACTTGCTTCTGTGGAGAAATTCCTTGTGAGGTTCCAGGGTTGTTTTTTTTAACTACTATTATTATTTTCAGTGACAACTTCATAGTGAACATTCCCCAGTGAAGAGTGTGTTTGCTAATTGCCCATAGGAATGTGGTATTAACTCCTGGGTCTCCTGGTTTTTTCTTCAGGAAAATGAAGTCCATGAAATCTGTAGATTCTCATTTTTAAAGACATAATGCCAGCCAAAAAGGATGTGCTGTTCAGAGAAACATTTGTGGTTGTGCTGTTTTCTTTTCTAACTTTTTTTGTCTTAATTCCCAGGCCATTCACCATTCCTCAGGTGTTGAGACCCAAAGGACAGGAGGAAGGACAGGAGACAGAGGAAGAGGATGAAGAGGAGGAGGAGGAAGCTGAAAAGGAAAGAACAAAGGTGACATTTAGCTGGAGTTGCATTAAGATTTACCATATTTCTTCCCTGCTTCACGTGCAGGTGATGTGGAGCAGATTTCCTGTTTCAGAGAGGGAATCTTTGAGCAGCAGCAAGGACTGAGCTGCTGTTCAGTGGCTGCTGGGCTGTGACATGTCCCCAAGGACAGCTCTCCACTGCCTCCTGGCCTAACTGTGCTGGAGCAGTGACACTTCCTCCCTGGGGAGCTTTAATCTGCTTTATCCCAGAGACAGACAGTGCCAGCAGAGCAGTCTGAGGGTCACTGACACTCCGTTTCCATGGATGTGCTGGGAGTAGCCACGGGGTGGGAAGGTTTTCAGGCAGGTTTTGTGCCGGGTGTTGTGTTTAGAGTCCCTGACACCAATCCCACTGGTCCAGAGGTAATGAACCAGGAATTGACTCTATTTCCAACAGAATCCCCTCCTCTCCAGGCTTCTGCACGGTGCTGATGAGTTTCCTGACCTGTTCCCTTGCTTCCTTGTAGGACCACTTTGTGCAGGACCCGGCTGTCCTGCGGGAGAGGGCTGAAGCCAGGCGCCAGGCATTCCTTGCCAGGAAGGGGTAAGCAAGGATCTCCCTCTGGCTCTGCAGCTGGCAGCTGTCTTGCTGCTGACTGGAATTGTTAAGGGTGTTCCTGCTCCTTGACATTCCTGTGTTTCAGAGTCCTGCCACAGTGGGGTGAACTTCCTCACCCACCTTTTACTTCACTGTTGGTTGTTTTATCCCATTGAATAGGGGTAGGCGTGTCATGGAATAATGGAGTGGGTTGGGTGGGAAGGGACCTTGAGGACCATCTCATCCCACCCCCTGCCATGGGCAGGGACACCTTCCACTATCCCAGGCTGCCCCAAGCCCTGTCCAGCCTGGCCTTGGACACTTCCAGGGATCCAGGGGCAGCCACAGCTTCTCTGGGCACCCTGTGCCAGGGCATCCCCACCCTCCCAGGGAACAACTTCTTCCTAATACCCAGTCTAAATCTCCCCTTTTTCAAAGCCATTCCCCCTTGTCCTGTCACTCCAAGCAGCAGAGCCCTGTGCAAGACAGGATCTTGGAGAGCACAACTTCCAGAGCTCCACCAGCTCCCACAGGGATTTTGGGACAGTTTGGTAGCTGTTCTCAGCTGATGGGCTCAATGTGTGGAAGGACACAGTTGTGGTGTGGCTGATGCTGCTCTTGGGCTGCTTGGGAGCCCTGGGATGAGCTGAGGCCCGAAGGCTGAACCCCTCACACCCCGGTGTTTGTGGGGATATGGGATTTTTGTCCCCAGGAGTGCAGTGTGCCTGTTGTGATGTCCTTTTCTGTGTCCCCCAGGCACAAGCACGACAGCTCTGCCGTTGTTGGGAATGCCAAGGGCCACGGGCAGAACCGGGAGACGGTGCAGGAGCGGAGGAAGAAGGAAGCAAACAAAAGCACAAGAGCCAACCACAACCGCCGGGCCATGGCCGACAGGAAGCGCAGCAAGGGCATGATCCCTTCCTGAGCAGCTCCCGGGGCAGGGGCTGCACCATCTCCAGGCCCCGGCCCAGGAGGGGGCTCCGTTTCCTCGGCATTCCCTTTGCTCAGGGGATGGATGTTGTGTGCAATACCTGGCACCTCGGCTCACACGGAACTGCATTCTCTGTGAGAGTGCTGCCCATTCCTGGGAAGGAGGTGCCCCGACTGTGTGTGCCAGTGGCTGCACCCAATACATGGGACAGGCTGCAGCAGCCATTCCTGCCTTTTTGTACTATTTATAGTTCGCAGAGTTTTATTTTCATACTGGCTCCTTGCACCCTCCCTGCCCACCCTGGAGTGGGCAGCTCCGAGAGCACAGCTTCTATGGAAATGCCTTATCCTGAACTTGAGTTATAGATTGTCCCAAGTTGGGAAGGGATCCACAGGGATCATGAATCCAGCCCCAGGCCCTGCACAGACACCCCAACAATCCCACCCTGGGCATCCCTGGCAGCGCTGTCCAAACGCTCCTGGAGCTCTGGCAGCCTCGGGGCCGTGCCCATTCCCTGGGGAGCCTGGGCAGTGCCCAGCACCCTCTGGGGGAAGAACCTTTCCCTGAGATCCACCTAAACCTCCTGACACAGCTCCATGCTGGCAGGAAAAGGCTCAGGCTATTCCCACTGCTGACAGACCCGCAGGGTTCAGGTGAGTAAGACCTTAGGGATTTCTGTCCCTTGAGTGAGGCCTGTGAAAACAGAAGGTACAAATAAAAGATGTAGATGTTTTAGTTGGTTTTTTAGGCTCTTGCAGACAGTATTGATGAACTTCCTGGTATCCAATTAGGCTTTGCTTGGTTAATTTACTGGTTAATGTGCCTTGAGTGCCATCTCCCCACCACACTGTGTCTTCTAGCACTGCAGCAGTGCCTGTGGCTGTCACCCCCACAGTGAGAAAATCAGCAGTGGGTTGTGCTCCAGGGCAATCCCGGTGCTGCAGGAGCAGTGGGGGGATGGTAAAGTGTAGTAAGGTGGTAGTAAAGTCCACAGGCTTGTACCTTAGTGCCTGGTGTTGTGCAGAGGACAGGGATGTGATTGGAGCTGCTGTGGGGCTGTTTGCAGAGAAGCAGAAATGCAGCAGAACAGCCTCTGCCATGAAATGAGGGGAAGTCCTGAGTGCTCCGAGGAGATTTTCCTTTGCCTGCCCAAACCTCCCAATGACAGGCATAGAAAAAGGAATTACATTTACCAGCATCCCCAAACCGTGTATCCAGGGAAATCCCCTGCTGGGATAAGGCTGCTCTCCTGCAGTTTCTGCACTGATGGCTTCAGCCCCTCCCTGCTGCCCACTGCAGTGCTGTCCCCTCATCCTGTATTCAGCTTCGGTTCTTGCTGCTCAGAGCCTGCAACTCTCTCTCAGCTGCTCAGCCTGATTTGGAACAGCAGCAGGGCACAGGGAGCTGGCACTCACTCGGATGGGATTGTCCTAGGAAAGCTTAAACCTTCCTCTTAACCATCTCCATAAAGCCCAGCTGGGACTGGGGCAGCTGGAGTTGGGTTTGGCTCCAAAAACACAAGTGTTTAAGTGCTCGTTGTGTTCTCTGAGTAAATGTTTTACCCCCCCTGGCACTCGTTTGCAAACCCAACAAAGCTGCTGTGAGCACTGGCTCTAATGGGCTCTGCTTCAGCTATTGCTGAAATTCCTCCTGATTAGTGAAAATGGAGTGAGGAGGGAGAGATGGGGCTGCTGGGCTGGGAGAGTGGGAAGA
Source organism: Eulacestoma nigropectus (assembly GCA_013397775.1). Lineage (NCBI taxonomy): Eukaryota > Metazoa > Chordata > Aves > Passeriformes > Eulacestoma > Eulacestoma nigropectus. The sequence goes on from VZTE01002173.1 coordinate 503,932, forward strand.
GAAGGAGTCACTCAGCCAGATCTCTCTGAGAGCTGAGGAATTAACTGAGTCATTACCCAGGCAGTGCCCAGAGAGCCCTTCCCGTGTAGAAAGTGTTTGACTGGGCCAGGCAGGGCTGGGCTCTTCAGGGAGAGGGGAATGACTCTGCTCAGGGCAAGAGAAGGTTCAGAAGGGAGGAACTGGATGATCTTAAAAGTCCCTTCCCATCCAAACCATTCCATGACTCCTCTGAGCCAGATGCTGGTGGGAACCGAGTGATCCCTCTCCCTTCCCAGCACCTTCCCTTGGTTCAGTCAGAATGGAGGCAGGCGTGTGACACACAAACCTGACATCACTTCTGCTCCTCAAGCCATGTGAGGAGCCAGAAGGCATAGGAATAATCAGGAAAGGGATCCACCTCCTCTCTGAAAGTTACACCTGATCCCCATTCTCAGCCCAGCAGTGCTGGGCACACCCCGCCTGCTCCAAGTGCAGAGCACGTTCCTCCCTGTTAGGGCAGGGGTGCAGCAGCACCTGCAGCTCTGAAAAGGGCTAGGGCAGGAACCTCCATCAAATCTGAGCTCCAAACAGTACTGGGAATGATTTTAAGCCCCTTTTCCATGGACAGACCAGAAGCAGACAACTTCTCACCCTTCCCAGGCAGATGCCAAGGGTTGTCACTGAACCACAGCTGCCTAAGTGCTTTCAAACCCATTTTCAGACCTTGTGATTCCTGACAGTGGCTTGGCACTAAGGAACAGGGCTGTTTTTAAGGATTCTCCACCTCCCAGAGAAGGAGGAGTCACAGAGAGGCCAAAGGATGAGTGAGGTGAATACACAGACACAAGACAGGACCAGGAGTTTTATTTGAACACAGCGAGTCAAGTACAGCAGCAGAACTCCTTGAGTCCATCTTGCTTCACATCGTATCAGTAGGTGGCTGATAGCATCTGGCTCAGAGTTGTTCCATCAGGAATCCATTCCCAGTTTCAGGAGGTTGAACCCATCCCTGCAGTGCCTGCAGCCACCCCAGGCTGGCTCCTGCTGCTGAGCTGCTCAGTTCTCATACTTGTGCTTGATGTGTTTCCACAGTTTCTACGTGAAAAACAAGGAGGAAAAAAAAAAATCAAGACATTTTAGGCAGCTTCTCAGTGGTGTTGGGATAACAAATTCCAAAATCCAAATTATCCTGCCTGGAGAGGTGGTGATGGAGTCCTGTACTGGATCTGGGGGACACAGGATGGACATGGGGGCTCCTGGCTTCTAATCTGGACAGGGAGGAAGCTGCAGAGATTCCCCTTCCCCTGGTCTCCTGTTCTGCATTGGTGGCTCAGAGATGCTGCCTTGAATTCCCACCCAGACTGGAGAGGGCAGTTCTGCTCCTGCACATAAGGGATGCACAGAACAATCCTATTCATACAATCAATTCATACAATTGGGTTGGAAGGGACCTTAAAGCCCATCCAGTGCCACCCCTGCCATGGGCAGGGACACCTTCCACTATCCCAGGCTGCTCCCAGCCCCGTCCAACCTGGCCTTGGACACTGCCAGGGATCCAGGGGCAGCCACAGCTTCTCTGGGCACCCTGTGCCAGGGCCTCCTCAACCTCAGAGGGAACAATTCCTTCCCAATATCCCATCTAACCCTGCCCTCTGGCAGTGGAAAGCCATTCCCCCTTGTCCTGTCACTTCAGGCCCTTGTCCAAAGTAATTTTCCAGCCTCCTGGAGCCTCTGCAGGCACTGAATGGGGCTCTAAGGTCTCCCCCAAGCCTGCCTCAGTACCCTGCAGTCATTATCCCATCACTGCTGACCTAGGAACCTAAGGACGACTTAACCCCTTTCACCCAAGATTCACGCTGGGGACACCTGAGGCCACCAGCCCTTATCTCCTCCCTCTGCCAAGGGCAGATCGGCCAAGCCGGGGGACTACAGAGCACAAAACAAGGTCCTTTTACCCCTCCAGCTCCCCACCACCTTGCACGCCCCTTCTAAGCGGCCAGAAAAGCCCAAGGACTTGGTCGAAGTCCCGACCACCAAGCGCCACGACAGCCGCGGAGCCCCCTCGGGCGCGGCCGAGTCGCGCTGACCCTCAGCGAGCCCTGGGGCCGAGCCGCGGGCCCGAGGCTGCCGGGGCGCGGCCCGCGCAGGGCCCAGAGGGACCGGCCTGACCTTCAGCGCTGGGCCCGCGCCCGGGCGGCCCCGGTGGGGCCTTACACAGCCCTTACCCCTTCGTTGAGCTGCTCGAAGAGCGCGTCCGCGCCCTGGTCGAAAGCGCGCTCGAAGAGCACCGCGCCCAGCACGACGGAGAGCGCGAACGTGGACGTGCGGCGGAACAGCGACCCGTACACCTGCCGCAGCAGCGCCATCTTGGCCGCGCGCTCCGCGCCTGCGCCGCGGGGGCTGCTGGGGGATGTAGGCGGTGCTCTGTAACTCGCACGCAGTGCCAGGCGCCCGTGGGGCATGCTGGAAGTTGTAGGCCGCGCTCTGTGTGTGTCGTTTGTGATCTGCGCATGCGCTGTTGCCTTGGGGTACTGTGGGAGTTGTAGGCGGCGCGGGCCTGGCCGGAGGTGGGTGAGCGTGGCCGGGGGTCCCTGGGAGGGCCTCGTGTGAGGAGTGCGTGTGAGGGGTCCCTGTGAGGCTCCGCTCGTCCCGTCCCTCCCGCTTTGTCCTCAGCGGCCTCCGCTGGGCAACCCCGGGGTCTCTGCCCGGCTTTGTGCGGTGAAACCGGCCCGGCCGCGGCTGGGGCGGGACCCGGAGGGGGCTGGGGCCGGGGGCAGCGGGGCTGAGGGGGCAGAGACACCCCGGGCCTCTGCTGCAGTGCCCTGCCAGGGTGTCCGGCCAAGGGTGACAGGGACAGGAAAGGGGTTGCGGTCACTGCCCTCAGCTCACCCCCGGCGGGGGCGTGGGAGGGGATTTGGGGTGTTTTCTGCAATTTGGGGTTGCAAAGGATGGTTGGTGTCAGCGTCGGGGGAGTGGGAGAGGGGTGTGGGGCTCATACACTACGGAATCATGGATTGGTTTGGTTGGAAGGGACCTTGAAGGTCATCCATTTCCACCCCTGCCATGGGCAGGGACACCTTCCACTGTCCCAGGTGGCTCCAAGCCCCGGCCAACCTGGCCTTGGGCACTGCCAGGGATCCAGGGGCAGCCACAGCTTCTCTGGGCACCCTGTGCCAGGGCCAGAGGACCCTCTGACAGCTGCTCCAGAGGCCTGGGGAAGAGTGGGACCTGGTCCCATGTAGCAGAACAAAAGTGGGAACGTTCCGTTTGCTGCCCTCTCTTTGTGTTTCTCTCTTTTTAACCTCAGTGAGGCAGAGCAGCCCCGGGGTGACTTCAGCACGGATGGGAGAGAGGTAAATGTGGATTTAGGAAGGCAGAACAGACAGGGAGGGGCCAGGGGAATCCTAACAGTGAAGCTGTTTCCCCACGGGGCTCTTGTTAAATGAGTATCTACATGAAATTCCAGAGCAGACCCTCAAGCAACGCTGCTCTGTTGTTTTGTTTGTCTCACCCACTCAGAAGTAGCACAAGGTCTGGCTGCAGAGTCATTTCTCCTGATTTATTTATGTTTGTTCCCTCATGCAGTGACTGTGGGGATCCGTGGGATTTTTCTGGGTTAGGGCAGGACCTCTGCTCGTTCTGGAAGCCTGGAAGGTGCCTGGCACATTTGTGTGTGTAGTGTTATCCCTTTGGAACCCCAGAATATCCCGAGTGGATCACCCAGTCCAGCCCCAGGCCCTGCACAGACACCCCAACAATCCCACCCTGAGCATCCCTGGCAGCGCTGTCCAAACGCTCCTGGAGCTCTGGCAGCCTCGGGGCCGTGCCCATTCCCTGGGGAGCCTGGGCAGTGCCCAGCACCCTCTGGGGGAAGAACCTTTCCCTGATCTCCAGCCTGAGCCTGCCCTGGCCCAGCTCCAGCCGTTCTCTTGGTTTCTGTCACTGGTCACCACAGAGCAGAGCTCAGAAAAACTCAACTGTTATTTTTCAGATGTAGCTGCTCTGGATTATCTAAGACAAATTCCCCCAGTTGCCCATTAATTGCTGCCACCACAATGCTTTGTGTATGGTCAGGTTGGTGTTAATCCCAAACTGAGCTCTGGATTTCCAGTGGAAGGTGTCCCTGCCTGTGGCAGGGGTTGGAATGAGATCTTTAAGGCCCCTTCCAACCCAAACCATTCCATGATTCTGTGACAGGATACAGAGAATGGCTTCCCACTGCCAGAGGGCAGGGTTAGCTGAGATATGGGGAAGGAATTGTTCCCTGGGAGGGTGGGGAGGCCCTGGCACAGGGTGCCCAGAGAAGCTGTGGCTGCCCCTGGATCTCTGGCAGTGTCCAAAGCCAGGTTGGACGGGGCTTGGAGCATTCTTTAAGGTCCCTTCCAATGGGAACCACTCCATGATTCCATGATTTCCTCTGGGTGTGATGGAAAGCAGGATCTGTGCCTCTGTCATTGGGAAGGTGCCGGCAGACTCTGCTGCCATTCCAAGTCTCCCCGCAGATCTGAGCCCATTTAAATTGGCAGCTGAGTGTCATAAGCCTGACACTTGGATTTAATTAATTCACATCTGCCTGGATATCCAAAGTGGCTGGAATGGCCCCGAGCCCGGGCTATGAGAAAGCAGGAAATTGAGGTCACGGCCCAGCAGCACCTCCCGGGGTTCGGTGTGGAGAGCAGCAGCTCCCCCCAGACAAAGGAGTCTGTGCCCCTTCCGGGGTCACCTTCCTCCCTCTGCCCGATGAAACACCCCCGAGAGTCCCAGATAAAATGTGCAGCTGATGCAGAGCAGTGTGGAGTGTTCTGGCAGCGGCTGGGGAAGGGAAGATGTAGGATGGTGCACAGGAGATCTTGGCTGGAGCTGTCCCAAGGCTGAGGGACACACCTTCGAGGTGCCTCACAACGGGGCATTGCTCACCCAGCAGGGCTCCCGGAGAGCTGGCATAGCATTTCTGTTATGCTTTCATACAACACAGGGCCCTGGGTTGGGTTTTTTTTGTATTTGCATTTATTCAGGAAGACTTTTAAGCTGGCACAAAGCCTGGCTGGAAGCGTTCATGGCTGCGGTGGGTCCAGGTCTGAGTGCCCTGATTCGGTTGCAAATCAAGGGCTGGAGATGCTGAGAGGAAACAGCCAAGCTGAGGCAGTTCTTTATAGAACAGCTACATTTACTTTATTTCATAATGACTAAGATGGATTTAATTAGGACCCATCTCTGTTTTCAGCTGAATAATGCTCTTTGTTTACTGCTGGAGCCGTTTGGGGAGATGGAAATAGGTTGGTGCTGCTCAGAAGCAGCATTTTATTCCTCCGGACTCACAGAGCGCTGGGAAGTGCTGGTGCTGCAGAGAGTTGGCAGAACCCAGCAAGGTATCCATGCAGTGGAATCCTTGAAAAGATAGGAATAAGTGTTGGATATAATCACTGAAGGGGGAAGTCTCAGGAAGAATCTGATAACTCCTCTAATTGCTTTTTACATTCTGTCCGTCCCCTGCAATGGGAATTGCTTGGAGAATTTGGGAGCAGGCAGCTGTGGGATGTGGGATCTGGCTGTCTGGAATCTGTAGGAGCTTTCTGCCCTGCTTCTTGGGGGAGGAGGGGGAAGGAGCTTCTGCAATTATTGCTGTCGGGGTGATGAAAGAGAAAGTTTGAAATGCGATTTCAAAGGCTGGCTGCTGCTGGGCTTCCGCAGGCAGAATTCCCTGGGAGATCTCTGGAAACTTGTGTGGGACCACTGCAGAATCTCATTTGTTTTCCCTGTTTGCAGCATTCTCTTCTGCAGAGATGGAGTGCAGGAGCCAGCAGCTGAGACAGGGAGCTTTTTGTGTCACCAGGAACTTTGGGAGACTATGGAATAACATGTGGAACTGGGATTTTTTAGTATTTAAAAGCAGACCCTGCCAGTGGGCCAGACTTGTTCCTTCTGAATTCCAGCAGCCCCACCACAGCGCTGCAAACCTGGCTGCAAAACTCAGGGATGTAAAGACTGAGGGAATTCATGGCTCTGTGCTCATTAAGCAGCACTTGGGTTTGGATTCTTGGGCTGGAGGAGGACGATTTCAGACCTCAAGCCCTGTGGAGCTGAGTCGGGATCAGCCCAGGGCGTGAGGGTTTGTGGTCCCAGCACACACGGCTGGGGCATGGCCAGCCCTCACCCCCCAAGGAAAGAACCTCAACATGAGATTTCCAGTTCACTTGGAACATCTGAACATTTTACCTTCCGTTTGGAGGTTTTCAATCCAATTTAAAAAAATTTAAGAAGGTCTTCCCATCGAATGCAGCTTTGCTTTAACTCGTGGTGTGAGGGCTTGGAGATTTCCACGGGTTTGATTTCGAAGCAGCAGTTCTGGGGAGCAGGGGAGAGAAGGGAATGTGGTGCTGGTGCTCATGCTGGGATGGATGTCTGGCAGGAGGCTTGGCAGCCCTGCCTGAGCTGGGCACGCCGGGCTCTGAGGGATTGCCTGGTGCTCTGCTCTTCCCACTGAGCTGGAGGAATCGGCCGGGAGGCTGTGATTGATTCCGGACCCGTTTTATTTATAAAATCTTTATTTCTCGTGCCGGTCTCCGTGCCATTTTTTAAATGCATTTGGCTGTCAAAGTGTCAAAACCTGGAGAATTGCTTTTGGAGTTTATCTTCCAGTCCATCCATCTTTGCCATTCATCAGGTGCCTTTATATCCCTCGGGAGAGAGCTTGCAGCTCCTTCAGGGTGTCTGTTGCACCTCCAGCAGAGACATCCGATAGGGACAGGTGCCTGAAGGATAAAGCTGATCTCACCTGCACTGCCAGTGGCTCCAGGCCCAGCCCAGGTGGGAGCTCCCAAATTCTGTTGTGATCTTAGCGCTGTACTCGAGCAGACACACCTTGATGCCAGAGACTGGGGAGGATGAGGAGAGCAATCCATGATGTACAGGAAAAAACAGGTGGCTCAGTGGATTGTAGGAAATATGTCCTGTAGTGTTTGTAATGTAGCTTCCCACCTGCAGGACAAGTGAGATCAGCTTTTGTTTTATCTTTGAGGATAGAATAAATTGCTTTGCTGAGTTTCTTCCTCACCTTGCAGAGATGGACACCAGGGAATTTCCTTCCTCTTTTGTGTCAGCTCGTGGAGGTTGTGGTCAGAGGTCCCCAGGACCTCCAGCTCCTCCTGTTTGCACCTTGGATGGTTTGTGCTGCACCTTCCCTGGAGCCTTTGTCTCTCTGTTTTATGTGGTCTGAACTCGGGGAAGGAGAATCCTTCCAGCAGAGCTGTTGTTGCTTTGGGTGACAGAGATAAATGCAGATCCAAGCCTTTTCTCCCATGTACAGGCAGCAGATCCTGCCCCAGCAGTCTGTGATGGACAAGGATATAAACTGTTGGGTCTCACCTCTTTCTCTGTCTGCCAACCCTAAGTGATTTGAGTTCTTCTCCTTTGGAAGCAGGCGCTGTAAATCCTGGATCCTCCATTCCCATGGCTGGGCGCCGAGGAGCTGCCTGGTGATTCCAGGACATGCTGATGCTGTTTTGCCAGGAGAGATGGGGAAAAGGTACTTCTGTGACTACTGTGACAGGTCCTTCCAGGACAACCTGCACAACAGGAAGAAACACCTCAATGGAGTGCAGCATCTCCGCGCTAAGAGAGTCTGGTACGACTTATTCCGAGGTGGGTGCTCCCAGCTGTCTGCCACTCCCTTCCTGGGGCTGGGGAGGTGATGGATGAGGTGGGGGAGTGGGAATAGAAAATAAATCAGCACTGATGGTTTATACACTCTCTGTGTCTGCGAATTGAGCACATGATGCTGCGGCCTCAAGCAGTCTCAAGAGGTGAAACCCTCATGTGTGGCTCTGACCTGTCTCACCACACAGTTCCAGGTGTGTTAGTGCCAGCCTGAGGAGTGTGGTTGGAATGGGTTAAACTGGCTGTGAAACCATTGCCTGGGTGTCCCTCTGCTTCCTTCTGGTCCCTGACCCGTTTAGGACTGGACACGATGGGATATTGCTGTGCCCAGGATCTTTACCTGGGTTCATCCTTTGTGTCCCCAGATGCTGCTGCTATCCTGCAGGAAGAGCAAACCAAGAAACCTTGTCGGAAGTTTCTGCAAACAGGTGAGGAGTTCTGAGGTGGAAATAAGAGCCTGGGCTCCAGCAGCTCCTTCCAGAGCCAGCCCAAGGCTGGAGGGAGGGGTTTGGGTCTCTGTCTGGTATCAAGGTGTGATGGAGCCTGGGTTTGCTTGCGCAGGGACCTCGTGTGGGTGGTTCTCATGGAACTCTGTGGCTTTTCCCAGAATCATTAAAGTTGGAAAAGACCTTTAAGGTCACCAAGTCCAAATGTCAATACAGCATCACCATGTTTGCTATTTAACCACGTCCCCAGGTGCCACATCCACACAGTTTTTTGAACACTTCCAGGGATGGTGACTGCACCACTTCCCTGGGCAGCCCATTCCAATGCTTTACAACCCTTTCTATGAAGAACTATTTCCTAATATCTAATCTAGAGAATTTTGAAATTGAAATTGAATTTGAATTTTCATATCTCACAATTTCATTCCAGGACAGTGTGATTTTGGGTCCAACTGCAGATTTTCCCACATGACAGAGCAGGACCTGGAGAAGCTGAGTGCCCAGGTTCAAGGTGAGTCCTCCAACAAGGAAATGTCCAAGGATCTCCTTGGAGGGAGAGTTGCTGCAGTGGGTTGTGAGGGGTCGTGTGGGCTGTGATCCCCTGCTGCCTGCACGGAGCTACCCAAGTGTGGATCCCTCCCTCCTGCTTCCTAGTGCTGTGTGAGCCTGGAAGTGCTGCAGTTTGTCATATGCTCCCTGCTCTCGAGCTGCTGGCACAGACACAAACCTGGAGCTGAGCAGTGCTGTTACCACTTGGCAGCAAGAGTTTGGAGTGGGCTTCGTGAGCCCTCGGGGTTTTGTTCAGTCAGGGAATAAAAACTGTCAGCAGCAGAGGGCACTGGTACATCACATCCCCTTAAATTTATGGATTTGATTTCCCCCCACCTTGCTGCTATTACCAGAGAGCTGCTGCTTCCACCCGTGGGAAGAGCTGGTGAGAAGAGCTGTCCTGCTGTCGGGCTGTGAAAGGGGTCCTGGATCCAGAAACAGCCTCTGCTTGGGTGGCTTTGGATGGAAGTGAAGAGTGGGCAGAGGGTGGATGGCAGCTGCTCCCTGCTGGGAGTCTGCAGAGCACTTTTGAACTTTCTCATTCTGAGACTACCATTCTTGGAACTACTTTTCTTTAGGGAAAAGAGGTGGTAGCTGTGTTTTCTCCATAGGAGTCATTACTTCAGTGGTTAAAGAAAATGACAGAATCACAGACTGGGCTGGGTGAGAAGGGATATTAAAGCTCAGCTCATCCTACCCCCTGCCATGGGCAGGGGCATCTTCCACTAGACCAGGTTGCTCCAAGCGCTGTCCAACCTGGCCTTGAACACTTCCAGGGAGTGTGAGTGAGGTGTTGGTGAGAACTTGTGGAATGGTTGAAATCCCCACTGGAGATCATCTAATCCCAACCATGCTGAAAGCTGGGTGAGCTCAAGCAGGGTGCTCAGGACCACATCCAGCTGTGTTTTGAATATCTCAAGGCTGGAGACTCTGTGGGTGACCCGACCCACCGTTTGACTAGGTTCATAATAAAAATGTATATATTTTTAAATATTTAAAGGGAAATTCCTAACGGAAATTCCTGTATTTTGGTTTATGCCCATTATGTCTGTACTGGAGAGCCCAGAACTGGGCACAGCACCCAGATGTGGCCTCACAGTGTGGAGCAGAGAAGAAGGATCCCTTCCCCAAGCTGGTGTCCCAGTGCAGCCCAGCTTGGAGCAGCTCTCATGCCCACATCCTCGCTGGAGCCAGCTGTTGTTTTGCCAAGAGTCTGGCAAAGCCAGGCTGAAGTGTCGGAAGTGTGGGATGTGAGACGGGGGAAGTGCGTGGGGTGGAGCCTCTCCTGGCCCTTGGAGGGATCCCATTTGGGGAGGAAGAGCTCAGGGGAGCCAGGGGGTGGCAGGCAGGCAGCACAGAGCTATTCCAGGCTGTGCTGAGTCAGTGTGTGAGCCCCCGAGGTGACTCTGAATCAATCTCTGAGCGCCGCTGGCAGTCGATAAAACCACGGCGGGGACAGAGCACTCCAGCCCTTCCCAGAGTCACCTTCCAGCCAGAGCCCGTCCCTGACCCCTCTCTGCTGGGCTCCCGAGGGTGGCACAGAGTGACAGGCACAGGAACCTGTAGCATTTCCAGGCGCTGGCTGTTCCTGCAGGAGAAGTGGGAGCTCTCTGGAGCGGAGCAGGGAAGGCTGGCAGCTCCTCTGCGCTCGGGCAGCTTTCCTTGCCAATTACACTTGTTATTGAGTATTGAATTTTGTCAAATGGGTCGGTGTAAGTGCAGGATTGGCTGCTGAGATCCTGTTCCAGGGAGATTACTGGGAAACCTTGCATTTGTGTTCCGGAGTCAAACACTTCATTTACCAATTAGCCCTGAAGGAGCGATGGCCAGGGGACAGGGGGTGCTTGCTTGGAGAGTTCAGTCCTGCTCACCTCTCCTAGTGTGGCTTCACACAGACTCTGATCAGAGGGATTTGGTGCAGGGAAAGGCTCAGCAGGATTTGGTGGAGGAGAGGGACAGCCTGTAACAGACTGGATGGAAGGATCAGATGCTGTCTGGTGAGTCATGGGGACATTTCAGCACTCCTTCAGCTGCCAAAGCACCCGTGTCTCAGGTGCTGGGGCTGAGGGCAGAGTTGAAGGCAAGCTCGTGTGTGGCAGGGTGTGTAATTCACACAGGATCCTCCATCAGTAATGTCCCACGTGCATTCCCACTCAGTCTCAGGGTTTCTGTGCCGTGAGCCATCCCAAGCCACAGCCAGCGGGATTGGAGCAATCTGAATCAGGCTGCCTCTCGCTGACCCAGCTGCGAGATTTTGACAGGTTTGGAGCCAGGGGTGGTCAGAGTTTTGAGATGAGCCAAGAGGCTGGAAGCTCCAGAACCATCCCAAGCCTGGGGTGACCATGCTGGGGATGGCCAGGCTGGTGGGGGACGCTCTCCTGGTGGGCCCACAGTGCTGCTTTAACCCCCCTTTCCTCAGCTCTGGTGCAGGCAAAGGCTTGTCTGACTTTTTTTTAACCCAGCTAAACCATGGTGGCACTTTTTTTATCATGTAAATATTGAACCTGTCCCTGAGTCCCTGTGAGTATTTGGTGTTGGTAGCTCTGTGTCGGTGAACTGACCTTGATAACGAAGCATTTTTATCACGGCCAAGGGAAACGTGACATTGTCCTTAACATTTGGCCTTTTTAATGCTGGGAGTCCACCCTGTCATTTGTGTAAGTTTTGTGGGTTAAGTAGGAAAATTTCTGGATGATTCCCTGTTCTAGAACAGCTTGGAGCCTGGCTTACTTTGGCGTCAGCATCTCTGCACCCTGTAGAATATCCTCATCAAGAAGCAACAGTTTACACCTTCAGCAGGGAGGGAGCTCATATTCCCAGCTGTTCCCCCATCAAAGTATTAGCCTTCTGCATCTGCTGCATCATTCATCAGCCAGACACTTCCAGGCTGTCGTTTTAAGTACAGTCATGTCAGGAAAAGTCACTGTCAAATTGCCATCTCCTTGCTCAGAGTTATTGGCTCCCCGCTAATCCGTGTCCCTGGTGTGGGCAGGATCGACCTGGCTGGGCTCCGGTGATTCCAGCCAGGAATCCAGCAGGGCTGCGAGGGGAGGGTACAGCTGGGTGAGTGTTTGCAGGATGTCCATGAGGTTAAAAGGATCTGAGGGACCCTGCTGGGGTGGCTGGAGTCAACTGCTTTAACTGGACGGGGAGCAGGAGGAGCGCTCAGACTCGGCTGCAGGGCAGTCGCTTGTTCAGCTGCTCCTGTTGCAGGGGCTCCTCAGCCTCATCTCAGCCACGCTCTGGTGCTGTTCTTGTGCTCTGGAGGAGCTGGGGTTCCACATCATCCACGAGGGAGGCAGCTGAGGGATTTCCTGTGCATCTCTTTGCTGGGTGGGAGCTGAAGGATTTCTTGTGCGTCTCCTTGCTGGGTGACCCACCCATACTGGGGGTTCCATCTCTCACACAGCAATGCCTTTTTCAAGAAGAAAACCCATGGGAAAAGTTGCCTGGGGAGAGAAGATAAATGTGGACCCCACTCTGGCATCATTAGAGGCACTTCATGACTACAGATGCTCTTTTAATGGGCTGTAATTAGACTTTGAAGCAAACAGCACAGTGAGGAGGAGGAGGAGGGGGGAAGCACCTTCACACCTGTCCGGCTGCACGGCCACCTGTGGGGAGCAAGGGCTGGTAAAGGCCTTTCAGAGCTGCTTCTTGGAATATCTGTTGGCAGTCAGGGAGTATTTCCGACCTCAGGGTGCATTTGATGATCCCTGGATGGGATATGCGTGCTCCGGAGGGACATGGACATCATCAAGGTGGGCAGAGCTGGAGAGCTGCCTGTCTCTGCTGCCGTGTTTCTGAGCCTGAGGGTTGGAATGCTCCGGAGCAGCAGCTCCTGGAGCTGTGAGCACAGGGAGACAGCTGGATGCCTTTCTACTGTGGATACCTGGGGCCACATTTGGGGCAGTGTGAACCCAGAGTGGTCCCACAGCACCCAGTGAACTTTTCTGGATGGGACCTTGAGTTGTGGCTGCTCCATCCCTGGTGTGGTACCTTGAGACTCCTTGCTCTGAACAGAGAAGCTTCAGCTGTTTATGGTCTGTTCTCTGTTGGGGCTGGGAGTTGGATGAAGAGGAAATCACAGTGGTACAGAGAGGTGGGAGAGGTTATTCTCTGTGGTTTTCTTCCCTGCCTCATCGAAGCCTCTCACAGCCACTGCTTGTCCCCTTGCCAAGGTGGGATGTGCTCAGGAGGTGGAAAAATGTGAAACAAAGGGAAATAAGGTGCTCAAGGTTGTCGGGTGAGTCTAACCCTGAGTGTGAGCAGTGCCCAGCTCTCCAGGCTGAGCTTCTTGCCTCCCCATTCCCCCACCTGGCCAGTTGGTTGGGTTGACCCCAGATAGCTCTGCTGGGGCTTAGATCCTTGGGAACAACTGTGGGAGACTGGAACATTCCTGTCTCCAACCTTATCGGTGGGTTCAGAGCAGCACTCGGCCATCAGGACCACAGCGGGCACTGGGCACATCCTCACCCCGCCCAGCAGCAGCAGCTGAAAAGGCTGGGTGACAAATGATCCATCTGGCTGCTCATTGTGTAGCACATCCCTGCCATCCCCATTAGTATTCAACAGGCAGATGAATAATTGGTTGCCACCAGTAGGATGAAGTGATCCTTCACTCTGCCCAAGCACTATTAATTTCACACCCTGTCTGCAAAGGTGTAATATTTTCCTTAAACGTGTGACATATGGTGGGTGGGTGGGTGTGGAGCAGACTCCTGGGGGGCACGGCTGCAGGTACCTTGATCCCTAAATGGGATCAGGGATCCCCCGGAGGGATGGATGAGTGGGGCAAAGGGAAAGACACACAGCTGCCTCTGCTTCCTTTTTATAGTCACCAGTATTTGGTTTTCTGAGTTCCCTGTTCTCCTAGGTGGGAAGTTTCCACTAGGCTGGAGATGGGATCGCTGGGAGCGTGTCCTCATCCCTGATATGCTGGTAGGAGTGTGGCTGTGTCAGGACTCCTGCTAGACCTGTTCACCAGCAGTTCCCTCCCTGCAGCTGTGGGGGACTGGGGAGCTTTGCTAACTGGGCACCTGTGGGTTTGTGCCATGCTGGCTCTGTGCCCTTCTCCCCAGGGGGTGCCTGTGGGCATCTGCCCCACACAGCCCTTCCAGAGTGATTGGAGGGGTTGGAATTTTGATTCAGTAAACAGCAGAGATTTCCTACTGGTTTCCTTCCTCATTCCTATCTTCCATGAGAAATAGGACAAGGAGTAATGAGTTCAAACTGAAAGAGGGGAAATTTAGGTTAGATATAGGTTGGACTCAATGATCTCTCTTGAACCTAATTGATTCTGTAATTCTTTGATATATGGAAAAAATTCTTCCCTGTGAGGGTGGGGAGGCCCTGGCACAGGGTGCCCAGAGAAGCTGTGGCTGCCCCTGGATCCCTGGCAGTGTCCAAGGCCAGGCTGGGTGGGGCTTGAAGTAACGTGGGCTAGTGGAAGGTGTCCCTGCCCATGGCAGGGGTGGCACTGGATGGGCTTTAAGATCCCTTCCAACCAAACCACTCCATGGTTCTAAATGCAGGAACTTGTCCCCTGGTTCTCTCTGCCCTAGTTCTGCCCCTGGGCTGGTGACAGCTCTGCCTGGGCTGTGCAGGGGTTGGGGACACATCAGGCAGCGAGCACCTGAATCAGCCCTGACAGCAGCTCTGGGATCCATCTGCCGGCTGGAACGCGCACCCGGAACCGTTCAGACTCTCCCGGGCTGCCAAGGCTGCATCGATCCGGACACTGTCCCTGTCACTCCCACCTAGCAGGGCAGGGGTGGCACAGTCACTGCTGCCAGTTGGAGGGACACGGCTCTGGAAGCGGCTCAGAGCCAGCCGAGGCTATTCCAGGAGAGGATGAGGGTGATCTGCCCCAGGGGGAGATGTCAGACTCCCCTCAGTGCCCAAACTGCCACTGAGCTGGCTTAGCTCTTGTCCCCTGCTCTCCCTGGCTGGAGCTGTCACCAGGGATGGCTCCAAGCGTCAGATGGCAGGAGGGCAGAGGAGGAGGAGGGGCTGCCACAGGCATGATGCACTCTCTTCACCCTGTAAACTCTGCAGGGTAATGAGCAGCAGGTTTAATGGAGTGCAAGGACAACGGTCTGGTGGCCCTTTCTCTCATGGCCCTCCCTCTGATCCAGCCCTCTCTGATCTCAATCTCCTTCTCAAGCAGGGGAGAAGAGGCTGAAGGAGCTGCAGAGGGAGGGAGCAGATATCCCTCCTGGCACCATCGAGGACTGGCTGGACAAGAGAGCCCAGAGGCTGAGTGCAGCTCAGAGTCACAGGTACTGGGGACTGGGGATCATCCAGGGGATCCCAACAGAGGGGGATCCCACAGGAGGGCTGGGATAGCAGAGGGTGCAAGGGATCAGAGGTCCCATCACCCAGCCAGTGCTCGTGAGGGGCATGTGTGTGGATCCAGCCCAGCCCACCCCAGTCAGGGCTGTGTGCACAGGTGTCCCCATGTGCCAGGGGATGGACTTTGGGAACAAGCCCCGGCAGAGGGGTGCCCCTTGCTCTCTGCAGAGTGCACATACACACCTGGAAGGACAGAGCCGGTGCTATGCTGGGTCATTAACGCCCGGGGTTCAGTGGCAGGAGCCTGCTTCCATCTGTTGACAGCTCCCCCATCCCCTGCCTGCCAGGGATGGTGGAATTGGCTCCTCCTCACTGTATCCGTTCGGATTCGGGCACCGGCTGTTTCCTCGCTCACCTGACTGTGCCGCAGGCTTAATGGGATGACATTTGGGCAGGTGCCAAATCTCTCTTCTGTTCTTTCTCTGTTTGTTCCCGTCCTCTCCGTGTTTAGACTGGGCAAGATCTTCCTTCTGCTGCTTGTCTGAGCTTGTTGCTCTAGGATTGTTCTGTCCCTCAGCTCAACTGCCCGTGGCCTTGCAAAGGTGCCCACATTCCTGTTCCCTACACGTCACTTGCCCCATTTTGTTTGTCCTGCCTGTGAATCCCTGGAACTTGGGGTAGATCAGCTCTTACAGAAGATAGCCATCACTATTCCCAGAGGAATTTCCAGACCTTCAGAACTACTTGGTCATACCCAGAGGAATGGTCAGACCTTCAGAACTTGGTCCTTGCTGCCTCCATAGATGCATGAAACAAATTTCCAGGGCTGTTGCTCTTTTTCCAGCCTCCCTGTCCCTGCAGGCTCAGAAACCATCTGCTACAGGAACTAAACACCAACTATTGGAACTTCCCTTCCTCTCTCCAGCCTTGCCAACGCCTCTCCCGCTCATCTCTGTTCTCCAGTTTTCCCTCCAGGCCCTCATTTCGTGGGATTGATTTTTACCAATTTCCAAAGGAAACATACAGTGTGGATTTCCATCAGAAAAGAGTCCAAGGCCCCAAAGCTTCCAAGATGCCACAAGTTCCATGAGTGTAGAAGTGGGTAGAGGAGAGGGATCCCATTAACACCTTCAGAAAGGAAATATTCTTGACCTTGCTGGCCATGTGAGAGAATCCATGTGGGACAGCCACTGGGAATACTCCAGCTGTGGATAAAGCTTTGATAGGGCACTCGTAGCTCATGAGACCCCAGGGAATTGAGTACCCAGGCAGCATCCTCCCTATTGATCAGTCCTGCTGCTCAGGGAACAGTTCATTAGGTGATGGCTCTGCTGTTCCACCTTGCAGCATTCCCTCTGCTCCATATCCACCATGTGCCTGAGGCACAGTGCTGGGGGAATGACACCAAATATCTCTGCCCGGAGGGGCTGGTGTTCGTCCTCACGGTCCTGCCTCATCCTGGGCTCTGGAGACTCCCCACTGAGGGGATGAACCTTAAACCAAGTGACTTTGCTCTGTGTTCGTTGCCTGGAAAACGCTCCTGGAAAACTACTCCTGTAGTTGGCTCTGGGCCACGGCCCCGCAGGGAGAGGAGGGTGCTGCTTCTCCCCGGGGTTATGTAAAGGAGTTTGATTAGATTTCTTCTGGCATAACAATTAAAAAGATTCATCAGGATCGGAGGTAGAGGCCTGAGAAGCTGCAAGGCTGCTGTCAGGGCTTGTGTGAGAGAACAAATGAGCTTCCTGCACTTGGGAATTAATGGGAAAGGTACGTTTCTCATGAATTTAAACGTGCCCCGGTCAAGCTGGAGGCAAGAGAGGGATGGTTCTTGCTCCTGCACTTCTTCATCCCAGTGTGGTGTTTGCAGTGGCCTCAACCAGTAAAGCTGAGGGAGAGGGGCAGGGACAGAGTGATTCCCAGGCCATGGGGCGGAGGAGAAGCCTCTTCCCTCTGCTGAAGGATCCTCTGGTGAACACACCCCGCTGGTTTGGCAGCTCCTCCGTTTCCGAGGGGTCCTTGTCCTTTGGGAAGTGCACAGCTGGCTTGGGATTCGGGCTGCTCGGAAAGAAACATCTGCTCGTTTCGTTTGTTCTTCTCCCAGCTCAGCTGTGTGGGGAGTGGGGATGGAGGGGCTGGGACCAGCCCTGCTCCCAGCACCCAGCAGCTGTGCCTGCTGAGCCCCTCTCAGGGGGCTGTGCTGCTCCCCTACCCCAGAGCCCCTCACCTCAATGCTCCCACCTGAGTTTTCACTGGCACACGCTGTGTTAGGACACACTGCTTGGATAGGCTGAGAATGGTCACACAACTGTTCTGGTGCTGGATTTGGGATGGGGGGGGTGAATGAACCTGTTTGGTGATAACCAAAACCCTCCTCTGCCACCCCCTTCTCTTTGGGGGCTACTGAGGGGGACACAGGGAAGCCCAGCATGGCCTTGGTGTCAGACTGAGACACTGCTTCTCACCTCATCCCTTTCCATCTCCCCTCGCAGTGCTCTTCCCGAGAAACCAGCGCCTTTCCAGTACCCTCCGGGCTGGCCACCAATGCAGGAGCTGCCCCTGTCCCTGCAGGCCCCCCCACCCGGGGGGTGGCCGGTGCCCCTCAACCTGCAGTGGGGCTGAGGCAGTGGCACCCCCAGAGCCTGGCTGGGGCTGGCTGGCTGCCTCTGCTCCGGGAAGGGGCAGGATTATTTATACACACTTTGATATCAATAAACCCTCGCGCGCCCGTTGCAGCCTGTGTGTGTCGTGTTCCTGCTCGCCCGGCAGCCTCCCGTGGGCTAAGCCGCTCCCGTGGCTCTCTCCCGGCCTGTGGAACGGGGATCCGTGCTCAGCAGAGCCCCCAGCTCGCGCAGGGGCTGTCTGTTGGCACCTGGAGCAGACATTCCCCATTTCCCACGGTAGGATCCATCCCCTCAGATCACTGCTGTCTGCTCTACCTGCTCTCAGTCCAGCTCCATGCTGGGCTCAGTGATCCAGGCTGGAGAAGGATTCAGGCTTTCAGAACTGATGTTTAATTTCCTTGGGTGTTTGTGCCGTGTTTGTTCCTGATCAGTTCAGGACCCTGCCTGGGTCCGGGTGCTGAGCTCCCACTAAAGAGCCTGGGGAGCTTTCCTCAGCCCTGCTCCTGCTGTGCTGGAGGCGAGGGGCAAGGAGGGAAAATATCCCAAGGTTTCTCCACAGTGAAAGTTAAAGTCACCTCTCCTTGCTGGGAAAGGGTGGTGTGAGGGAGGCCCTTGGCTGTCTCAGGAAGGGAGGTGGGTGCTGCAGCTCCAGGGGCAAGGGGGGATTCTGTCCAGCAGCATCCCGAGTGGCAGCTCTCCAGCAGCGGGCTTGTCCAGGAGGGCTGTGCCCACTGCCAGAGCATTCCAGGTTTGGCTGGGTGGGGAGGTGGTGGGTCCAGATTCATGAAGAGCACAGGCAGGAGCCAGCTGCCTGCGGCCAAATCCTGCCTGGATCGCTCCCACCTCGGGATGTGATGGCAAATTGTCAGGGGAGCACCAGCCCCATCCTGGGATATGGCTCTGACAGGGGCAGGGACTGGATGTGACAGCAGCCTGGAAACAGCCTTGGCTGGAGCCTGGATGAGCTCAAGGTCCAACTGAAGAATGTTTTTATCCTTCCAGGCGAGAGCCCTGGGCTTGCTGGAGAGCGGGAGCACAGGACTTGGGCTCGGAGGATGCAGGATCAGTCCTGTGTCCCATCCTCATTTCCACATGCAGCGTAGGTGGATGGACAAGAGCACCCAGGTGGCTCCTCTTTGGGAATGGATGGGAGTCCCTGGAGCAGGGGAGCCCTGCCCCCAAGGAGATGGGAAGTGGGGAACCCCCAGGAGCTGTGGGATGCTCCGGAGTAGGAGCTGTGCCTGCTCTCTCCAAGCTTGGATCTGCATCCCTGTGCCCCAGCCTGGCACAGGGGGAGAGCGCTGGGGAATGTTGAGGGGCTCCACTGACCAGGGAGGGACAGTGGCTGCTCTGCTGGTGGCAGTCAGGACATGCTCTCAGACACCTTCCGAGGCCACGGGCACCGACAGATCAAGGAGCTCCCACTCCCATCTCTTCCATGGATTTTTTTTTCCCCAATCAACATCAAAATCCTTCCCTGTTCCTTGCCTGTGATTGGAGCTGTGCTTTCATCAGCCCCCAGGCCTGTCCCTGCTCCGTGTGCTCCGGTTCTGGTAGGTTTTCCAGCTGATCCAGGAGTGACTGTTTTACCCAACACTCCCGAACTTCAGGGCTCCCGAGATCCAGCTTAAATTAGGTAGAGTTCTCTGGGCAAGCTCTGGAACCCGACTGTAAATGAAAATTCTGGTGTAAAACACAACAGCCACGGCCTTCCCAGGCTCTTCCTTGCTCCCAAGGAGTTGAGCTGCTCTGGAAGCAGAAAGAAACCTGAAAGAAAAGAGCGGGATCATTCCCTGCTGAGCTCCAGCCTGTCCAGGGGTGGGTGAGAGGGGCTGGCAAGGGGGATTCATTAAAATTGGCGTTTTCCCACAAAACCTGTGGGGTGTGTGGCCAACGGGCTGAGCCAAACATCACCCACAGGATGTTGTGGATTCATGGAGCTGTGTAACTCCCGGGGGGTGGAGGAGGCTGGGAATTGCAGGGTTTGTGGGGTGTGTGTTACAGCGAGTGGCAGGAGGTGTGACAATGCCATGGATCACCACCAGGGAGGGACACAGCCGGTGTGGGCTCATCCATGGAAAAAGGCGGTGGGAGGAGGACACCAGAGCAGGATGGGGCTCTGGCTCCTTCCCACAGGGATGGCTGGTACCCGGATCCCAAGGGATGCTGCAGGGATGGACTCACTGTCCCCGGGGTGGGGGTGAGGAGCTGCTGCCCAATAGTGAAGCACGAGCCAAAGTGCCTTTGCTGGAGCAAGAGCCAGAGTAATTTATCGGGAAGCTTTTAGGGAAATGAGCGGCTGCTGGGCCCTTGCCAAGCACAGCCCCGCTGGGCTCTGCCCGTGTCCTCTGGCAGCTCTTGCTGGGAGAGGGGGGACGGGAACAGGAGTGGGAATGGGAACAGGATGTGGACTGGGGTGAGGACAGGACAGAGAGGGATGGAAAAAAGGATTGGAATTGGCGTAGAGATAGGGTCAAGGATGGGGACTGGGAGAGGGGCAGGGATGGAAATAAGAATGGGAATGGGGATGGGGATGGGGAGCAGTCAGGGATGAGGATGGGATGGGAATGGGGAGGAGATGAGGATGGAGATGGAGATGGGGACAGAGATGAGGATGGGACAGCATTGGGGATGAGGAGAGGGGAAAGAGAGAGGAATGGAAATAAGGGTGGGAGTGGGACTGGAGATGGGGCTGGGGATGGAGACAGAGACTGGGACAGGGACAGGGATGGAAAGGGGACCAAGACAGGGATGGAGCTGAGCCCATCCCACACTTCTTCCAGCACGAGAGAGAGAAACAACCGTTACCAACTTCTTCCCTTCCTGTCCCAAACACTTCCCAGAGCCATGGAATCGCATCCCTGCAACCCCCGCTGGGTTTGCTGCCACCTTTGCTCCGTTATCCCCATGTCCAGGGAACCTGCACAGGCTCCTGCTCCCTCCCACCCCCTCTCGCCCCCGGCAGCCCCCACCTCCCGGCACATTCCCTTTGTTTCTCCCTTTCCTGGCGATCCCTTAATTGAATTATCCCGGAGCATCGCTGTTGCAGCAGCCGCAGTGATCCGTCCCCGCTGCGGCAGCGCAGGGACGCGGCTGGGACCCCGCTCCTGTGTCCCGCCTGCTCCGGGATCGGGAGCTGCCATTCCAAACCTGCCCGAAGAAATCCATCCTCCCGATTCCCATTAAAATTAATTGAGCAGCTTTGAAACGCTGAGCTTGGGGGATGGTGTTATTCCTTTTATCTAATTTTTTCTTTTACGTTATTGTATTTTCTGGCAAATTAAATTGTCCTCGGTTTTTTTTGGTTGGGTTTTTTTTTTTTTTTTGATTTGTTTTATTTTGTGATGATTCATGATGCTGGCAGACAGTTTTGGACATGTTATTCCAGGTACAAGGTGGGCTGTGTTATAGAATNATACATCTCCGAGGCCACATGGTTCCTTTGGAAATGCCAGTCCATAAAAAATCCAAACTTTCTGCAGGGAGATGGATGAAATTTCATTACGGATGCGGAGCCTCCCGCACTTTGCGAGGCAGCCGGAATGATTTCATTGCCGTGGAGCACTTCCCATTTCCATTTCTCATTTGGACGTTCGCTTCAATTTGTTTGATAAATTAGAGAAGATCAAAAAAACGCCCCACCCAAACCCCAAATCAGTAAAATGCCGCCAATTCCTCCTGGCATCCCAAAAATTAGGTGTCGTCCCCCCCCCCGTGGTGCTGCGGGGTGGGAATTCCCATGCCGGTGCAAGGAAATGTGTTTTCCCCATGGGACCAGCCAGGGAGGTGAAGGTGGGGATGTCCCAGCCCCGATGTCCTGGGATGGGCTCCTCCAGCCCCGCTCCCTGTGGGAAGTGCCCCATCATGGGGGAGCAGCAGCTTTGCCCGATTCTCTCCCAGCCCTAAGCACCTCCCCTGTTTTTATTTATTCCTTTAATCTCTTTGCCATTAAAAATGCATCGCTGGGGGCTCGGGGAGGGCGATCCATTAGGTGGGAATGGGCTCCCACAGCACACACGGACGTGAGGCCGTGAGACTCCCGATGTCCCTCAGCATGGGGGGGGGTCACACGGGGGCCAGGCCCCAGTGGTGTAAATCAGGAGTAACAGGGTGCTCCTGGCCCAGGAATGGTGACCCCGTGGAGCCTCTCTGAGCGCCCCAGACAGATCATGCTGGAATTACTGTTAATCCAGGTGAAAGCACTTCTGGGAAGGGGCTTGGGCTGAGCGTCCTCCCCGTCGAGGCAAAGGGGCGTGAAGCATTCATCAAATGCCCAGCATAAAATATCAGGGCATGAGACACAGAGAGGGGGATAAAACCACTTGGATCTATGGGAAAGGGCAGCACCTATAGCAGGATTCACAGCTGGAGTTGGGTGGGGACATGGGAGCTGCTGGGAAGGATCCAGCTCCCACTGCCCTAAAGTTTAGGGATGCTCCAGCCCCCAGGATTCTGGGGATCACAGCCCCCCAAACCAGTGCCCACCTCTCGTGCCAGGAGGACTCAGCAGCAGCAGAGCCAGCTCCCAGGGCTCCACCCCATCACCTCACCCCATCATCCTCCACCCCAGCATCTCCAGGAGCCCCCACAGCCCAGAGCGCTTCAGAAATCCCAGTTTTATTTCAGATCGGAAACAACCAACCAGGAAGAACAAAAAAAAAAGAAAAAAAAAAAAATCACCACCACCCCAAAACCCCCCAAAAAACTCCAAAGGATGAGAAACGGCCCCAAATCCGAACCAGTCTGTGCCCAGATGGGTGCTACATACAGGCTGGGGGGTTCCGGGGCGTGCAGGGTTCCCCGCCCTCGGGGTCGCTCCGGCTCTTCCCAAGGGGGGTCGGCTCAAAGTGCATCAAGCAGGAGGTCAGGAATGTCCCCGCACCGGGCAGGTGGGGAAACGGAGGCACGGCACGGGGCGGGGGCAGGGGGACAGGGAGGGGCTTTGGGAGGGGTGAAATCCAGCCCTTGGCAGCCAAGTCCATGCAAACGCTCCCGGCTCTAGGAACCATCTCAGGCGCGTATATTGCTTAGGGGATGATTTGGTTTATCCTAAATATGAGCTCTAACGCTAGATCGGAGAATCCGACGGGATCCGCCGCGGGAGGGGCCGCCGGCCCGGCGCGGGGAGGGGGCTCACGGGGCTCCATGCACGTCACATGCACTCACGGGGCGGTTTTTGTCTGGCGAGGGGGGGTCGGTGTGTCGGTGTCGGTCCCAAAGTCTCCGTGCTCTGCACACAGCAGCGACGGCAGCGCCCGGCACGGCGGGGCCCCGGCGCGGCTCTGTCCCCTCGGCTGCCCCCCTCCCGGGGGGGGTCACGTCTCTGGGCCACAGATGGATGTACATCGAGATATTTATAGATATTTATAGGTGTCTCCTCCTCGCTATCGCTGCGGGGTCCCCGCGGCGGGGGGACCCCGTTACTTCATCCCGCTGCGCAGCACCTGGTTGGCGGCGATGAGCATCACGCTGATGATGAAGGCGATGGCGAAGGCGCAGATGAGGCTCTTCCGCACGCAGGTCTGGCGGATCTGCTGGCTGGAGCAGGCTGGGGATGGGACAAACACCGCGTTACCCCGATCCCAAATACACCCCTCCGTAGCACGGATGCCTGGTGCCATCCCCGTGGCGTTTGGCATCCCCGTGGGGGGTTTGGCGTGCCCGCGGGGTGTTCGGCGTTCCCGGTGCCCGGCACTCACTCTCCACGTCGACGGGGCACTCCTCGGCCGTGCCCATGTGGCTCTCCTCCTCCGTCATGATGATGTTCTCGATGTCCTTCATAGACAGGTGCTCGCAGAAGGTGTCGTACAGCAGCCGCTTCAGCTCATCCACCGTCAGCTTCTGCATGTCACACTGCGGGCACCGGGGGATCGGGGTGACCCCACGGCTGGGGGCACAGCGGGCTCTGAGGTGTCCTGGCACGCTTGGGTGTGGTGTTTTGGGAGGATGTCCCTGGAACTGTCTGGAAAGGACTGGTGTCCTGGTGACCCCCAGCAGAGCAAGGGGCACCCAGTGGGTGCTGGCATCGAATGTGGCCCGTTTGTGACAGGGGCAGAGGAGCTCAGAGGGGTGCACCCTGACCCTGACCCTGATCCTGACCTTGACCCCAATCCTGACCCTAACTCTAATCTTAAACCTAATCCTGACTCTTAAACTAACCCTAACCTTGACCCTAACATAGCTCCTGATCCAGATCTCCACCCTCAGCCTAACCCCAGCTGCAGCCTTGACCCTCATCCTGGCCCTGACCCCCACTCCAGCCGTGGCCCTGACCCTGAGCCGCCCCTGGTGCTCTTGGTGCAGGTTTTGGGGCGCTGTCCCTAGGAGGGGGCTGGGGGTGTCCCTACATTCCCATGGGGCTGGAGGTGTCCCTGCATTCCCATGGGACTGGGGGTGTCCCTACCTTCCAGAAGACGGTGTCGAAGTCGGTGCCGTGGAACTTCTCTGGGATGCCTGAGGTGGAGAGTTTGGGCCCCAGTAATGTCACAAACTCCTCAAAGTCCACCTGCCCGTCGCCTGTGGGACACAGGGGTGGCCGTCACTGCCTGCCTGGGCATGGAGGCACATGGGACACTCCCCCTCCCAGAAGGGGCCCCATGGGTGGTCACAGAACCCCAAAACCAGTTGGGGACCCCAAGACCAGCTGGGAACCTCCAGCAAAGTCAGGGAACTTCCAGCTTTGGCCAGGATGCCCAACACTGGATGGGGTCCCCAGTGCCAGCCAGGATGCCAGCGCCAACTGGGGACACCAAGTGTGGGCTGGGGACACCCTAATACCACCTAGTCCCCCCGCAGTGTGATCTGGGACCCTAGTGCTGGCTGGGGAAACCAAACACCATCCAGGACCCCGAGCATGAGCTGGAGCCCCAATTCCAGCTGGGAAGGACCTCAATGCCATCTGGAGGCGTCCCAGGGTCGGGTGGGGACCACAAATGTTGGCTGAGAACCTCCAAAACCAACACTGGGTGGGGACCTCCAGCAAAATTTGGGGTCCCCAGCACCAGCTGAGATGCCCAACACTGGCTGGGGTCCCCAGTGCTGGATGGGGGCTCTCAGTGCCATCTAGGGACCCCTTGTGCTGGCTGGCTGCTGCAGTAACATCTGGGGACCCCCAAAGCCATTTGGGCCCCCTTCCAATGTGACCTGGGGACACCCAGTGTCACCTGGAGCCCCCAGTACTGGTTGGGGAAGCCCAACACCGTCCAGGACTGTGAGCAACAGTTGGACTCCCAATTCCAGCTGAGACCCCCAATTCCAGCTGGGATCCCCAATTCCAGCTGGGACCTCAATTCCAACTGAGACCCCAATTCCAGCTGGGACCTCCAATTCCAGCTGGGACCCCCAATTCCAGCTGGAGCCCTGGTGGTGGCTGTGACCCTGGGGGTGCTCGGTGGCCGTCCTGGCCGTGTCCCCTGGCAGTGGGAGATGCTGGCTTGGGGCTGTCAGGGCAGCACTAACGATGAGTAACGAGGGGAGCGGCGCCTTGGCAGCGCTGCCGGAAAGGCTTTTAAATGGGGGGAAAAAGGAAAAGCAATAAATTAAGGAGCTCTTTCAGGTCCCGATGGGCGCGGGAGGGGTGAGGACAGGGTCACGGTGGCAGCGAGTGCTGGAGGGTGATGGGTGATGAGTGCTGAGGACACGACGCAGGGTGCAGGATCCACCCCTGGGTGCGGGATCCACCCCTGGGTGCGGGATCCAGCCTCGGCAGCGCGGTCCCGGCAGGTTTGGCGATCCCACAAGCATCCAGGATCCTTAAATCTTCCCAAACAAAGCTGCAGTGGCAATGAGGATGATGACGGATGAGCGGGAGGTTCCAGCGGGAGGCAGAGCCCGGGTCAGGCTCATCCCAAATCCCGTGTCGTATCCAGCATGTGGGGTGGAAATACGGGAGAATCGGGTGTTTCTCTCAGCTGGGGGTCCCGTCCCTCTCCCCATCCCGGCGTCCCGGGGTCCTACCATCCATGTCGAGGCGCTGGATGATGACCTCCAGCTCCACCTCGTTGGGCATGTACCCCAGCGAGCGCATGGCCGTGCCCAGCTCCTGCTTGGAGATGAAGCCGTTGCCATCCCGGTCGAACACCTTGAAGGCTTCCCGGATCTCTATGGGGGGAGCAGGGATGAGTCCAGCTGCGCTTCCCCCTCCAGCACCCACAGAACCCCTGTGGGGATCCCACCTCCCCCTCCGGCCAGCATGGAGCCCCCCCCAGCCTCCCCAGAAGGGTCCGACCTCCCCAACAGACCCCAAATCTTTGCTCAAATTCCAGTCACCCGTTCGCAGCACCCGCCCTGCCCTTGCTGCTGCCACAGCCGAAACCACGGCATTCTGCCCTAAAAACACATTCCTTGGATGTGCCTGAGCTCAGGGTGCCACCAGGTGGGCACTGCAGCCGGGGGCATCCCCACGGTGCCGCAGCATCCAGTCAGGAGCATCCTTGAGGATCCATGGGGGACTGTCCCCATCCCAGGGTCCTGGGGCTCCACCCCCATCCCGGAATCAAGGGGTGGGATTGTGCCCCATCCCATGGTCTTAGGGTGGGTCTGTGCCTCCATCCTGGGGTCCAGGGGTGGGTGCTGGAGTTGTGCCACACTTCACCCCCAAAAAATCCCAAATCTTGATGAAATTGCTGCAGTGTTCAGCCCTGTTCGGTGCAGAGGAGGATGGAAGTGGGAGGTTTGGGGGGTTCTGGCTCAAAATGAACCCCTGGGTTGAGGGGGAAGATCCCTGTGAAGTGGCAGGGAGAGGCTGTGGGGAAACTGAGGCACGGCCTGACTCCATGGGCTCCATCCCTCCTCCTGCTGCACTCAGGGCTCTGCTCCTTTTTGGGGCAGTTTCTGGCTTTTTGATGCCACCTGATGTGGAGCTGGAACCAGGCTGATGGAAAAGAAGGACCAGGGAATTTGTATCGGGGGACAGCGGGAAGCCAGGCCAGGACATTGGTGCCTCTTTCTTCTCCTTGGGGCTGCCAGAGGGATTCGTGCTGGAGGATCCCAGCAGGAGAAATGGGCTGTGAACCTCGGGTTTGGGGGAAAAACCCCATGGGTCATGGGGTCATGGGTCATGGTACCGACCCCCAGTGCTTGGAAACATCCCTGCCTGGATGGTGTCACATCAGTGATGCCTTCAAGGTGTTTTGGGGGAGTTTTGGGGGATTTCGGTCCGTCAGTCTGAGCTTCTCCATGGCCAGTGTCCCTGGCCGAGCAGGGAGATCTTCCACCTTCTCCCCGTGCTCCTGGAGGGCCCCCATATGCTCCAAAATTCATCCTTCAAGGATGCTCATCCCAAAGAGCTCGAAGATGGCTCCTCATCAGATGGTTCAGGGTGTTGGGGGACAGGCAGGGACATGTCCTGGCAGTGGCCAGAGTGGGGTCCCGGCTCCCCACTGAGCACCTCCTGCCCCAGCTGTGCCCTGATCACTCAGCCCCAGTGTGAGGCCGTGTCAGGGTGCCACCGGTGACAAACTGAGGGGACAGGGGGAGGTAGGAGCAGGTGGGTGGCTGGCACCTTGTGGGGTCCCCCTGGGGCTTCCAGCACTGCCATCGATCCCCGCGGCCGCTGGTGGGTGTTGGGGCAGGGACACGATATTGGGACCCCGGAGACTGGGTGAACTGGGACAACAGCCCGTGCAGGGACACGGGTAGTGGGCACACGGACAGCAGGGAGGGGCGTGAACACACACGGACACACGGACACACACAGAGCACAAACAGACACACAGAGCACACACTCCCCCCTGCAGGGTGTGCACACACAGAGCACACACAGACACACACACACCCCACTGCAGCGAGGCTGGGACACCCCCAGCAGTGACACTGGACCTGTGTGTGCACACACAGACACCACTGGGACACCCCCAGCAGTGACACCGGACCTGCGTGTGCACACACAGACACCACTGGGACACCCCCAGCAGTGACACTGGACGTGCGTGTGCACACACAGACACACAGACACCACTGGGACACCCCCAGCAGTGACACCGGACCTGCGTGTGCACACACAGACACACACACACACTCCTTGTGGTGATGCTGCCCTGGTGTGTCACACACCAACACCTTGCAGGGATGTGCCCATGTGTGCAAACACATGCACAAACACACACACATCCTTTGCACTGACACTGTGCGCACACACACAGGGACACAACAAGAACCACGTCACAGTGACGCTGTACCCCTGTGTGCACACACAAACGTGTTGCAGTGACTCATGTGAGTGTGCAAATACACCCCCAACACCTTGGAGCGATGTGCTCATGCACCCACACACGGATGCACTCACAACCCCCTCTCAGTGATGGGTGCGTGCATGGATGCAACACACACAGACACCGTGCAGTGATGCTGTACCTGTGTGCACACACGGACACCGTGCAGTGATGCTGTACCTGTGCACACACAGACAGACACGGTGCAGTGATGCTGTACCTGTGCACACACACACAGACACCGTGCAGTGATGCTGTACCTGTGTGCACACACGGACACCGTGCAGTGATGCTGTACCTGTGTGCACACACACAGACACCGTGCAGTGATGCTGTACCTGTGCACACACAGACAGACACCGTGCAGTGATGCTGTACCTGTGCACACACACACAGACACGGTGCAGTGATGCTGTACCTGTGTGTGCACACACCAACACCTTGCACAGCTGCAGTTGTGCGTGTGCACAAACACCCCGCACTGAGGTACTTGTGCGTGTACACACACACACACACCCCCCCTCCTTGCATGATGCTGTACCTGTGCACACACACAGACACGCACAACCACGATGCAGTGGTGCTGTACTCGTGAGTGCACACACCAACACCCGGCACAGCTGCACTTGTGCATGCACGCACAACCCCCCTGCAGTGACATCCCTGTGCTGCACACCCACACCCCTTGCAGCGGTGCTGTACTTGCGTGTGCACACACGGACACGCACAACCGCGTCACGGCGATGCTGCGCTGGTGCACACAGACGCACAAACACCGTGCACAGCTGCACTTGGGCATGCACACAGACACAACCCTGCTGCAGCGATGCTGTGCTCATGTTTGCACACACAGACACCCACACACCCCCACCACGGTGCAGCGATGCTGTGCTCATGTTTGCACACACAGACACCCACACACCCCCACCACGGTGCAGCGATGCTGTGCTCATGTTTGCACACACAGACACCCACACACCCCCACCACGGTGCAGCGATGCTGTGCTCATGTTTGCACACACAGACACCCACACACCCCCACCACGGTGCAGCGATGCTGTGCTCATGTTTGCACACACAGACACCCACACACCCCCACCACGGTGCAGCGATGCTGTGCTCATGTTTGCACACACAGACACACACACACCCCACCACGGTGCAGCAATGCTGTGCTCGTGTTTGCACACACACACACACACACACACCCACCACGGTGCAGCGATGCTGTACTTGTGCACAGGCACACAAACACCCTCTGCAGCAGGGCTGTGCGTACGAACCCGTCCTGCTGTGACGTTGCGCGTGTGCACACACACAAACACCTCCTGCAGCGAGGCTGTGCATGGGCACACACACGTGCTGCAATGACACAAACACTGGCACAGCCACAGACTGGCACAGCCACACACACACTGACACTGGCACAGCCACACGCGCAGAGCCACCCTGCAGCGAGGCCGTGCGTGTGCATACAGATGTGTGAGCACACAGATGTGTGAGCACACCCGCAGCACGCTGTGAAGGGGGTGTGACACGCCTGTGCACACACACACAGCCCCTGCAGTGAGGCTGTAACAGGCACGTCAGCGCACATGCACACCCTGCAGAGCTGCACACACACACACACAGCCCTTGCACACTGGGGTGAGCTCCTGCTCACGGCTCCCACACAGATTTTGGGGCTCCCCTCACTCCCAGCCCTGTGGCTCCCTGCCTCAGTTTCCCCACGGGGATGCCGGGGGCTCCCGGTTTGGTGCTGGGCCAAGGGTGCTCTCCCCAGGCAGAGTGGGGACATGTGTGGGGTCACCCTTCGTGGCTCAGTTTCCCCCCCCTGCTGCCGGGTCTGGAGCCGGGGTGCTGCACCCCTCTGCCCCAGGCTCCCCAGGGACACCCCAAAGCCGGGGACCGCCAGTGCCCGTCCCGCCGCCCCGGCAAACTTTTGGGGTGGAAAAAGCCATTCTGGCGGCAGCGAGCTGAGCTCGGCCTCTCTCATCGCACTGGTGGGCAGAGCCCCGCCGGCCGCTCCTCCTGGCCGGAGTCCGGTGACACCGGGACCGAGCGGAGCTGCCGCGACCCGGGGGGTGACACGGGGGACAGCCACCCCTCGGGTCCCCCGCGCCACCAGCCACTGTCATATTATGACAGCGGGGAGGGGGTGACCCCGCCGCGCCGCGGAGGGGGAAACCGGCCCCCCGCCACTACCGCCGGTCCCTGCTGTGTCATATTGCCACAACCGGGGGCCCGGGACCCCCGCATGCCTCCCGCTTCAGCTTTCCTTCCTCTCCTCCTCCTCCTCCTTCTCCATCCATCCGCATCCCGCTCGCCCTCAGCTTCCCCACGGCGCCGGGGGAACGCGCACCCCGACTCCCCCGCAGCCGCATCCCACGGGATGGACGTTCCAGTCCCCCAAACCTCCTCACCCCATAACCCCATGGGATGCCCCCGTCATCCCCCCCGATCCCCAGCAAGCCCCTGCAGCCCCCCAAACCCGCTCACCCTCCAGCTCATCCTCGGGGATCTCCACGGGGCGCTGCTCGGCGAGGATGTTGGGGACGGTGTAGATCCCCCGGTACATCAACGCCGCCGTCACCGGATGGAAAGGCATCTTCGGGGCTCCCCAAAACCCAAAGTTTAAACCCAAATCTCGTCGGGTAGAGGGGGGGGTCCCCCCAGTCGGTGCCGCCGGACGCTAAACACAAGTTGCCGGTACCCGCCGCCCCCCGCCCG
>VZTE01002173.1:535170-590222 GCA_013397775.1 Eulacestoma nigropectus
CCGGGCCGCAGGGAGGGGGAGTGGGAGATGCTGGTACCGCGGGGGTGCTCGGGGGGTGCTGGGGGGTCGGCAGGCCGGGCTGGGGGTCCCTGTGGCACCCCGTGTCCCGGTAGGTGTCACCCCGGGGTCCCCAGACGCAGCACCCCGTGCCCGGGCAGTTGTCACCCCGGGGTCCCTGCGCACGGCACCCCAGGCTGCCACCAGCTCCATGTCACCCCCAGGTCCCTGCACATGGCACCCTGTTCGTGGGGCACTCACCGTCCCAAGGTCCCTGCAGCTTCCTGGGACTGTCACCATCCCAAGAAGCCATCATCTGCATGTGTCAGACCTTTGTCACCCCCAGGTCCCCACATATGGCACCCCGGCCTGTCACCACCCCGAGGTCCCTGCACGTGGCATCCCGTGCCTGGGCAGTTGTCACCCCGGTGTCCCCACACTTGGCACCCCAGGCTGCCACCGCCCCAAAGCCCCTGCACGTGCCACCCTGGGCCAGCCATCACCCCGAGGTCCCCGGGGTGCTGCGGGGTGACAGGGACCCCACGCCCGGACCTCCTGCTCCCACAGCAGGCAAAAAATGAGCCGTGGAAGAGGCAGGAAGCAGGGCCAGGAGCGAAACCCTCTGTCCTTGTCACCTTTTCCAGTCATCCCGTTTGTCCCCA
Organism: Eulacestoma nigropectus; assembly: GCA_013397775.1. Classification (NCBI taxonomy): domain Eukaryota; kingdom Metazoa; phylum Chordata; class Aves; order Passeriformes; genus Eulacestoma; species Eulacestoma nigropectus. The sequence continues at coordinate 535,830 of VZTE01002173.1, forward strand.
ACCTTGACTACATTTTTTTCCTTATTTCTCACTTGGACGTTGATTAATCACAGCTGGGCAGGTCCCCACCGTGCCACGTCCCCACGGCATCCGTGTCCCTGTGACATCCCTGCGCTCAGGCACAAACGGCAAGGGGTGCTCCCAGCACCTGGCACATCTCCTGCCATCTCCATCTCCTTCCCAAATCCTGCTGTCCCCCTTCCCTGGGCTGGCGTGTCCCAGCAGACCCCGGCCCATTGGGACACGGCGGGGACGGTGCCTCCGTGCCTCGGTGGTATCTCTGGAGGAGGGGACAGTGGCACAGGGAGGCTGCCAAGGCTCCTGCTCTGCACGTTTGGAGATGCTGTGGTGGGAGGGAAGGGTCTGGGGGCTGGAGGGACGCGGTTCCCAGAGCTGGAACAGGGTGGGAGAAAGAAAAGGGGAAGAGTTGGCACCTCCCAGGCTCTCACCAGACACCAAGGATGCGCCAGAGCGGTGGGGAAACTGAAGCACAGCTGGACAGGCTGCAGATGTGCCTCTCATCTTGGCACTTGCACAAGAACCCCGAAAACCTTGGAATAGGATTCCTGCTGCTCCAACCAACTGCTTCACTAAGCCTCCCCTCGCCTCCTGCAGTCGCCGCGGACACGTGCTCAGCCTCATCCAATTCACCGCTGCCGGGAATTTTCGGGCTGCTCCAACCCCCCGCGTGCTGAAGCCTCCATCTCCCACCGGAGCAGCAGCCGGGACCCCGCTCCGGGGCTCCCAAAGCCCGGCGCTGCCTCTCGCCAGCGCTGCCGGCGCAGCCGCCGTTGGGTGTAACCAGCTGGGGTCCCCTTTAAGCTGTTTTTCAGTTGGGAGAAATTTCCCTCTCCGGCAGCAGAAAACCACCACGGCCGCGCTCCGGAGAGGGGGATTTCAGGGATGAGCAATTCCCGATGCTGTGGGCTCCCAGCTCCCAGGGCAGGCTCGTTCCCCCCGGGGAGTTGTGGCTTGGGGGTGGATTTTTCCAACTCTGCTAAAATTCCCTCCTCCCCTGGAGCTCGGGATGGGCTTGGGGCACACGGATCTGTGCCCCCCAGGGAGTCTCCAGTGTCTGATACTGCGGTTGAGATCCCAGCACTCGAAGGGGGAAATGCTGATAATAACAAGTGGCTTTTGGGGAGAAACAAACCCCAAAAAAGCAAAGCCTGATTGAAAATCTCCTTTTTTTAACAGATCAATTTGCTCCTCTATGTTAACGAAGTTCCCTCCCGATTAATTCTCAGAGGCCCTGGGGTGGAAATTCATTAATTTCTCACCACCCAGAACCCAGCAGGAATAACAGGGCCAATTTCTTGGCTTTTCCCCTCAAATCCCCAGCGGAGCTCCCTGTGCAGCGACAGGGACCTGTTGGAGCCTCCTCCCCCAGGGATGGGGGCCGCCGGTCATCCCGGGTCCCGCTCCCTGGGGATGGGGGATGAGCAGGAGGCACAGGGCGGCGGGCGGGGGGGAGGAGAATTAAGTGGCTTAATTGCATTTGAAGCCCTGATTGGGTTTTTGTTCATCGGAGCTCTCTCCGTGTTTGCCGGAGCCCAGCTCAGTCGCGCTGCTCCCTTCCTCCCGGGACGAAGGCTGGGACGATCCGTGCTGGCTCCCTCTGCTCTGCCCCACGGTCTCTGTGCTGAATTCCCTCACTGATTTTGTGGGGAGAAGCTCTGGGATTTCCTCAGAGCTCAGTCCTAAAACGATGGGGCGGAGAAAGAATCCCTGGCATCCCAGGGATTTCAGGTAAAATCCCAGCCACAGCCGCTGGGATGCTGGGAATGTTTCTCTTCACAATTCCTCCGTTATCTGTGAATCCTTTTCACAATTCCCCCTTTATCTCATGCGGGGCTCTGGCCAACCTTGCCAGCAGGTCCGTGCCACCTCTCCTCCCTGTCCCTTTGCCCCCCTGGAGACAGCAGCACTTTCCCAACGCTCCCAGGTGTTTTCCTAATTAGCTGATCCCACTAATGAGGCTGGAGAAGCTCAATCCAGGCCTGGTGTTCTGTGGTTTATTTGCAGCTTCAGAGCGATCTCACTGCCAAGGGCCCTCGCTCGGGGTTCACATCCCAGCATCAATGTTCTTATTTCTGTCAGGAATTTGAGGGGATGGAAAGGAAAAGGACTGAAGTGGCTCTGGCATGGGGGTGGAACTGATTGAGCTTTAATTAATCTGCTCCTCATTTATTCCTCCCCTGGCAGTGCTGAGGGGCCCTTCTGGCTCCCTCCTGCCCTCTGCCCAGCCAAGGCTCCTGGGATCCTTCCTGCCCTGAGGGATGAGGAGGGATGGGGTGAGGATGAGGGTTGGGATGGGATTGGGATGAGGTGGGATAGGATGGGATGAGATGGGGAATGAGGATAGGGATGAGATGAAGATGAGGGTGGGATGAGGATGAGTATTGGGATGGGATAGGGATGGGATTGGAATGGAATGAGATGGGGATGAGAATGGGCATAGGATAAGGATGAGGATTGGGGTGGGGATGATAGAGGAATAGGGATAGTGACAGGATGAGGATGGGGACAGGGCTGGAAATGGGATGGGATGAGATGTGGATGAGGATGGCGAAAGGGCTCCCTCACAGGAGTGGGGAGGGGAAGGGATGGGATGTGGATGGAGACAGGATAGGGATGGGATTGGAGACAGGATGGGGACGGGACTGGAGATGGGATGGGGATGCCCCAAAGCCATGGGAAAGCAGACAGGGATGAGGAAACCTTACGGCTGGGGATGGAACAAACCTGTACTGGGTGCCCTCAAATCCCCCAGGACAACCCCAGGGACCTCCTGGCAGCCTGAGGGGGCTGGGATGGGGATTGGCACCACAGCGTCCTCCGGACGGTCCCATTGCTCCCCCGGGCACCGGGAGGGGGCGTGAGCGCCCCGGGGGTGTCGTTGTGACATTTTAAAGGTCCTGGCAACGAGCCCTCAGAGGCGCCGGAGGCATCAATCTCCCGGGGCCGTGCTGTCAGGTGGGTATTTAGCGAAATGTTTCCTAAATGAATGCTTGATGGGAGAAGAGGGATGGCTGCAATGTTCCGAGCCACAAGGTTATCCCGGCCGCCGGCTGCCAGCTCCCAGCGCCCGCTGGAAACCCGGGAAGGGCAGCGGAGAGAGCCCCTGGGGAGGGGTCAGGAGCTGCATCCCTGTGTGGCCGTGGCTGTTCCCACACTGGGATGCACTTGGGAGCAAATCCCACCCGTGAGGATTTGCACACCGGGCACAGCTCCAGGCAGCCGGTGCGGGTGGGGAGAGAAAGGGAGTGGGAAAAGCTCAGAGAGCCCTGCTGGATTTGGGTTCTGAAGGGTGGAAACAGCCCTGCCAGGGGAGGAGGCAAGAATTCTGCTTGGAGGGAATTTTTCTTTATGGAAAAATGGGAAAAATTGAGATGAGCCTGTTCTTAGCACCCCTCTCAGCGGCTGCAGCCGGGATGCTGCGGGCAGCGGTGACTCCGCTTGCTCCTGCCAGGAGATGGAGCAGGAAACACCTCCCAGACACCTCAGCCAAAGACCCTCGAACTCATGAACAGCATCAGAAACAATATTTTGGACAGCACAGCCTGCCCAGGGAGGAGTGCCAGAGCATAGGGTGGGATCTGGCTTTTCCAGGAGGAAAGGTGGCTTCTTGCAGGGAGTTTTGCCTCCAGGACACCGGGCCTGCCTCTGCTCCGATCCCGCTGCTGGTGTAGAGCAACAAGCGACATCAGCTCCATCTCTCCGAGATGCTGTGACCTGTTGCAGTGGGATGCCCTGTGAGGCCAGAACCCGGTGGCACCCAGTGCCAGGATGCCAAGATCTGGTGGTGCCAGAATTCCAGAACCTCTGGCTACCCAGTGCAGGCTCCAGTGGTACCCAGTGCCAGGATGGCCAGAAAGGGGCAGCAGGCACATCCCTGCAGGGCTGTGACAGTGCCCAGTCCTGTGGCCGAGCAGGAGGTGATGGCAGTGGGACTCCTGCATTCCTGCTCCTGATCCGACTCCAGGGCAGGGATGGCAGCACCCCACTGCCTGGTCCTGCCCCCCACCGTGATCCCACACCCAAAACCCCACACTCGGCTCCAGGGATGCACCCTCTGCTCTCTGGGAGCTGGAGCAGATCCACATCCATTTGATTCTGTAACATCCATGTATTATCCCTTCCCGGGGCTGAGTGGGCAGCTCCGGTCCCAGCCAGGGGTTCCGGCTCCGCAGCTGTGGCTTCCCTGCACAATAAATCCCTGATTAACCTGGCAAAACACACGGAGCTTGCCAGGTCTCCGTGGGGAGAGGGGCGGCTCTGGGTGCCAGCCCCCATCGAGGCTGCCTCTCCCCTCCCTTCTCCCTCTTAAATTCATTTCCTTCCCCTTTTTTCTCCCTGGAAGAGAAAGGTGGAGGGACGCAGCCGGCAGTGCTGTGCCAGCCATCAGTGGGGATGGATGGGGATGGATGGGGATGGATGGGGGTGGCGGGGACAGCGCCGGGCTGGCAGCTGCCAGCCGAGGGGGAATAAGGTCCCCATGTCCTCAAGGCACCGTCCAAAAAGAGCAGGATCCTGCCGGCTGTGACCCCTGGGAGCAGCGTTTTACTCCCTCACCTGCCGGGTCCAGAGGGTGCCCTGAGCACCCCGGGGTGCCTGCAGGCAGGGATGGGGTGTCCCATGGGCTGCTCCCCCAACTCCCAGCCCGTTGTGGGTGGGCAGAGGGTGACCCCGCAGAGCCACTGGGGTGCCCTAGTCCCCCCAGCCCCAGTCCGTCCTTGTGGTGGCCCATGGCCAGGTGCCACCGTGCCGTGCCCTCGTGCTCGCACCCTTCCCTCAGGCACACCCCCCCACACACGTGCAGGAGCCCCCCAGCCCTGCCCGGGGCTTTGCCAGTGTCTCCCTGTCCCCACAGTGACCCCTCCCTTGTCCCCCGAGGCACCCAGGGCCGGGCAGCACCCCGGGGTGCAGGGGGACAGCGGGAGGGTGACAGAGCAGCAGCCTATGGGTGTGGGGAGGCCACACCAGCAGCCCCTGGGCTGCACAGCCAGGCCAGAGCCATCTCTGCCTCAGTTTCCCCAACCATCCCCTCTGCCCATTCCAAGCTCTTTTCCCGCAGGAGTTGCTGTCCAAAGCCGTGCACGTTTTGGGGGGGCTCTGAACCAGCACCCTGACTCCCCACCCAGGGCTGCTGGGCCCGGACCTGCCACCCACGGTCACTCTGTGTGCCTTCTGTCCTTTTCATCCCCAGCTCTTGACATTTTATGTTATTTTTGAGAGTATTTAATGGTTTGGAAGTGAAATAACGTGAGCTGAGGAGACTTTGGGGACCCCAAAGTGAAGAACTGCTGCCAAAGCACTCCCAGGGTGCTGCCTGGGATTGGCCAAATCCCAATTTCCTTCCTCAGGAACCCGTGGCTGGGGAAGGGGCTGGGAGAGGTACACGGCAAAGGCTTCTTGGTGGTTTCTTTTCCTCAAGCAAAGTCAGCTCACACCAACCCACACCCACAGCTCCTGTTGAGCTCAGTTTGCTAAAAAGACAAAAAATCAGAGTGAAACTTCCTTTGACAGGAGAGAAACGGTCTGGGATGTGCCAGGGAGGGCGGGCAGGGAGCTGGCACCGGGCTGGGAGTGGGAGAGGCAATACTGGGAGTGTGCAAGACTCTGAGGGTGCAAGGCTGGGAATGTGCAGTGCTTTGTGCAGAGCCCCTGGGAGCAACAAGGACCCCTGTGCCAGAGGTGGATCCATGCTGGATCCATCCCTGGCTTCACCCGGTGCATCCTCAGTGCATCCAACCCAGCCCATCCCATCCCTGCACATCCATCCCATCCCTGCACATCCATCCCATCCCTCCACATCCCATCCCTGCACATCCATCCCATCCCTGCACATCCATCCCATCCCTCCACATCCCATCCCTGCACATCCATCCCATCCCTGCACATCCATCCCATCCCTCCACATCCCATCCCTGCACATCCATCCCATCCCTGCACATCCATCCCATCCCTCCACATCCCATCCCTGCACATCCATCCCATCCCTGCACATCCATCCCATCCCTCCACATCCCATCCCTGCACATCCATCCCATCCCTGCACATCCATCCCATCCCTCCACATCCCATCCCTGCACATCCATCCCATCCCTGCACATCCATCCCATCCCTCCACATCCCATCCCTGCACATCCATCCCATCCCTGCACATCCATCCCATCCCTCCACATCCCATCCCTGCACATCCATCCCATCCCTGCACATCCATCCCATCCCTCCACATCCCATCCCTGCACATCCATCCCATCCCTGCACATCCATCCCATCCCTCCACATCCCATCCCTGCACATCCATCCCATCCCTGCACATCCATCCCATCCCTCCACATCCCATCCCTGCACATCCATCCCATCCCTGCACATCCATCCCATCCCTGCACATCCCATCCCATCCCTGCACATCCCATCCCATCCCAGCACATCCATCCCAGCACATCCCATCCCATCCCTGCACATCCATCCCCTGTGCATTCCCAGTGTATCCCCCTGCCCTCCTGCCCTGGCCTATGCCGAAAAAGCTCTTCTGGATTCCAGGATGCAGGCGGTGCAGGTGACACACCAGTTGAATTCCTGTCAGCACAGGCCACGCGGGAAATCAGGTCACCCTCCACATCCCTCACTGGCTGCCTTCAGCCTCCCCAGAATTCCCAAGGGTATCCCACTGGCATCTCTCTGCCAAAAGAAACTCTATCCCTCCCCCCTCAGCCCTGCTTAAAACAACGACCGGAAAAAATCCCCCAGCCCACCCGCGGCACTGGGAATGGGCTCTGGTCAGGAGCTCCGGTGAATCTCCCGGGATTTTGCTGCTGGAGAGCGGATGAGAAGCACATCCATCACCGATCCCAGCGGGGCCGGGAACAGCCCCGGGGGTCGGGGCTTGCTGGGCTGGGCTGGTTTCGTCCGTGATTAATTATAAAACTGAGGGCAGTGCAGCACATCCTTTATTCCAGGCAGGACGGGATCAGGAAGCATCAGGGATGGCAAACACCAGGCTCAGCCCCTCTGGGTACCCCAAACCCCTTTTCCCTCAAGGAGGGATCCCAGCACTGCAGCCGTGCTTCCATTAATCCCGCCACTGTTAACTGCAGCAGCCGGGCTAGGAGCAGTTTTGCCCGATGAAAAAAAGGCAAAGCAGCCTCAGCTCCCCTCTTAGTGCTGTGAATTTTTATTAAAACAGGAGAAAACAGTTATTCCTTCGGAGTACAGCAGTCCAGGGAATGGGAAAGCGGCTGCGCCGGGCCACAGCCATCCGAACTGCAGCCACGTGCGGGGGATCGATCCCAGGGTTTAAATAAAAAGGGTTGGGATGGGATTTACTCGATGCCAAGCCCCGGGCTGAGCCTCCGGTGGGGCTGTGGGTCAGGTGAGGTTGTGGGAAGAAGGAATTGGGAGTCCTGAGGGGATGTGGGGGATCCCCGGGGCAGCAGTGGCTCTGCTGGAGGGTAAATCGCAGCCGGAAGAGGATTCCACCCGAGCTTGGGACAGGATTTGGGACGGAGACAGGAAGGGAAGGTCAGGGCATCCCTGTTCCCCCCGCGGGGGGGTCAGAGCAAAGGCACCCGCGATGGGACAGGCGGGAGCAGGCAGCCCCGGGCTCAGCCCGGGATAGCGGCATTCCCGGGGGGCTCCGAGGGGCTGGGATGCCCTGGGATCCAGGGAAAACCCAGCCCTGAGCCCTCGGACCCCCCAGCCTGAAGCTGCCCGGGTTTGTCACAGTTTGCAGGAACAGTAAGGTTTCATTTGGTTGGCACTAGCTGTTCTCCCGCTCCCTGTGCCCAGCACGGAGGAGGAGGAGGAGGAGCCCTTCCTCCCACCTCCTCTCCCCAGGGAAGCAGCCAAGGATCCCCCAGCCCCAGGTCCCTGGCATCCCGCTCCCTGCTCCTCTCCCACCCCAGCGGGCGGTGGGAGAGCCGGCGCGACGTTCCTGATTTACAGCACTCCACTGGAACATGCTCGGGATCCTAATGGAGCTCCCGGCACTGCCGCACGCACCGGGCTCCGGGAGCGGAGCGGGGCTTCAGGGCCGGCACACGGAATTCCAGGCTGGCACAAGGGGCTCCGGGAGCGGAGAGGGGCTCCAGGGCCGGCACACGGAATTCCAGGCTGGCACATGGAATTGCAGGCTGGCACAAGGGGCTCCGGGCCGGCACACAGAGCTCCAGAGCCGGCAGAAGGCAATCCAGAGGGATGTCATCCCTGCCAGGGAGCCCCTCGGGCACACTCCTCCGCTGGCTGCCAGGGTGGGAAGGCACGGCCACAGCCCCGACCCTGCCTCCAGGGAAAAGCCTGGAGGGCCGAGCCTGGAAGCAATGCTAGAACAATAAGGAAAAAAGCTGGAAAACCCAGGAAAACAAAGTGTCAGGAGGAGGAGGATGAACGGATGCTAAGCTAGAGGGCATCACACAGCCCGTGGGCAGCCGGCCCTGAGTCCATCGGTGTGCGGGGGCTGGAGCAGCCGGCGGGGGCCGGGGTGATCCCTCTGGGAGCCCCCAGCTCCAGGACAGGCTCCGGCTGGGCAGGAGCCGTGGGAAGCAGCAGCGGTGCGGAGCAGTCATCTCCTAGAGCTCCTCGAAGAAGGCCACGCGGGACTTGGTGCTCTGTAGGGTGAGCTGGAAGAGAGCAGAGAGGGATCAGGGGGCACCCCAACCTTCCATGGGGCACCTGCCCCAGAGTCAGCCCCAGGAGGGAGCTGCTGCCTGTATCCTTCTGAAAATACCAGGGAATGTGGAAGCCGGGGGGTTGCGGAAGCCGGGGGTCGTGCAGCCCCCACCACAGCAAGCACAGCCCGAGGGAAAGCGGGGGCAGAGACTCAGTCAAGGTCATTGGCATCTCTGAGGCTTCCAGGATGTGGGATACACAGGAGAGTGGATCCAAGTAGCCAGTCCTGGGGCCCCTGACAAGGAGGACATACAGGGGGGTCTTGGGAAGCTGGAGGAGAAACACCTCCATGAGCTGAGGGAGAAGCCACAAGTCCGACAGCCACTGGACACGCGTCCCCTCTGTCACCACACGGGGCCCATCCTCTGTCGGTGCTCACATCCAACCCCATCCCAGCACGTGTGATCCGTGCAGCCACTCTGGGACCTCATCCCGGCCTCGCTCCATCTGTCCCGCTGGAGGACAGAGCCGGAGAGCCCTCACTCCCAGGACTGTCCTCGCAGGCTCTGCAGGACTCAGAAACCCTTGGAAAGCTTTCCACAGCCATCCCAAAAATAACACTCCATGGAGTAGGAGTTTGCTAACGAGCCAGAGGAGATTAAAGAAATCCTCAGTGGTGGGGAAGAAATCCCAGGATTTACAGACAACCACCTGATGGAGTGCACCGGGAGAAGTGCCACCTTCCCGCCAGCTGCTGGATCGCCAGGAGTTTGCCAAAGCAGCCGGCTAATTGCCAGGGCTTGGTTTCAGCTGGATTAAGCACGGTGCCTTCCGCCGGGAATGCCGGTTTTGCTGGAACAGGAATCCTGGGATCACCTTACGGCAAGTTAAGCCCTTCAACAGAGCTGTCAGGCGTTTTCCCCTTCCCTGCTTCTCTCCCATGGCTTTTCCTCAGTAATTCCTTCACAGCTCTAACGCCAGTCGGAAAAAAATCCGTATTGCAGAGGAAATTTCTGCAGGGGCTTAATAATCTTTCTTGGCAGCAGCTCCCAGGCCAGGGCTGGCTCTCCACCTCCTCAGCATCCCCTTGGCAGCTCCAGAGTCCACTCCAGAGCTGGATGGGAGGTGGGTGAGGTGGGACAGGGATTCTGTGTGCTGCCAGCAGCATTTTTCCTCTCTAAGGCTGGAGAGGGGGAAAAAAAAGGAGCAGAGAGCCCCAGGTTGCTGCCAGATCCACTGCTGGGGCCAGCTGACAGGAAGCTCCATCCCTGGAAGTGTTCCAGTGCCTAAAGGGGTCAAAAAACAGCTGGAGAAGGACTTGGGACAAGGCCTGGAGCAACAGGGTAAGGGGGAATGGCTTCCCACTGCCAGAGGGGAGGGTTAGGTGGGATATTGGGAAGGAACTGTTCCCTGGGAGGGTGGGGAGGCCCTGGCACAGGGTGCCCAGAGAAGCTGTGGCTGCCCCTGGATCCCTGGCAGTGTCCAAGGCCAGGTTGGACGGGGCTTGGAGCAGCCTGGGACAGTGGAAGGTGTCCCTGCCCATGGCAGGGGGTGGGAATGGGATGGGCTTTAAGGACCCTTCCAATGCAAACCATTCCATGATTCCATGACCCACCTGCCATCCATCTCCTTCCCAAGGCTGTGCCTCCGAATCCATCCCATCTGCAGCTTGGCTGGGGAACCAGAGCCTCCCACCCTTCCCCAGCCCACAGGAGCTCATTCCTCACAGCACAGCGAGGGAGATGCCCCCAGGACCCCCCTGGCAAACCCAGCGCTCCGCTTGGAGCCGGCTGCAGCCGCTGACGGAGCACAGGGAAGCTGTTTCCCTCAGGCTTATCAAGGAATTCGACTGTTTCAAGCCTGGCTCTCTGCCTGTAGCTACACACAGCTCTCCATTAACCCCCCATGTGTTTTTGGGGTCCTAGGGTACCCCGAGGGCAGCCTGAGCCCAAAGCTGTGCCTGTCTCAGCCCAAAGATTTGGGAAGCGGGTGGAGGCAGAGCTCTGGAGCATCCAGCACAGGTACAGGGAGAAATGAGAGATGCAGCCCTGCTCCTTCACTGGAGCTTTCATCCTCAATATCCAAATGCTCCCGGAGAGGCTCAATGGTGCTTTTTTTACCTATCCAGGGAATCTGAGGCATGGGAAGAGCAGCCGTACAGGGAGTGGGAGCAAAAGTGGGTCCTGAGGAGATGGGATCCCATGTAGAGGTGTGAGCACAGGCTTCCCAAGAGGGCCGTGCCCTGTCGATCACTGCCTCCCAGCAGTGGCCGGATTTTGCCACCTGAAAGGCAAAGACCACAGGGATTCCTTCCTCCCTGAGAGGGTGGGGAGGCCCTGGCACAGGGTGCCCATGGAAGCTGTGGCTGCCCCTGGATCCCTGGCAGTGTCCAAGGCCAGGTTGGACGGGGCTTGGAGCAGCCTGGGCTAGTGGAAGGTGTCCCTGCCCATGGCAGGGGTGGCACTGGATGAGCTTTAAGGTCCCTTCCAATGGAGACCAGGACCAGGATCGGGGCTGCCCAGCAGCTCCAGGCAGCTGCCTCCTCACATCCGACTGCAGCCAGGCACCGGAACCAACCGAGAGGAAATCAGGGCTGCTCCTGTCTGTACCCTGACTCTCCACCGCCTGTGCCAGGAGGGAAAACTCTCCCCCTCCCTCTTCCTTTTATTGCTGTTTCCCTCCCTGTGGAGTGCAGGCAGGGCTATCCTTGCTCCCACTGGGAGCAGCACACGAACCAGTCCCGCAGGATGCGCCGGGGGAAGATGGGAAGAGCCGAGAGGAGCTCCTAGGGCACCCTGACTCATCCCAGCCAGCGCCGTGGGAGCTGGTGGGCACGGGGAGCTCTCTGCAGGGAAATCCCACTCCCTCAGCTGGTTTTCCTTTCTTTTCTGCCCTGTGATGTGAAAGCAAAGAGGAGAGCACCACCCTGTGCTGGCCTCTCCATCATTTGCTGGGGGGAAAGCCTCCAACACCTCCAAAAACTCTCTGCAGTCTCCGCATCCCCTTTTCCTGGCCAGGCGAGGAGAAATAAATATCCCTCCCCGTAGCGTAACGCAGCGCAGGGTGATTAAGAGGGAGTTACATCCTCGTCAGTGCGGAGAAAAGGAAAAAAAAATTGATTTACAAGCAGTATTATGATAATCTCCTTCCTGCAGGAGGGAGGGTGGGCTCCCGATGCTCTACCAGAGCCATCAAGGAAAATTTAGAGGGAGAGAGAGGCAGCGCAATTAAGCGGCCTGAGCTGAAATGAATCAAGATCTGAGGAAGGGAAGAGAGGGAAGAGTCCCGCTCTTCGCATTCCTGCGCCGGGGCTCCTCCGAGCCTGCTGCTGCCCAGGGCTGCTGGACTGATTTGATTCAGGAAACACAAACAAACCAAAGCAACCCAGTAAGTGCCTGGCAGGCGGTTTGGAGCGGGTAACCCAATAACTGCAGGCACAGCACTGCTGGGGCCGGGCAAACCCAATCCAGGGAAACCCCCCGAGGCTCCTGCGAGCCCCTGGAGCCAGGGCCACCCCCACGCACCAGGCAGGGGAAGGGGATGCAACTCACACCAACTTGCCCCCAAGCCTCCCCCAGCAGGGAGAGGTTTAAATGTCTCATTTCCTTGCTGTTTCCTCGTTTATCCTGCAGCCTGGCCGGGCTGGAGAGGAAGACCTGTGCCACCCTCACCCCGTGCAATGCCAGGATGTTTTCCTGCTGCTGGGAAGATCTACAGTCCTTGCTAATCATCACCCAGTGCTCCACATACTAAATCCTCTTTATTTCCTACTCGCTGCCCTGGTGCCTTTCTCCATCCCTGCCCACTCCCCAGTCCCACTGGCCAGTGTGCAGGTGACCTTTCAATTCCCAGTGTTACTTTTGAACCCAAACCCTATTTTCCTGTGATTCTTCCCCTTTCCCTCCCCGCTCCTCTCTCCCTCCCACGCTGCCGTTTATTCTCTCCCGAGCACAACTGTCCCCCAGCCCCCGACGCTTTGATGAGCCTGTTTGAAAGGAGAAGATGACGCTCCATGTGAAGGAAACGCTTTTCAAAGGCTGCCACAGAAATAGCTGATAGGCCTGACGTTTCCTACTTTCCTCTTGTTCCTTGTAAACAAGGAAAAGAGGCTGCCGTGTCCCAGTTTAACTGCCTGTGAGTTTCACTTCCCAGCTCCGAGGAGAAGCGGGAAGAAAATGAACCTGGAAGGGATGTGGCCTCTCACACGTGGGGGTGTGTGGGCAACATCCACGTGGGATGAGCCTCCATCTCCTCCTGCACTCAGATAATGTGTTCCCAGAGCTGCTCTGCCCACCAGGGATCTCCCAGCTCCCACCTGCATCCCAGCCAGGTGCCAGGCTGAGTGAGAAGCTGGCAGCCTCACTCATCTTTTCCAACCTCACAGCTCCCAAGGGAACGGGAAACGCCAGTGCTGCTGCTCCTGGGAAGTCCCTCTCTGGTGGTGTGCCTGTTCTGCCTTCCCTTTCCAGATGGGATTGGGTTATACAACTCTGCAGGAGACTCAAGAGCACCTCATCCCTGTCCCAGGATCCACAGGGAAGGATGGCAGCTCTGTCCCACCCAGGCTCCCTCCTTTCACCCTTCCCAGAGCATTCCTTGTGCTGGTCCCTTCTCTCTGCAAGGGGCACATCCTCCTCCCACCAAACCACTGGAGCAAAACAGACCTATTCCAGGGAATCTGCAGTTCCAAAGGGGGAGAGGTGAGCAAGGGAGTCTCCAGGAGATGACAGGGACCCCACAGGAATTGTGGGGACACGTTGAGTGATCCCCAGCACGCTGCTTGCCTGGTGCAGGTGGAAAACAGGGAAGGTGTCTGTCCCAGCATGAGCCCCCCAGATTCCTTCCACCTGTCCAGATGATGAAGGAGCCTCGTGACATCTGGGGGTGGCACATCCCGTCTGCAAGATGAGACACTCAGGCAGCAGTGCCACCACCAGCCACCAGTGTCCTTACAAGGACAGACCACAGCCCACCCCAAAAGTGGCAGGAGGGAAGACAAGGCTGCAGGAGTCCCCTTGGCTCTGCCTCACTCACCCTTCTGTGCTTCCAGCTGAGAACTGTTCAGTGCCTAAATCCAAAGCAGACCTTAATACCCATCCAGTGCCACCCCCTGCCACAGTCAGGGACACCTTCCACTATTCCAGGCTGCTCCAAGCTTCATTCAACCTGAACTTGGACACTTCCAGGGATCCAGGGGCAGCCACAGCTTCTCTGGGCACCCCGTGCTAGGGCCTCCCCACCCTCCCAGGGAACAATTCCTTCCCAATATCCCATCTAGCCCTGCATCCGGTCCCTCCATCCCTTGCCCCAAGTACCTCTCCAGCTCCCCCAGAGCCCCTTTAGGCACTGGAAGGGGCTCTGGAGCCTTCTCTTTTCCAGGTGAACACCCCCAGCTCAGAGAGCATCTCAAAGCATCTCCCCAGTGGTCATTATCCAAACCAAGGGCAACACTGGATCCACATCCAGGATCAGAGCTGGGAGAGGAGCCAGCAGGATCTGCACAATCCTCATGGGCCCCAAAAGTGACCCCTGGAGATCAAGCTCAAACCCTGGAGAAGCTGCTCTCAGCCACGTGAGAGCCTGGCAGGAGAGGCCAAGGCTGCCTGTGGAAGGACCAGAGGCTCAACACAAAGCTGCTTGTCTGGGAACAGGCGTGGAGATTTGCTCCTTGCCTGGATACTTCAAAGGGCTTAAATCCCAGTAAATAAGCATGACTGTGCAAGAAGAAAGCAACTGGAATCAAAGACCTGATTGTGTTCTAGCAGCCTGTCCTGGGAGCTTTCTTGCAGTGGAGGAGATGAGGAAGAAGTGGGTTTTTCACCCTCTACCACAGCCTAAGTGACAAACCCTCCTGAATCGGAGCCAGCTGGAGCCACAGCACCAGCCCACGGCGGGGAGCTACGGAGAAGGGAGAGCAGCTTCCAGATGAGGTGTCTGTGCTGTGCCCACAGAGCTCATAAAAAGGGATTAGCATGTTAACCACGTAATTAAACATGAAAAACTTAGCAGGCGCCTTCAAAGGCAGGCGCCAAACCCCAGAGGTCACACTGCAGTGCTTGCTGTGCAGCTGCTTTAATTATGGGGCTCCTCCCGGGCACTGGAGTGCTCCCAGCTGCTGGAAGAGTCTTTCCACAAACTGCCAGGGCTGCATTTCACCTCCCTGTGCTGCAGCCACAAGTGGAATCCACCCCAAATTCACCTGCCATGGAGCTCTTTGAGCCAGGTGCAATGGGGTAACAGTTTTCATCCACGGCCAGTCTGTCTGGAGATATCCAACACCTCACCCAAGGTGGCCCAGACCTGCAGGGTCACCCCTTTCAGCCTCTTCCCCATGGAAGTGCTTAACAATGAGAGCAGCCTGTTTTGGGGAACACCTGCAGCTTCCTGGAGCTGGCACAAACCCCGAACTCCAGCGGTTTACAGCCCCTGGAATGGCTGGTGCAGTGAAGGACACCACGGACTTGTCCTGACTGCTCCTGGGTAAAACATCCTCCTGCCTCTGCTCCCGAGGTGCTGGGGAATCGCTCTGTCTTTTCCAGAAGCACTTCCCACCATCTCTGCCACCTGTGAGTGCCGCCATCCCAGCACTTCCCTGAGTGCCACCGACTCCAAGCTCCTGAAACCCCATGGTTGTGCAAGAACCTCACCCCAGGGAAGAGCAGGAAAGCTTCCCCAAACTCATCCTCCCAAAGGAGGGAGTGGAGGCTCAGCACACAGACAGCCTGTGGATCAAGGGCAAATCCTTGGAGGAAAGCAGGCTCTGGGAAGAAGAGATGTGGCATTAACGGAGCAGGACTCCCCAGGCGGGAAGAGGTGAGGCACAGACAGAGGCAGTGCAGGGATAAGGACAACTCCTGTCTCCAGGTGTGCAGGTGACCTTCCCCTGGCCCAAGAGCCACCTGCAGGCACCAGCTGTCCTCAATCCTCTGCTTTACCTTCCTGGGACGCTTCTCACAGGCAGAGCATCCTCGTGCTGCTCCGCTCCAAGACGGAGCTGCACATTTTTAGTCTGTTTTGACAGCGTTGGCAGCAGGTAGTTGATGGGGTTTGGCTGTTTGTTTGGGGTGTTTTTTTCTATATCCTGAATTTCTTTCTGCAGCAAACAAGGGGGGAAGGTGCTGGTTTACTTCATTAAAGGAATCTTCAAAGGCTGCCCTGCACCTCCGATAGATTCCCAACCACGGGTGCAAAAAACAGGCGTGCTGAATTATTTAAGTGCCTCTACCTGCACTCCCCCTCTGAGGTTGCCAACTCAACTTCTGCCAAGAAACGCTTCCCAGCATGGAGGATCAGGTGTAGGAACAAATGCAGAGAGGCTGGGAGTGCTCCTGAGGGAGGGAGAGCCGGGCTGGACGGGTGACCGCGGGCAGCCGGTCCCACCGGAGCGCAGGCAAGCTCATGCACGGGTTAGTGCCACAGCCAGATCCCAGCACCCCCACGCAGAGTACCTTGGAATAACCTGCTTGGAATTCTCAAATGCAGATAGGTCTTCTGCCCTGGGCTTGAGGCTAAACCAGCAAAATAAAATGAACAACAAATAATAATAATAACCCCCGTGTGTGGTACAAGGGCAGGTGATCTGTGGGATCTTAGGGCTCGCCTGGAGCAATCAGCAGCTTCCAGGTGAGGCAGAGGGTTGGTGCCACTGAAGTATTGCTGGACTGATATCCCATTCCCAGTGCCCTGTGTTTTGCTTCCCTTCACCACGGCAAAGACAAAAGCCCTGCTGACCTCCTCGAGCAGGGCAGGCTGGAATTTCCCTCTGATGTCCCCATTCACAGTCTGTTATTTGGGAGCCTTTGCTCCTTGCTGCGATGCAGCAGCGGGCGGCCTCCGCTCCCTCCAGAAGGGAGGGGATGGGACAAGGCTCCAGCTTCCAAGGAAGGCAAGGTGACAGCACAGTGACAAGCCCTGACAGACACGGAAATGATGGCCCAGGCACCCTCTTTAAGGGAGACAAATGGGACCATCAGCTCTCTATGAACTCCTCTCCGTCAGAAGTGAAAATTTAGCAGTTTCTGTTTAAACCAAGGACTTGGAACACAGAGACAAATCCTACCAAAACCTACTGGGAGCAGAAACGCCTCCAGATTCTACAATGACAAAAGAGGCTGTGAAGATTTTTATTTTCTTTGCTCTAGTGTGACAGGAACCTGAATAGCTCCGGGCCAGCACGGGGAAACCGGCGAGTGAGCCCCGCTAGATTCATTTTCCTGCCCCAATTCAGTGATCACAAACTCCCAGCCAAGAAAGTTGGCAAGAACTGATATTTCCAAATCCTTTCAGACATAACTCTTGGCTGGGAGTAGTAAAGAGAGCAGGATTTGTTTCTCAAGCCTGGAGTTGTTACCACAGCCTGCACCTTGTGCCGCACAGATTTGCGAACCCTTCCCGAGGACAGCTGCTAGCGGAAAGCCAGCCAGGAAAAAGCCTTTGCAGGGAAAAAAGCCTTTGCAGGTGAGTGGGGCTGACACCACATCCCACCAAATCCATCGTGGATGTGTCCCCAGCCCCTCCTTACAGAGCCCAGCACTGAGCCGAAGGAAAAAGATGGGATGTAGAAATAAAGGGTGTTTGTTGTGAGCTTTCAGGTGACCCCCGGGTCAGCAGACCCAGACAGCCTGAATTTTTGGCTGAAGTTCCTCATGTCGGTCCCATTTCTGGAGGCAGGTGGCTCCAGGGAGCAGAGGTCTCACACCCCCTGCCAGCAAAGGCTTTGCTGTTAGTGACTGAAGCTGCACTACAGGTTTCTCTAGAGAGATTAAAAGAGAGGAAGAGCTTTTGGCTTTTTCCCCTGAGAGCTCCTAAGTCAGGAGTATTTCTGCCCTCATTATTCACCAGACCAGCCCAGTGCTCGTAGGGAATGGCTGCAAGAGGCAGGGAGGGCTTTTCCTGTTCTCTGGGGATGCAGATCCCTTCCAACAACATCCCTGTACAGCTTTGAAGGTTCAGCAAGACCTTCAGCCCTGGAGACCTTCACATCCCTCCCCACAGCACTGGACAGACCAGGCTGGGTCGGGACACCAGGACTACCAGAAGCTGGAATTTCTGATCAAAGCTAAGCAGCTGGGGAAGAAAGCCTAGATCCAACAATTTGATTATCAAAAGCAGGGCGATTTTAGGGTTCTTTTTCAAGGGTTTCATCAGGGGAGATACAAACTGGGGCCCTCTGATACCTTTTTAATAGTGTTGTGCTTGCTGTTGCCCCGGCTGGAGTTCTCGTTGTGCAAAATATCCAGAGCTGTCTCTCTCTCCTTGAGCTTCAGTGCCTCAATTTCTGTCTTCAGCTCGTTGAGCTGCTCCTGCAGGTGCTTGCTCTTCTCCATGTACTCCACCCTAACACACACACACAGAACAGCCCCGGGTTAGCACTGACCAGCAGCACGTGGTGGTGTGACACCTGATAACAGAATTATAACAGAAACAGCTTTTCTTCATTATTTTTAGCATGTGGAACTGATAATATCAGTTTATAGCACACAGTGAGCTACTCAGAGCAATTATTTGTTCCTTATTAAAGAGGACTCAGCCAGCCAAGCCAGCAATAAAAGTGTAAGTTACATTATTATACAAAATTAAACCCAAGCTCGGTGGTATTTTAAGTCTCCAATTTGCAAGTGAAGCTGACACATATTGACACCACACAGTGGTTTAAACAACTACCCAGGAGAGCTCTACACCCCTGCACCCCTTCCCAAACCTGCTCCACAACCCAAATCCATGAATCTTCCCCTGAGGAAGGACCCTGATGTACTGACTTGTCATGTTTTAGAGGGATTTAGCTCATAAACTGTGTGGGAGCAAGCGCTGTCCCCATAATATCGGGTATCTTGTAGACACACAGCATCCCTGGCAGAGAGAAAGTCTCCCCAAAAAAAAGAAAGAAAGGGAAAAAACCCAACCCCCAACACCAGCCATTCCCAGGACTTGTCCCGAACTGCCTTCCACAATGAAAAATCAGCTGGAAAAATCACATCATGAGTTTTGTACCTGTGATTAACCCCCTGAGCCAGGTCAGAAGGCCAGCAGGGTAATAGGAACCCTTTCCAGCGCCAAAATTTGTAGAAAGGTTTGTCCCAGCACCCGAGGAAAGAGAACAGCCCCAGAGAAGACAGGAAAAGCATCCTCTTGCTCTCAGCATTTGGCAGAGGCAGCTCTCCCTGCTCAGGAGAGCAGCATGACCTAGTTAGCAACCTGGGTACAGAACCAGGAATTATCCTGTTATTTTCAGCTTCTATCTTTTTCCTTCTGGCTTTGGGAAAAGTTTTAAAAAGTTTTTAATCTCCTGTCTCTAGGTCTGTGATTTTATACACGGGAGAGGGCACTGAGCAGAGGCAAACTAAAGCACCCTCTGGGTGTGTCATTCCAGCCTCGGAAGTTCTGGCCAGAGCCATTGTAGCTTTGATCTATGACCCAATCAATGAACAAAGCAAATCATTACTACAGAGATTAAAATCTGATCTCCTTTGATTTCTGCTCAATTGGTAATTTCGAAGCCTACACTTACACCCTCAGGAAAACACAAGATCAAAGCTCATAATCACATCCACACTTGCCAGCGAACACTTTTTATACAGGAACGTGACACAAATTCCAAGGAAAAGGGGTTAAAGCCCTAGTGCAGGACCTTAACACACCCCAGCTATCACCACATTCCCTGGGCACGATGCAAACCCTTAAGCTCAGGGCTCCAGCACTCAGCCTGCTGTTAACTCTTTCCATCACCGTGGGCAATTCCAGCCTGAGCAGGAGCCAGGATTCCCACACGGAGAGGAACTGCCTGGAGCAGGGACCTGAGCTCACCTGTGAGCAGGTGGCAGGGACAGGTCTGTGACACCAGGTCCCCATCAGGGAAATGCTCAGCCAGGACAAGCACAGAATTGTTCAGGTTGGAAAAGCCCCTTGCGAGCATCGAGTCCAACCATTGCCCAGCACTGCCAAGGCCACCACTGACCCCTGTCCCCAGGTGCCACATCCACACAGCTGTTAAATCCCTCCAGGGATGGGGACTCCAGCACTGCCCTGGGCAGCTGTGCCAGGGCTGGACAGTCCTTTCCAGGAAGAAATGTTCCAAATATCCTCCCCCGGCACAACTTGAGGCCGGTCCCTCTCCTCCTGGAGAGCTGTTCCCTGGGAGCTGTTCTGTTCCCTGGGAGCAGAGCCCGACCCCCCTGGCTGCCCCCTCCTGTCAGGGAGTTGTGCAGAGCCACAGGGTCCCCCCTGAGCCTCCTTTTCTCCAGGCTGAGCCCCTTTCCCAGCTCCCTCAGCCGCTCCTGGGGCTCCAGCCCCTTGCCCAGCTCTGTTCCCTGCCCTGGACACGCTCCAGTCCCTGCAGGTCTCTCTTGTCAGGAGGGTCCCAGAGCTGCCCCAGCACTGGAGGTGCCCCAGCAGTGCCAGCACAGGGGATGGGCACTGCCCTGCTCCTGCTGCCACCCCAGGGCTGGCAAAGCCCAGGAGCCCTTGGCCTTCTTGGCCACACCTGGCTCATGTCCAGCACAAATCCCAGCCCAGCCTGGACTGGATGTGTGCCACGTACTTCTCCTTCTCGATTTCCATGGACAGCCTCTTCATGTCTGTATCCTTGAAGTCAAAGGAGAGGCTCTCGCTGATGAGGTTGAAGCTTGGCAGGTCAGTGGGCAGTGCTGTGGTACTCGAATTCATGGACTGCTGAAGAGAGAGCACAAATTAATCACTCTGGGCCACACAAGTGTCACTACAGCAAATGTTCTGCAGCGCCGACGTAAAATCAGAGCAACACTTGAGCCCAGAGTCCCAAGCGCCAGATCAGCCTGGAGATCCCCTTGCTCCATTCCCAATTTGTTCCTCAATCCAATGCCATTGCTCCTCCAGGACTCTTCGCAGCACTAAAGAGGAGACAAAACACCACCTGCCTTCAAAATCTATTGACAAAACTTGGTAAAATCGAGAGTTTATCACTGCTGTGTCACTTCTAAGTTGGACAGAAGCTGCCTCTTGGGAGTCATCTGTCAGCTATTTAACATCCAATCAGGTTTATAAAGTTCAAGCTGTGAACAGAGACAATGTAAGACCCCGTGTGACAGCAGAGTCCTGCACTCCACAGCTCCCCAAAGCCTGAGCAAAGACCAACGTGACCCCAAGGATGCCATTCCAGCAAGGTCCATGGAGATGCACTGACACATTTTTATCTCCTCAGTAATTTACAGTTCCAAAGGTTTAGAAACCACTCTAGATTCAGCTGGAAATGCTGAGATAACACAGCAAATCACTCCTGGAACACCTGAGCAAGGATTTGGGACTTTCTTCCTCCTGCAAAATGCTTTGCTATCCCCCAGTGACACACACTGCCAGGCCCTCAGATTTTATCTTCTTCTAAAAAATGACCCTTCTTCCTCTCAGTCAAAAATTCTGTCACACCTCTAACAAATGGGCTCATTAGGAGGAGAGGAAAAGCCTGCTGGAGTCGTGGCTCTGCTCCTGCAGCACGTTGGATGAGGTGGCAAACAGGGCACACATCAAGGGTGGCACAGCGGCATCAGGTGGGGCTGAGTCACAACTGCTGCCAGCCTGCTTAGCCCTGCTCTGGGATATGAGAAATCCAGCCCGGCATCCAAAAGATCCCCCACCTCCCTCCTGGATGCTCCTTCTTGCTTTAAGGGATTCCTGTAAGAAAACAACGTGCCCAAACCTGGAATGGCACTGCTGGGTACCTGCTCTAACAAAAGAGAGTTTGAGCTTTGGCTGGTCCTTTCTCTCCCTCGTTTCTCCTATTTGGGATACTCCAGGCACTGTTTTCCGTTAGCTCCACTTCAGCAAGACCTGCAAGCAGTGGGGTGACAGATTTACTCTGCACAATAACCTGCCTGTTCCCTCACCACCAGCCTGGAATGCACAAACAGCCAGGGCTCCTTCCAGCTCAGGCAAATCTGAGAGGGACAACATTTCATTGAGCGGCGGAGCTGGAACACAAACACCTCGTACAAGCATAAACAAGGTGGTGCCTCAAACTGCACTTGGCCTGGCTGGAGCCTTCCAGGTGAGTTAAGACCCACACGACAAGGAAACCCAACTCCTTACTCCTCCTTTGCTGCCAGCACGGAACAAAGGCACATTAATTCTGGAGCAGGCGCTGGAAGGGGCAGCTCAGTACCTAAATTCCAGTCTCGAAGGAAAGGGGACAGGTCTGCCAAAGCACTTAACTGATTTAAATACTTGCATCCCATTGACATTCAAGTCCCTTCCCTGTAAGGCACACAGGTGTTCCCAAAGCCCTTCCCACGTGAGGTTCTCCCATCCCTGAAGCACAGGGGAGCTAGGAGCATCCGAGCCAGCCTGCTGGCCTTCAAACAACCTTTAGCTTGTTTTTTTTTCAGCACAAGCTTTGTTGGGTTTTGTTTTTAAAAACTCCCAACAGCAGCAGTAACAGTTGAGCAGGAATTTCAGTTGCTGCAGCCATTAAAGCCTGAGCCAATTCATCAGGGTTGCTCCAGCCACTTCCTTCCCTTCCCTCGGCACAGCTCTGCCACGGAGCAAGAAAAAATTGGTGGAGAAGTCAGAGAGCAGCAGGAGTGAGGAAGAATATGGAAAAAGCAAAGACTGAGCAGGTTCAGGGCTCTCAAAGGCACAGGCTTGATATCTGGAGCAAAGCATTTAACAGAATCATGGAATGGGTTGGGTGGGAAGGGACCTTAAAGCTCATCCCATCCCCCCCCTGCCACAGTCAGAGACACCTTCCACTATCCCAGGCTGCTCCAAGCCCCGTCCAACCTGGCCTTGGACACTGCCAGGGATCCAGGCGCAGCCACAGCTTCTCTGGGCACCCTGTGCCAGGGCCTCCTCACCCTCCCAGGGAACAATTCTTCCCCAATATCCCATCCATCCCTGCCCTCTGGCAGGGGGAAGCCATTCCCTGTGTCCTGTCCCTCCATCTCTTGTCCCAAGTCCCTCTCCAGCTCTCCTGGAGCCCCTTTAGGCACTGGAAGGGGCTCTGAGGTCTCCCTGGAGCCTCCTCCTCTCCAGGTGAGCACCCCCAGCTCTCCCAGGCTGGCTCCAGAGCAGAGGGGCTCCAGCCCTCGGAGCATCTCCATGGCCTCCTCTGGACTGGCTCCAGCAGCTCCAGGTCCTTCTTGTGCTGGGACCCCCAGATCCGGAGGCAGCTCTGCAGGTGGGGTTTCACCTGAGCAGGGCAGAGGGGCAGAATTCCTGTTGCAGATTCCCTCCCATTTGCAACAATCCTGGGCAGGTGTTGCAGCAGGTGCTGTTATTTCTAATCTGTGGCCACGGGGTGATAAAAGGGACAGGGAGCTTTTTCCGTATGTGTTTCCTCACCTGGAACAAACTGCAAAGCCCTGTTCCTGCATTACAGCAATTTCCTGCCGTTAATAGAGGCAAGCGCCACGCTGGCAGCGGTCATCCCTCTGATCCCTCCAGAATACAGAGCGAGACGGAGGATCCGGAGGGAGCACAGAGCAGGTCAGGAGGTTCCCCACACAGGGAAAGCTCCTCCTGGTGCTGCCACTGCTTTTGCTCTGCTGCTCAAGAATTTGGGCAAGCCCAAACCGGCCACTTAGAGCTCCCACAGGATCAGAGAGGAGGTGATTGTCTTTATCTGGCACCTGAAGGGCACTGAGGGAGGCAAAGAGCTGCCGCCAAGTCCGTAAGGAATGAAGTGTTCTCCAAGCCCTGACGGCCTGAGAGTCAGATCCACATCTCACTTCTCATGCATCACCTACCAGTGTCATCGTAAAAGCAGCCTGGGCTTCAAGGACTAAAAAGACACTGAAACAAGCTTTAAAGAACCAGGATTGGAGACTGGAAAGTTGAAAAATAGATATATTTAACTGTATTTTGCCTTTTCTGCAGCACAGAGTTAGGTTAGGGATTGGACTCGATCTCCTAAGGGTCTTTTCCAACCTAAGTGATTCTACATCCATCCATTCCCTCTTTCCTCTCCTGCTCTTGGGAAGTCCTGCTTAGCTCCCAGTGTCAGGGGACAACACAGCACAAGTCTGGGACCATGGAAAAGAACAAGCCCAATGTTACACCCTCGTTCAGGAAGGGAAAAGTTGGAATCCTGCACCGTTCATCAGAGCTGCCATTTACCTGAGGGACACGAATCTCCCAAAACCAGCTTTCAAAACAGGGTCCCTCCATGTGCTGGCAATCCAGGGAAGCGTAACAGAGGATGGAAGAGCCCAGCAAGGTGTTTTCACCCGGATATGGACATGCTGGTCACACCAGCCTCCTCCTGACCTTGGAAAACAACAGCCATGGAGTCTGTGCAGCACAGCCCTCATCCCAGGGCAGAGAGAGGGGCAGGAGGAACAGCTGCATGAGGGGACCCTGCCACCAAAATGGGGAGGAAAAAAGCATTTCCCTTCCCACCAGGCACTGGCAACCATGCCCAGAAGGCCAGGGCTCCTTAGGGAAGGCAGAGGACACAGCCCCATGTGTATGGAAGGGGCAGCTCTGCCTCCAGGCAAATGCAGCTGGAGGGATGGAGCTGAGCTCCATGCAATCCCACAACATTCCCACTAATGAGGCTCTAACTCCACAGGAACAGAGAGCAGAGCCACCCAGCTGCTCCCTGCACTGGGATTTCAGCACAAGGGCTTCGAGCTGGGGCTCTGCTGGTGTCACTAAGGATGGACAGACACTGCAACACGAGGGAACACGGACATGGAAGAGCTGCCCAAATTCCACGCTGGGCTGGTGTAGCCATGCAGCAGAGTTCCAACGAGGACACCTCTCCCCGCGCACCAGTTAAACCCAGAATTAAGGAATTCTGGGTGCATCTCAGAATTCTAGTGACTTGTAAAAGAAGGAGCACTCCAAAGCTGGGCTTTATCCAGCACTCACTGACTGAGCATCCCAAAGCTGAGAGCACCTGACTATTTTCCATCACTGTTAACAGCTTCCAAATGTTCTTGCAGGGAACTCCAGGGAATTGGGATGAAAAGTTGCTTCATCTCAACTCCTCTCCAATCTGCTCCTATAAAGTTTCCAGGTGAGGGAGGAAGGAGCCTGCAGGTACAAATTCAAGCCTCGGTGCTGGCATGTCCGTAACTCCCACATCAAGCCCATTCCTGCTCTTCCCCTTCCCCCAGGCCAGCAAGGAACACGAGCAGGTGTCAGCTGCAGGGATGGGGGCATCTAACGGGGTTTGCAGGCACAATTAGGGAAGCAGAAGAAAAGAACTGTCAGACAAGTCAGAGCAATGGTCATTTAGTCTGGCATTTCGGTGCCCGGCAGGAACCAGGACCAGATGCTTTAGAGGAAGGTGTGAAATCCTCTTAATGGACGATTATGGAATAATCTCCCTTCAAGTAAGTTTTTTTCCAGCACATAAAGGTCCAGTTTATGCCCAAAGAATGAATTTACAGGTTCTGAAGAGTGTTTATCCCACCTAACAAGAGTAAGGACATACTTAACCCTATTTTAAAGGTTATTGCTGAGCTGCTGCACTCCACACGTGCTGGCAAAGCATGGCTCTGACACGGCTGCTAAATTGGTTTGAAATTTGCTGCTTTAATTTCCCCAGCAGCTCCTTTGCTCTTGTAGCATGAGGTGGGTGGAAAAGAAAAAAAGAGCATAGTGAAGTTCTGCTGGATGAGATGCAGGGATGAAAAGGGCAAGCACTGCTCAGGATTTCTGAGCAGCCATGAGACAGCTCAGCCCCCTCTGTGGCTGGGATGGAGAAGGAGGCTCCTCCAGGCTAAACAGGAGGGCATGGAACTGGGAATTACAACATAGATCTCTCTTACTGTGTAGGAAGACTTGCTGGTGATCTCCAAGAGCTTCTGCTTTGCTCTACGCTCTGACTCGCGAGCCTCCTGCAGGTCCTGCTTGAGCTGATCAGCCTCCTTTGCCCTGCAAAGACCAACAGCAAACAGCAAATATCAGATTGGAGCCAGGAGGAACGAGAGGATGGAGAAGCAGGATCACAGTGCAGGTGTGGAATAGGCAGGAAGAGATGCAGAAGGGCTGTGTTCAGCCGAGCAGAAGGGCTGACACCCAGCAGGCTCTCACACAGAAAGGAGTAATCAGCTGGAAGGAAACAAGGCTGATCTTTTACTTGTTCACTGCTACCTTCACCGTGGGACCTGGGCTCGGGTAGCAGGAGGTGGAAACACCAGTTTTAACAAGGAGCAAAGTCTCTGTTCAAGGCTAACCTGGAACAGAACTCATGGCTGGAAAGGAGAACTGAACAACTGAGAGATAAGTAGAGGAATAAGGAGAGAAAAGGGAATGTAGATCTACCATCCAGAGGAAGAACAACCCCCAAGTGTTATTAATGTTGTCAAATACTTTGGAGAATGCAGTGGGGGATTGCAGAAAGCACCCAAAAGCAGAGCTGGCTTTTGGAGAGGGACATCAGCTGGGCCCAAGGGCCATTTGCTGTTGGGTATGTGGGAAGCTGAGGGAGGACAACTCAGACGGATGATTTGAAGAGGGTGGGAAGCAAAGCAGAGGCAGCTGCAAGGTTGTACCCTCTGACCTCCTCTCCGACTCCTCGGCCATTTTCAGTGCCAACATCTCTGCCTCCAGCACCTTCTGCTCCATCAACCGCTTCTCCTCCTCGGTCCGGATGGCCGTGGCCTTGATGCGCTGCATCTCCTGCTCGGCCTCGGCCGCCTTCTGAGCCAGCAGCTTGGCCTCCTCCTCTGTGATCTGCGCCTTCTCCGCCAGCAAATCCGCCGTCTCCTCCGACCTCATCTGACAATTCCGGGACACGAAGCCATTAAGCACGGCCAATGTCTCCCCAAATGTGCCCACAGCCCCCGGAGCAGGGCCCCGAGCTGCTCGCTCTGACACGCTCCATAGAATCCCTCCCTTCCGTGAAAGCCTGCAGCCATCTGCCGCCAAGGCCGGGATGTGCCCAGGCTCCGTCCCAAATCATCCTTTTTGTGCTGCTCCCAAGCAGCCCAGCAGGATGAAATAGCTCCATCCAGCCTGCTGCTCACTGGCCACTGGCAGCAGTTTGGGAGCAGTCTTAGGGCAGTCATAGTGTGCTTCCAAAAATGCTTCCACAGTGTAAAGAGTGAGGAGCAGCTGCAGGGCTCGGGAAACGGCCTCCCAGGGACCTACCAGAGCCTCATTGGCCATTGTTGCCTCCTCCTTCAGCTGCATCAGCCTCCTCTCCAGCTCATCCCTGGTCCTCTCAGCCTCTTCCCTCATTTGCTTCTCTCGTGCCAGGCGCTGCCGTTCCATCTGGGAAAAAGGGATTGGGGAGAGCGAGGAGAAAAACACACATGAGGAAGGTTTTCCATGGATGAGAAAGAGTCACAGGTGGGGTCAGAGCACTGCTGCCTCTTCTCCTGCTTAGTGACAACAGGAACGTCTCTGGATTGGGGTGACCTGATCAAAGAACAGAATCATGGAATCAGTTAGGTTGGAATAGACCTCCAAGATCACCAAGTCCAACTGTTCCCCCAGCACAGCCAAGGCCACCCCTAACCCATGTCCCCAAGTGCCACATCCACACATATTTTTAACCCTTCTAGGGATAGCGATTCCACCACTGCTCTGGGCAGCCTGTTTGAAGCTCCCTTGAAAAGTGCCAGTCCTGAGACAATTCCCATCCTCTGCTCAGGCTGTCACTCACAGCATGGCCACAGAAGCTGCCTGCAGGTGATGATGTCCCCAGACAGTGCCCTCCTAGGCTGAGTCACAGGGCAGACCAGGACAAATGGGTCTCAAGATCTCCAGCTTAACTCTCTGGAGTGTCTTACAGCAGAAGAGGGCTTAAGGACAGTCTGAGGGCATCTCCCAAACACCACAGCACGTGGCAGGAGGCTGAAGGACAGGTGTAGCTGCTCCTTTTGATCAGATATCCAACCCAGCATCCTGGAACCTTCACTTCCATTCGTTCAGAGGGAGGTCACACAGCACAACCACCTCTGGCAATTCCCGGATACAACAAACCCTCTCCGTTTGCAGGGAAACAGCAACGCTTCTCCAGGAGGGGAAGATCCAAGCCACCAGGATCTGAAAGCTCTTCCCAGAAGATGCTGGGAGGGTTGTTGTGCCCAGGGACTGCCTCTCCACTAGCCAAGAGCCCAAGGGAGCCATTGGGCTAATTAACACACTGAGTTTAATCCCTCTAGTCCCACAGGGATGGGGCATTATAAATATCCACGCTGCAGCCAGGACAGGAGACCTGCTGGGTTTAATAAGGGAAGGAAGTGAGACAAGCCACATTTCTCTGCTCCTTGGACACCAGCTGTGCTCTGAAAGTGGGACGCCCACTGTTCCAACCGTTCTGCTTCCTTCTATTAAAGGTTCCCCTCATTAATTATCATTATGATCTGCATCCCGCTCAGGACTTCCATTAACAAGGATTCCTAATCTAAAAGGGCTTTCTGAAACCAGTTAACAACTGTGGATGCTGGGGAGAGAGGAGGGAGCAGGGCAGACAGCCCGGTGCCTCGCTCAGGACAGGAGCCTGACCTTTCCCATGAAGCCCAAGCGCTCTGGATTGGGGAGCTCACGTGAAGCCATAAGCTGCTGCTCCTTCCCAGTGCCCTCACCTCTCCCAGCAGCCCAAAGAAGCACAGGATCTTGGGTCTGGTGTTATCCAAACACATCAAAAACTCACAGATTGTAAAACTTAAGGACTCATGGAATCGTTAAGGTTGGAAAGGCCCTCTAAGATCAGCCCAATCATTATCCCAGCAGCACTGTGTACACCACAAAACCATCCCTTAAAGTGCCATATCCACTTCTGAACTCTTCTAGGGATGGTGATCCCACAAGTTCCCTGGGGAGCCCATTCCAATGCCTGACCACTCATCCCTGAAGCCACCAGCACTTGGACATCACGCTGCTCCTTCCAAGGACCTTCTGCTCCACTAAGGACACGGCTTAGTGAACACGGTGGTGCTGGGTTGATGGCTGGAGATCTCAGAGTGCTTTTCCAACCTTAATGGTTCTATAGTGCCAACTTCTTCCTGACCAGAGGAATCCCCGTGGGAAGCACAAAGTCCCCCTCCCTCAGTGGAGCTTGTAGTGACTCAAGTCCTGTCCTCTCCTGCCACTCCACGAGCTCCAGGAGGGAGAACTGCTTCAGGAGGTGCCTGAAGGACAAGTCCCATCCTATCTCCAGCCCAGCTGAGCACCTCAATACCACACAAGCACCTTGGGAGGTGCCTGCAAGACAAGCCATGCCCCATTTCCAGCCCAGCTGAGCACCTCAGCACCACACAAACACCAAGAGAGATGCCTGAAGGACAAGCCATGTCCTATCTCCAGCCCAGCTGAGCACCTCAGCACCACACAAACACCAAGAGAGGTGCCTGAAGGACAAGCCATGTCCTATCTCCAGGCCAGCTGAGGACCTCAGCACCACACAAGGATTGAGAGAGATGCCTGGAGGACAAGCCATGCCCCATTTCCAGCCCAGCTGGGCACCTCAGAACCACACAAACACCAAGAGAGGGGCCTGGAGGCCAAGCCATGCCCCATTTCCAGCCCAGATGAGCACCTCCACGCCACACAAGGACTGAGAGAGGTGCCTGAAGGACAAGCCATGCCCCATTTCCAGCCCAGCTGGGCACCTCCACGCACACAAGCACCTCTGTGGCCGTGCTCAAACCCAGTAACGCACCAGACCAGTGAGCACAAGCCCCCGCTGGGTGCAGCGACTGCTCTGGCTTCTCCTGCTCCTCTCTAGTGGCTTCCCTGCCAAAGGGCCATTTATATTCCGAGCACCAGTGCTCAGATTAGCTGTGTGGGTTTCAGTGAGTAGAAAAGGTCTACGAGCAGAAAACAATGATTCATACAATTCAATTTGCTGATCTCTGCTCGTGGGCTCCACGCCGCTGCCTCCGTCGCGCCGCGCCGGCCGCCCGGGCTGACCCGCGGCACGGAGAGAGGCCAGAGTGGAATTAGCATTCCAGGCCGCACAGCCCGGAATGTCGGCGTGCATTCCATCACCCTGCAATTAGAAATGAGGCAAAGAGCGATGGCAGAGCACGGCTCCCCCTCGCAGCCCCTGATTTATCAACTGTCCCAACACACATCTTGCCACGCACTTGTAGACACCCAGGGCAGCTCTTCCCTCCTGTCCTCTCAGTTTTGCTCCCAAATTGAGGGCTGGACTCAGGCTGCCATCAACCTGCAGAGCCAAGCTGAGATGACTGGAGAGCTGGGAGCAGGCTACTAAAAAATGTTCAGCTGGACCTTCCCTCAAAGCTGCTTTGATGCCGTTCCAGAGACTTGTCCTTCCCAAGCCCATCTGCATTTCTGAGTCTGGCTCACTGGTTTTGGGACATGTGGCTCACCTGCTTCCTGGCCTTCTCCTCCCTGGCCTGTGCTTTCATCTGCTGGACCTCCAACGAGTCTGCCTTCCTCCTCCTCATGAAGAGGTCGTGGTTGCCAATGCACAGCTGAAGAATCTGTTCCAGTCAGGGGTGAAGAGCGGAGAGAAACAGCTGTACATGTGATGGCAATGAGGTGGTTTGTATTCTTGACACACAAAAACACTAGAATTGCTTTGATTTGGTGCTTGTTAGTGCTTCCACCCACTGAGCTCCAACCCTGCGAGCTCTCACAGCCGTAGGAGGGGCAGGGAGCCAGGTCCCACACCAAACACCAGCTCCTGGGTATAGCAGCTCTTTGCAGAGACCAATTTTCTGTGCATCCAGCACAGCATGGGTGTTGTTTTACACCCACCTTAAAAAGGCAAGAGGCCAAATAATGAAATAAAAATTGCTACAGCTCTGCCCGGTTCCCTGGTTCTCGCTGCCCCCTTTTCTTTAGGCTCAAGATGAACTTGCACCTTCTCCCCAGTGTATGTTTAAGGCACTGAGATTAAAAAATAAATTAAAAGAGGAAAAAAAAAAGAAAACTACTTTCCACTCGGACAAACAGAAGGCTTATCAAAAACTTACTTGGGCATCTCCAGCTACCTTTGCTGAAGGGATTTGAGCCCCAGTGTGGTTCTCTTTCTGGTAAGGACCAGGGAGGTGGCAATGCTAGAGGAGGGTTAGCACAAGGTGGGCACACAGAGGAGTGAAAAGATTTTTTTGGCAATAAAAGCAGGGTTCTAAATTTGGATTCTTTTCTAAAGGACTGATTTACATGCTCTTCTTCCATTTCATAAAATCATGATCAGTCATGGAATGGTTTGGGTTGGCAGGGACCTTAAAGTTCATCCAGTGCCACCCCCTGCCATGGGCAGGGACATCTTCCACTATCCCAGGCTGCTCCAAGCCCCGTCCAACCTGGCCTTGGACACTGCCAGGGATGGGGCAGCCACGGGTCACAAATGACATTTCCCAAGTCACAAATGACTTCTCTGGAGTCAGAGGAGCTTTCAGCATTATAAACCTGATGACGTAGGGAGTGAGGAAGCCCCATTTCCTATGGCATGTGAAGCAGAGCCAACAACCAGGAGAGCAAAGGTCCCTGTGCCACCTAACAATGGACCCAAATTCAGAACAACAGCTAAAGCTGGTCTCCAACATGGACAGCTCAATGCAGTCCATCCTTGTCCAAGCAGGGTGTCCTCAGAGGGGGGAAAAGCCAGGACTCTGGTAAAGGTGCCCCACAAAACAGGGAAAGCTACAACACAGGGCAGAATGGGAAAGATCCACAGGGGAAGAAAGAGGAACTGAGCAAAGCTGGGAGTGGTATTTACTAAGTGCTTCCACTATTTAGGTCAGCTGAAAGCCAAGAGCTCTGAAAGGGAGCAAAAAAAAGGGGAGGGGGAGAGGTTCTGTGGAGGAGCTTGTCTTGAACCTCCTCCTTCCCTCCTTCAGCAAGCAGTAACTGCTACACCCCATCACAGCTACACAGCAGCAGCTCCCTCTCAAAGGAAAAGCCCCAAAAGCTCATTGTCTCACACTCTCTGCAGAACCCACTGCTGCAGGCAGTAAAAAAGACTGTCTGTGCACTTACCAGCTTATTCACACGCAGCTTTGATGAATTGAATTTAAAAACATCAATCTTTTTGTCCAATGGCTTAATCGTAAACTGAAAAGGAAAAAATAAAGAGGGAGAGAGTTATCAGAGAGTGGTGCATTTAATAAAAACGCAGCTATAAAATTCCTCCTGAAAGCTTTGGCTCAGAGCAGGTCAGCAGGGTCAGACACACGGCTCAGAGTCGTCCCCGTGGCTCTGAGCCAAGCAAGAGGTCTTGCATCAAAAGCAGCCAAGGAGACAACTGTTCCTCCAGTCAGGAAAACATGGGGACCTCAGGAGCCGGTGTCCTCTGCAGAGAACCCTGCAGAGGTGGGGGTTCAGCTCAGCACCTCCCCTGGCAAGGTGCTGCTCTCCTGGGAGCTGCAGGGCTTCCAAAGGGAGGAAGAATCAGCTCAGCTGCCTATGGAACCAGAGAATCATTAAGGTTGGAAAAGCCCTCCAAGATCATCAGATCCATGTGTCAACCCAACACCACCGTGTTCAGCCTTAAACCATGTCCCCAAGTGCCACATCCACAAGTGTTTTGACCACTTTCCTTGGCAGTCTGGGCCAGGGTTTGACAGCCCTTTAATGAAGAAATTTTCCCTAATATCCAACTTAAACCTCCCCTGGCACAACTTGAGGCTGTTTCATCTCATCCTGTCACTTGTTAACTGGGAGAAGAGCCCGACTCCCACCTGGCTGCACTCTCCTGTCAGGGAGTTAAAAGGGCAGGAGAGCTGCATTAGGAACACACCAAGGAGCTGCTGCCCTTCCCACCGACACCTCCACTCACAAGAGCTCCCCAGAAGAATTTTCCATGCATTTTCTTCCCCAGAACTCAGCTGTGTCCTAAGACATCCTCACAATTCAAACCATTATTCCCTGGCTCTAACTTGTATTTACACTCCATGTGCCAACCAACCAGCTCTACCCGTGGCCCAGCTTCCCCTCTCCAAAGCTCTCCCACAGTGGCTCTCTTGAGAGGAGAGTGGTGGCACAAACCCCTCAAGGGTTTCGGTAATGCAGCCCTTGGATGGCGAGAAGCCTCTGCACTATCAAAAGGGTACTTGGAGAGATGGAGTGCTCCGCAAGATGGCATTTTTTAGGAGACGTGCACATATTCCATCACTCCTCCACACACTACAGAAATAACGGGCTGAGGAGCTGGAGCAGACAGTGTGTGTCCATTAGAGTGGGAGATCTGTCAATACACGGCCCTGCCTGCAAAGGACCCTGCCTGGCACTGCCTCGCTCTGGCAGTTTAAGAGCCAATCTTTTAAGACTTTCACAAAAGCAGACATGCATGAACGTCCCTGGATACGGGCTCCAGCAGAGCCCCCAACAGTCACTGAGAGCAGCAGTAGGAATGTGCTGGGAGAGGAGTTTCAGCTCCATGTGAACAGTCAATCTTTGTTAGGAGGGATAACCCCCAGTGTGGTGTCAGCAGAGCTGCTGTTCCCAGCTCTTGGCCCTGTTTGTATCAGGTCAGGCCTGCTCGTGGGCACCTGATTACACAGATGACTGAGCTGATGGAAGGGATCTGTCTTTTCCCCTGGAGAGAGCTCTGCTACAGTCCTGTGGCAAGGCCTGCTTATGGAAGGGTCAGTCCCTGTATTTTGGGGAGCTCCCACTGCACTGTCACAGGCAGGGAAGCTTCAGGAGTCACTCAGTGCTGGGCTTTTTGCAGAGTCGTGACGCTCTTTAAGGAGTAAAGCAAGTGGAGACAATTCCAGCATGGATTTACTGCTTATAAAACTTCACAAGACATGCAATAAACGCAGCTGATGAGAAACCTTTAGCTGCTTCCCTGATCAATATCATGTTTAGATTAGAAAACCATTTTTAATTAAGAAGTTAATTCTCTTCCTTACCATGAAGGCAGCTGGTTTCTTTGAGCAGCTCTCTCAGACTTACAGTGGAGCTGCTCAGTCCCCTCTCCACAGCCAATTGCACTTCTGTTCTCAATTAGGTTTGGGGGCCAACAATCCCAAAGACCCATATTTAGACTGGATTTAATAAATCTATCCAACAGCAGGCTTAAATTGCTCAACTTCCTAAAAAGATTCCAGCTGCTATGCCAAGCCCAGCAGCCTGAAACCCAAGATGATGTAATGAGATGGCAAGAGCTCTTCTCCCCAGGAATACATCTCCCTGTATTCCATAATATAGAATATATCCACAGTAATAAATACTGTGATATATTCAGTAAAGAAGAGATTTTAACTTCTGAACTCTGGTATTTGGGCTAAGCACATCAACAGCAATCTGGGGTTTTTGGAAAGATTATTACATAGAAGGTTTGAATCCGAAGACGAGCACCAGCTCCCCAGTGACCCCGTGCACGCCCACTCCTGCAAGGCTTCAGGAAGGCTTGGAGTAAGGTTTCAACTGGAGGAGTTGAGCTGCCCTTAGCTAAGCTGGTGAGAGCAAGCACAGCAGACAGAGAAGCCAAGAGAAATCATTTTAAATCCCAGTTGTGTTCTTACTGCTCTCAGGGAAGAGGTGAGACACATCCATACCTCTTTATCGCTGTATGAGATATTCCGGATCTCGTTCCATGGGAAGGAGATTTTAGGGGTCAACCTGTTGTCTGGGTCATAAATGTGAAGACCCAAGGCATCAACTCCAAGGAGCAGCTCTGTGCCCTTTTTATTCTGCAGAAGGAAAGAGCAGAAATCATTGGGAGGGTCAGACATGAACCACTGTCCCCTCCTGAGCCAGCCCTGAGCAGTGACCCAGCACTGGGTACCAGGAGCTGCTGCCTCCCCGCAGCACAGCTGGGGCTCCCCAAAGTGCCACCTCCCAGCTCTCCTGGCTCTCCAGGAGATGGAGGTGACACTGGCAGGAAAACAGGACCCCCAACTCACCCTGATGGCAAAGTAGTTCACGCCATACATCTCCAGGTCCTGGGCTATCTTCAGATACTCCATTTCAGCTTCATCTCTGTCGGGCAGGAACAGTGTTTGGGAGGATCAGAGCGGGACATGGCGGCTCCTGCTGATCCTAAGCACTTATCAGGCTTTAAAGCCTGGACTGTCTCTATCACACAGGTCAATTCTGTCTTTGCTGGCAGGATCAATAAAGTCCAAGAGCAAATCCCACTCTGCGATTGCCAGCATCTGAGTGGCTGCTGAGATGCAGCACTCCAGGCCTGGCTTTGTTCACCTCCCAATCCCTTCAGCATAAATAAGAAATCCCTGGCTGGGATGCCACTGTTTCAGATCCATGGCTTTAGGTTTATCCCCCAAAAGGAGTATTTTGCCACCTGAGGCAGCCATATACAGTTTGAATCCTTATTTCTTCTGCCAGCCCCACAAGCCCCCTGATCCCTGATGCAGCTGAGTCATTACTTTGCATCATTCCTAAATTCTCTCGAGGGCCCTGACAGTGACCAGGGGACAGCAGGGCACATGCAGAGCTATCAACAAAAGCCCTTTGCCCTTCCTGAGGCTGCTGCAGAGGTGTGCTGGGATTAACCTGCTGGCAGAGCTCATCCAGCGCCTGCCCAAGCTCCCCAGAGCCTGGTGACTCTCCAGTGGAGGGGACTGGCCCTGCCCCAGCACAGCAGCACAGGCTCACCTCGCTCTGCCCCGGTGCTCCGCGTACCAGGCTGTTATCCTTTCCTCCCACATCTCTGGAGTCATCTGGTACAGGTTTATTACCTGGCATAGGTGGGAGACAGAGACCAGGTCACAGTGCTGCTCCTGGCTCAGCAAGAAAGCCAGAAACGCCAGGACAGGTCCCAGCACCACGTCCAGCCTCAGGACAGCTTGGACACCGACTCCCTGGCTCCGCTGAGCTCCTTACCCGCTTGGGAAGCAATTCCTCCTGTGCCAGGAAGCCTCTCTTGTGGACGTTGGGGTCGTAGTCGCCGTACTAAGAAGAAGCACAGACACGGTGCCCACCCCACGTTAACAACAAGGGCAAGTCAAACACTTCACCCCCTCACACCCATCCCTGAGAGACAGCAAACACAGCCTGCTCACCCCTCCACGCCACCAGCAGAGAACCTGCTGCTCTCTAAGGTTTCTTTGTCATTTCATTGCTGAGAGAAACAGAGAGCTTCCTTCTACTCATGTAGCAGAGGTGGGAGCAGAACAAAACTTCCCACCATCACAGAATCATTAAGGTTGGAAAAGGTCTCCGAGACCAAGTCCAGCCTGTGACTGAACACCCCTAAGGTTCCCCAAGAGCCACATCTGCTCAGTTTTTGAACACTGTCAGGGATGGCGACTCCATCACTTCCCACAACTTCAGTTGATGACCATCACCAGTTGATGTCCTCCATCAGTCCAGCTGGACCAGATGATGGGTTGTCTATTCTATTCTCATTATCATGCCCTAATTAACATTTCCCCCTGTGCAGGGCAAGATTCTATAGCTGAGAAGTCCTTGCAGTTCCACAGGTAGTGGAACAAGGAAATAAGACACGGACAAAGACCTGTCCCCAAAAATTGATGGATAGCAGCAATCCAGATTAGGCAGATGGCAGTTCCTCTGTTGCTGCTCATCACCCTAATGAATAAATATCAAAAAAATTAGAGGAGTTTGATAGACTCCTCTCAGGCAGGTGGTGGCTCTTCTGTCAGAGGGTCTGTTGCTCAACTGGGTCATGGAATCCAATTCATATTTGTTAAGTGCATCCACTAATTACTGGTATTTGTTTAGATTTACATCTCTTTGAGCAGCATAAAAAGTGACTGAGAAAGAAAACCGCTTATTAACAGATTGAAGAGCCGCGTGTCCCTGCGGTGCATGTGAAAATGAATTTACCTCCTGCACGGCCTCAGAGGGCAGGAAAACGCCGGCAAACGGCTCCTCCAACAACCCAGCAAGTTCAGGAGGAGAGGAACAAAGCATGTGAGGCACGTACACAGAGTGCTGTGACTTCCACTCACCTGGCAACCAGAACTTCTGCAGTGACAGAGGTGACAGTGTCCGACTGCACACACGGCACTGTTTGCTCAAGCCACTCATTCTGCAAGCGAGGCAGCCCTTCCCTCCCTGCTTTTCTGAGCAACCTCAGCTCAGGAAGAGCAAAATGGTGACAATTTTTAAACCCAAGACCAAGAGGCACCCGGGTCATGCAACAAGTCAGGAGACTTTTCCTCTCAGCCTCCTTTTCGTGCCAGGACCATCACATTGTGCACTGAAACCAGAGCTCAGCATCAAAAGTCTACGCACATCCCACCTCTCCGCTTGGGAGACAACACGTGGGGATTAAAGACACAAATATTGATCTGGAGCCAATGCAGATGTGAAGGGAGCAAGTAACAACAACCAACACTCAGACCTCAATTAATAGAACAAAACTAGCCCGGATTTCATCCAAGAGGGTGCTGATCAGCAGTAACTCTGTCTTCCAAGGTCTTAGAGCTCCTCAGGATGCAGCACTTTGCAGGTACACAGCCCTTGAGTCCCCCCCTCAATGAAAGCAGCACTAAAAACGTGGCACTGGCGAAGGAAACAACTCCAATAACCTTGGACAGGCAGCAAGTAAATCATTTTTAGGTGATGAAAATAATAGCAAATAGGATTAACACGATTATTTTCTGTTGTGATCTTCTGTGGAGATCCAAGACTAAGAATGGATTATGTGACTTTTCATGTGCTGAAAAATACTGCCGTGTCCCAGAGGAGTATTTGTACTGAGAGGGGAGTCTGGATGAGAACATTAATTATTCACAAGTCAAAAATCAACAAATGGCTTAAGTATTGCAGAATTTGTTGGCTCAAATGATTTTGCAAACGTACTTTCTAAAGGCCTTTTCAATTAAAACATTACTTTCAAACTGTCATGGAATTTCAGCTCTTGTTAATTGAACTGTATGATTAATATTCATGATTGGGCATGGAATTGCCTTTACCACAATCATACGCCTGGCTTAGATTGTTGGATAAACACAGGCACGCTCAGCTCCAAATTAACACCAAGTATTGCTTGTTTCGGGGAAAAACAATAATAATTAAAGAGCTGTTTGCTGTGCTACAAGATCTGAAGTGCTGAGAGAGTTGCAGCACAGCAGCGACCTGCATTTAAGGGGCAAAAAATAGAAGAACCTCCTGGTTGTTCCCATTTTTTTTTTCAGTTGATCCCACGTCTTTCCCAGCTATTTAAAACCTGAACCACCTCCAACCTCTGAAAGAGGTGTGGGTGGTTTGAACAGGACTGGAGGGGAAAGCACATAGTAATTCCCCAAATGAATACAACGAGAGAGAAATAAATAAGCTGTTATTTTTATGACCCCCTTGTTTCCTTTGCTGTCTCAGGTTGGTGTGGATGGACCAGCAGCACTTGGCTGTCAGTAAGTGGCTGTTGGATGCACATACGCTGCTGTGTCAGGCTATTATGCCCCTAATCATGCAAATCAGCACATTATTAGTGAAATTACTGCACTCACTGCCTGCTTTCTTGTCCAGGAAGGACATCATGATCCTATTTAACTGGAAGGAGACGACCTGCAACATCTTTCTTCCCCGTCCCCTATCAAAGATGTGCTTTCAGCTTTCGCCTTTGCTGGGAACGTAAGCACAGGGGGAATCCCAGGCTGGAGGGGCAGCAAGGAAAGGGATGTCTGAAGAAAAGTCCATTAGTGAAGAGCAGAAAAGTCATCCCTGCTCCACCTTCTCCTGATCTCACCACGGTCAGAACTGCTCTGACTCCATGTGACCTCCTCCCAAAGCCCCAGGACATCCAAGGTGCCAAGGGGACAAAGGGGACGGCACAAGCCACCTGCACCAAGTCACAGCCTGTTCCCGAGCACGTGAGCAGGAGCTGTCCCAGCCAGGAGGTAACAGAGCTCAATATTTACCCAACGTTTCTTCATTCTGGCAGCAGGAAAAGTCATTCCCTACGTATCCTCAGCTCAGGTCAACGGAGAGAAAGCCAAGGAAGTGTTTACTCATGCACTCTAATAAGAGTGATGAATGTTTCGCACAAACAGAAACATTTCTAAAAGCAACTTTTCTTTGCCCGGCTCGTGAGTCTCTTGAAGAAAACACGGTTTCATCAATACTCTGATTATGAGGAGAAAACACCAATTTCTAGTAAATTCAAACACTTACCATCAAAGAACATGGTACCCAGGGCTCTATTCAGAGTGTGGACTGAAGGGTTATGAGGAAAATTATATGGCCATAGGGAAAAAACCATTCTGGATCAGGCCCTCTCTTCAGGCAACAGGGCCAAACCCCCTCTCCTGCACTGCCAGCAAAGGTGGTCCCACAGACCTGCTCCTCCTAAACCTCTCCACAGCTGTGCTCCTCAAGGACAGCTGGACTTGCCAGACCCAGGGCATGGCCACTTGCCTGTGGTCCTGTGAGCCAAACCCTCCCAAAATCCCATCCAGAGCCAGAACCAATGCAAGCTGCAGAGATAACGTGGCTGGGCTGTGCTCAGATCGCAGCCGCTCCTCTCCCAAAGACAAGATCATTGCACACATGAACTGGAGCTCAGCTCCAGGAGCTGTTAATGGAGCAGCACCACATGTTGTGCATACACAGGGAGAAATTATGTCCCCCACTGCAAGAATGTCCCAGCTTCTGAACCCTGGGCTGCTCCCTCCATCCCAGGAGTCTCTCTGCCCTGGCCAAGCTGTCCAAGGCTGCACACTCCAAACTGGAAAACAGTGTCCTCTGGAATAAATCCTCAGCAAAACACCCACTATGGGCCCAGAGCAGAACCCAGCAGAGGAACAAGGGCAACTCAATGAACACTGACTTTTCCCTCTGTCTGATGAGGCCAAGCACCCAAAATCAAACCCAGGATAAAGGGAGAAGCCAGGAAAAGCCCTTTCACAGTGCAATAAAATGGATGTGGCAAGCTCTAGCACTGAAATAAAGTCATTCTCATGATGACAAGTATTCTGGGGGAGTGGCAGAGCTGGGAGTCCCACAGCTGGCTTGCCTCTGGCTACAGTGGCAAAAGCAGGGAGGAGATCCAAAAAACCTCAAGCTGAGGGAATTCACCTGCTCCAGCAGTAAGCCACACTCAAGCAGGCTCTGCATTTGCTAAAGAGTCCTGGAAAGAGAAAGCAAAAACCCATCCAATATCTGGAGGTAGCCAGGAACCAGCCATGTGGAGAAGGCAGCAGTGCTGGTGTAGCCCCCTCACTTCCCAAGCTTTCACAGCTTTCCCTGCCTTCCCTTTCTCCAGGAAGTGGCTCCACCACAAAGCACCTGGCTTCACTGGATCAACACTAGCCCTGGGAGCATCCCTTGGTGCCTACCTTGGCTTGGACAGCATAAGAGGCCAGCAGGACAGAGGCTTCGGGAGGACAGAAGATCTTCTCATCCAAAATCTGCTTCTTCACCTGCACACAGAGCAGCAAAGGACAGATAACACACGTTTAGTGGAGCACAGCAGAGCATGACTGTCACAGCAGATGGCTGCAGTTTGTTTTAACTTGAGCTGTCAACCACACAGAGTTAACAATTTTCCTAACACTAATCACAATCCAGGCCCAGGAAGTCTCCGGTGGCTCTGAAGGGCTCAGGCTTTCACAGACCACCTTTCTCAGACAGGCTGGTGAGAAGAGCTAAATTTATATGTGGAAAATGACAGCACCTCTATCCTGTTGCTAAAGGCAAGGGGGGGAAAAGCCTTGCATGTAAACACAGCGATAAAACCTCTTAAGGCATAAGCTAGGGATTGATAGGACACCCAGCCACGCTGCTAAATAAAAGAGCAGCTTGCAGCCAAGTCTCTGAGCACTGCAAGCTTTGCTCTGGGACATTCAGGCCTCATTGTGAGTCAGTGCTCACCTGTGCTGGAGGCCAATTCCTCGGATCCCAGCACGGAGAGCTGCGGGTCACCTCCGTGGCAGAGCTTTTAGCAGCAGGCAGAGCCCCGCGCGCGCTCCCGGGAGAGCCAACGTGCAGGTCCCCGAAGCCACAGCTTTACTTCCCTGGCTTCTGTGCATTAAAAAATTAAACCTGTCATGTTCGATATTTTTTGGGTTGGCACACTTAATTTTCCTGATTAAAGATAGGGGGAAAAAAAAATTTAAAAAGCCTACGATTTCCTGGGAGGCTTAAATGGATTGTCAGAGATGCAGGAACATCAATTTGAATTTATAACGTGCTTTGAGTCCTCAAAGTTGGGTACAACATAATCACAGCAGATATTCTGCTGCATCAAGATAAAAAACAGTAGAGTTTACAAGCTTAGATGTGCTCCTGTTTCCCAAGTGCATTCAGGAGCCCAGGCTCCTCTCAGAACAGAAATCCCAGCAGCAAAGTCATGGTCTGCATTTAGAAAATGCAGCTTGAATGGCTTTTCCTCTCTGATTTTCCTTCTCAAAGATGCCAACAGCATTTTTCCTCACCGTGGATAAAGCTCCTGGCAAATGAGGCATTTAGAAATAACCCTACAGGGACACCAGTGCACGAGACAGAGCTTGGAAATTAACAGGAACGCTTTGCATTTAGAACACTTTTGGCTCTGGAGAAAAAAGATGGACTTTGGAAGAGTGAGGAGTATCAAGAGGCTGGTGAGCTCACTTGGGAAGGGCAGGACA
This sequence comes from Eulacestoma nigropectus, assembly GCA_013397775.1. Taxonomy (NCBI): domain Eukaryota; kingdom Metazoa; phylum Chordata; class Aves; order Passeriformes; genus Eulacestoma; species Eulacestoma nigropectus. The sequence goes on from VZTE01002173.1 coordinate 576,848, forward strand.
CACTGCAGGCTGCAGAGGCATTCTCAAATCCAGGCTGTCTTGACTTTGGTGTAAGAAACGTAAGAATGAGCGACTTTTTAAAAACTTTTGTAATTTATCTTCCAGTTAACAGCCACAGAGCAGCTGAAACATCCCAGTGAGTACCCAGGGGTCTGACTAGGAGCGCTCTATTCTCTGTAACAACTCGTCAGAGGAAAAATGTGTCAGAAAATGGATTTTGTGGCAGAAAATTGATGATGTCCCTGAAAGAGAGCTCCTGTGATAGCAGCTCCTTGTTACCAGCCATGCAGCATTGCCACATCATCAGCTGAACTGATTTCTCAGGACACAAAGTTTCACAGAGTAATTTAAACAAAAAAAACCCCAACCAAGACATGTTCACCACAATTTCCAAACGCTTAATTGAAGGGCAGGAGTTCCTAGGGCAGGTGGGACCGTGAGGTTTCCCCTTCTCCTCTGTTTTTCCATCAGAGAGCTGAGCTGCTGCGATTTTCTTCTGCTCCAGTTACTTGGAGGCTGTTTAATGAGGAGGTGAACTTTGCTGTACAGCCTGGGAACAGGCTGGCTGCACTCTGCTCTCCAGGATGAAACTACCCTGCTCCACACAACGATGCCATCACGTCCAAAGGCAGCTGCCACCCCTCAGCACAGCTCATCCCACACCCTGCAGAGGGACACGAGCCCTTGGCTGACAGATCCGTGTCCCTGAGCCACCACCCATGGATATTATGGATCACCTCATCATTCCTGACTGCCAGTTCAGAGGTCTGCCAGTCTGGGCAGACTGCTTCCTCCAAAAAAACCATCCTTCACCTATTTTAAGAAGTTTTTGTTGCTGAAGACAAGTCTCTTTGGAGAAGTGTGAACGTAAGGATATGGAGCACGCTCTGCTGACCAACTCTCTGACCCTGGGACCTTCGGCTCATCCTGGCTCCCTCTCCCTCAGGTTGGATAACACTGTATTGACTCCTACCTGCAAGAAGAACAAGTGCTGGGTGATTTCCTGGACCAGTTCCTCCTCTGCATTCTCAGGATAAAATTTGGCCAGGAAGTGAAAGGTTTTGGGCTCCTCTGTGGGAACATCATGATCCAGGACCTGTGGGATACAAGAGCCATTTGGTTTCTTCAAGCCAAGACCCAGCTCCCTTCTGTTCAGATCAGCACATCTTTTGTCAGACACTTTCAGACATCTAGAACAGACCTAAATAGTTCACACACTGTAGTTAAAAAAAGAAAACAAACATTTCTGGCACTCCTAATGATGCAAGGGAACAAAAAAAGGCAGAAACAAACAGCATGAGAAATGAGACAGTGAAGGTTGATCCTGATCTGCCATGTGCTCGCTGCCTCTCCTGATCCTTGCGAAGCGATGCTGGATCCTGCTGCGCCACCACCCGACTTTCTCCTCATTTCCTTGCACTGAATTTATTTCAGTGCTGTTTCTCACCACCTTTCTCTGGTACTGCCCAGTTAAATGTTGGTTTAAAACCTCAGCATGAGAGGTAAGACACCCAGACCTCCCTCAGTGTCCATGACCATCTGGTTGTAGCGTTACATCCTTTGGATGTGAACGGAGCCACATCTGACACCTCCAAACCCATCCCCTCACATATTTGGGAAGCACTTCCTCCCTTATCCCCATCTCCTTTTCACTCTGGTTTTCCTCCTCCCAAGCTCTCTGTATTTCTCAACAACAAAACAAGAGGCAACTCCAGTTTTCTGCTGACGGTTTTGTGTTCAAGGGCACAAAAGAGAGAGTTTTAGGTTCATTTGCTTTAGAGTCACTCCAAAGTGCAGCAGCCCAGCATGGCTGTCTCCCAAAATGTCTCCAACGGGATTCGGTGCGCACTGGGAATGCTGGGATGGGGCATCTCTGCCAGCTTTTCCCAGTCTGGCACCACCAGATGCCATGGGGATGGGATTTAAGTACATCTATCCCAGCTCACCCATCATACAACCTCGGGCATTCAAAGAAAGAGGAAAGGACATCCTCCTCTGTCATCCCACACAACCTCTCAAGGGAAATATCCCTGTCCATGGCAAGGGGTTGAAATGAGATGAGCTTTAGGGTCCCCTCGAACCCAAACCATTCTGGGATTTTGTGAACTTTGGTTCCAACCTTCTTGTCCATTTTGAGCCAAGCCACCGTGTCCTTGATCGTGTACTGGAGCCCGAAGAACCAGGTCTCCCGGAGCCCCAGTGTCCTGCACACCAGATCAAAGAGGTCCTTCCCTTTCCACTTCACCTGCCAGAGAGCAAACACAAAGCAGAGTTGTAAAGATGGATTTCAGAACTTCTCTCTGTTCAGTCAAATGCACTGTTTTCACCTCACAAGGTCAATTTTTCAATTTTAACCCCCCTTCGAAGGCATCTGGTACAGACACAAAAACACCCTAACGAGGCACACATTATCTCCTTCCGTCTGATCTCATCTGCAGATCACCAGCTCCTCCCTCAGTAGGAAACTGAGATGTGATTTCCCCCCTTTTCCAAAAAATGACACTGTAAAGCCCCTGTTTCTTGCCCTGGGGACCTAAGGGTTCATTTAGGCTCTTGCTGAGCTCAGGTTTAGGTTTCTGACAAGTTTAGGTTCGTGCCTGTTGCCAGCAGGGAATAAAATCCCTTTGAGCTGCCCTTCGGTGGCTTTAACGTGTCTCCCTACAGGCCCAGGCAGCCCTGCACAAGCACCACCATCAGCACCAGGAGTTCAGAGAGAGCAGCCACAAAATCAGCAGTGACACAATCCACGCACGGAGCGTGTGCATCCAGAGTCTCCCACCCCGCACGGAGAGAAGGGAAAGAGAGCTCAAAAATCCCCATCATTACCACTGAAGTCAGCGTTTCTCTGGGAGCACATTTTGATAGAGTCAAACTGCATTTTCTGCTGAAAATGTTGGTGACAAAAGCAGCTCAGGAGCAGAGAAAATTGGTCCTGCTCAAGGACTGTGTCCTTCGAGCAATCCTGCAGCTGCATCCATGATGCTCCTGAAGTTTGCTCATAAAAGCAGGAGGTGTTGGGAGGCAGAGAGGTGAAGAGGGACATAAACCACACGAATCTAATATGCCAAAGCCACTTTGGTCTTCCATCTGCACACTGGAAACAATTGCTGGACCGAGACATATGGCCATTATTCCAAAGCCCTTGGGCAAACAGATCTCGCGCACTCTCTTGTCACTACAACTCAATCCTGGTGCCACCTGGACACATCAATATTAATGCCGGGGCCGCTCCCGCTGTCACCCACTGCCGCCTTGTGGGCACAGCCAGGCCCAGCTCATCACCAAGCTCTGCCTTTCAGTAATGACTCTATCACTGCTCTCCCCCTTCCCAGAGAGCACAGACACACACGCTGACAGTCCCGGAATAGGCCAAAGCTGATGCCACCCTCCCGAAAAACACCACCCCCGGACTGCTCGCCGCGATTCGGATCGGGCGCTGTCAACACCTCGGGGTCAAAACGCCAGAAGGAGCAAGTTTGGTAGTGCTGTAATTATAACCCCCCTAATTTCACACATTTCACTACCCTCCAGCCCCCGGGATGGGCTCCAGCTCGGCACAGGGTGGCTCAGACTGCAGATCTTTTCCTGACTATGATTTTAAGTGGGAGGTTAATTCGAGGGCTCAGACAAAACAGAGTGAGGCCCATTAAAAGAGCTATTTGGTACCATTTTTGCAGGCACATAAAAGCAGGCTGCCAGCAAAAGGCTATTTCTTCGCTAAACTGCTTTGTATAAAGCGTTATGGGTTGTTTTTCCTTCTCTAAGACCGTATTTCAGTCTCAGCACAGCAGTGCCTGCACCAAACCTTTCCGGGACAGGCTCCTGCCTGCTGCTGACGGCAGCACCGCCTCCCGGGACATCACTCCACATCCCATGGGATCAGTGCGTTTAACCTGGAATTTCCACCGGCTGTGACTCCTCATCGAACCACCTCAGGTACCCAAACTGTGCCCAAGAGCTGATAGGACCCAAAGGTTTCCTCTCAAAACACAAACCACCAGTCTGTTTGGAAGAGCAGCAGTGAGGATTAAAGCAGGAGCTTTGTGTGTTTTTCACCCCCGCATTTTTAACTCAGTGATGGGAATTTGGAATGGTTTGGGTGGGAAGGGACCTTAAAGATCATCCAGTCCCAGCCCTGCCATGGGCAAGGACACCTTCCACTATGCCAAGCTGCTCCAAGCCCCATCCAACCTGGCCTTGGGCACCTCCAGGGATCCAGGGGCAACCACAGCTTCTCTGGGCAACCTGTGCCAGGGTCTCACAACTGGATTTCTTCCTGACACCTAATCTAAATCTCTCCCCTTTTAGTTTAAAACCATTCCCCCTTCTCCTATCATTATCTGCCTGCACTAAAAACTCACTCTCCTTTTTTTACAAGCCCCCCTTTAATGGGTTTGTATTTTAAGTGAGGCTTCTGCTGCTGCATTTTACACCAGAGCTTTGTCACCATGCGTTTCCGTGGTGGCAGGAATAGACATTTAACATTCCTGCACAATGCTCAAGACTCCAGCCATAACAGAGCACAGATCCTCCCCAACTGCGCTGAATTACCTTCATTAAATATATCGATGATCAGCAGCCACCTTTATTCCAACAGACATGATTTCCCTCCACACCTCGGTACTTACAAAAACGATCTGCATTCAAGTGGCATCTTGACAGCTGAACTCCAACTGCTTTACAGACATTCAGGACCTCAGCCCTCCTCACCCGTACTTTACAGGCTTTGTATCATTAACTGCCACATTTCGTGGTTGTAAACTACCAAAAAAAAAAAAGCCCTACAAGGGCATGAGGGAATGGAGAGAGCTGCTGTCCAGAGAGCCTGGGGGACAGCCAGGACAGGCTGGCCGTTCCCATCCATCCTGTGCCCGTCACGCCATTCCCTGCACGGCCCTCAAGTGACACCTGAAGCACAAAGATGATTTTACAAGCCATTCTGAGCTCCTGAAAACAAAACTAAGGAGCTCACAGCAGAAAAAACCTTCTCAGCCATATGCTGGGGTGGCTGGCACGATGCTGTAACAAAGCTCCATCTCCCAGCAAAAAGCTACATCACCATAACCTCAACGTGACCGTCAGGACCGAGCGGGATGCGTCACTCCAGCACCCTCCCTGTGCTGCAGGCATCACCTCTGACATTTGCAGCTCCTTTCCCATTAGCAGGATCACAGCACGGGTGGCTGCAGGGATTCAGGAGTTGCCGAAGGGACACGGGATTGAGGTGCTTTATGAAAAGGCTGTTACTCCACCAAGCCGTTTGTGTTCTTAACTAAGTACAGAGCGGTTACAATCTATCAGCAAAGCATTTTAAATAAACAGCACTGAACACTTAAAACTCTGCAGCCAGTGGCTAGAACAGAGTATTTCCAGTCTGGATTATTGGCATCATCTTTTTCTCTGGTGGAGACAGCGCATTTGGCATCTATTAACAGGGTTTGCATTATTTATTAACCTGCACTGGGAGTCATTTCCAACTCGCAGGCAACTGCGCGATTTATTTCGGAGCATAATCTCTCTGTCAAGTTTCACAACTGCTCCTCAGCTCCCGAGTCGATAAAACAGCTCCAAAAATGAGCAGAAGGGTTGTCTGGTCCCCTCATCAGGGGGTGACAAGGAGGGAGGGCAAGCTAGGGAATGGAGCTGTCAAGAGGTTTAGGTGGATATCGGGGAAAGGTTCTTCTCCCAGAAGGTGCTGGGCACTGCCCAGGCTTCCCAGGAAATGGGCACGGCCCCGAGGCTGCCAGAGCTCCAGGAGTGTTTGGACAGCACTGCCAGGGATGCCCAGGGTGGGACTGTTGGGGTGTCTGTGCAGGGCCAGGAGTGGGACTCGATGATCCTTGTGGGTCCCTTCTAACTCAGGCTATTCCATTATTCTAACAGGCAGCAAGGGACAAAGGGGTGCAACCATCCTGCACGGAGAGGGTTGAGTGAGGGGTCTACACAGAAAAGAGATTCCCAAAACATTGTCAGGCTGACGCTTTCCTTCCAACAATGTCAAATGTGGTCAAGAGGAAGCAAGAGGGATGAGTTTAATTTAATATTTAGGTTCCTCACGCAAGAGGCTCTCCTGGGACAACAGGGAGCTGCCCAAACTCCAGGGGACAGAACCTGGCTCTGCTCACAGGGGGGCAGATGAAGATTCCACCTTCTCCTCACCACAAACACAAATCCCTGGAGCTTCAGCTCTTCCTGGGACCAAGGTGGGCAATAAGGGCACAAACAAGTGAGCAGAGGACACCAAGGCTCAGCTGCTTCCCAGGGAAACCCATGGCAGTGGTCCCTGCATGCCCCACCCACGGGACGAGGCTAACGCACGACCTTGCAGAAATGACTCACATTTTACTGCACCAATTTACCCCTAAATAACACAGAAAATGGCTTTATGCTTTGCAGATAATTTTATTAGGTGTTAGCTCTGTGCTAGGGATGAGAAGAGAGGCAAGAGCCTCTGCCGTGACACGACAGCCAAAGGACTGCTGGGAAAAGGAGACCAAGCCCCAGGAAAAAGTGCTCAGCTTCCACAGAGCGAAGTTATTCCTGTTTAGAACCAAATTTTAACGAAAGAACGCGACACCTCTTCACTGAAACAGGGATGGAGACAGCAGAAGGGAGAGGGCCAGGCCTGAGCAGAGCATCCCTCCACCAGCCACCTGGGAATGAGGAAATGGATATAGGCTGTAGCTATTCCAAACCCCGTCCCACAGGAGATGCCCAAACCACCCACCCGCAACAGTTTACAACTGAAATGGAGATGATCTTGAGACTGCAGACCACACTTATTTCTCCTTCTGGACCTGAATGATAACCAGAGTGCCACAGACAACCATTTATTTAGATTTAAAGCCCATTTGGAGTAAACAAGGAATCAAAAATGTAATATTTGTCCATTTTTTTTTTTAAATAAAGTGATGTCAAATATTTTCAATTGCCACTTACTGAGTCACAAGGCAGGGCTGTAAAAGTTATTTTTATTTACTAATGCTACACGACAACTCGATAATGAGCTTTTAATTAAAACCTATTTCCGTTAACCACCGAGGAGGCCAAAAACGCGCCCAGGCGTGAGGATGCAGATGGTGCAGCCAAGCACGTTCTGTGGTGTCTGCCCGAGACAGAGACGGAGCGCGAACACCGAGAACAGGCGGCTGTGACCAGACGGAGCAGGGGAGAGGCAGGGGACAAGAGCTGGTGACAATGTGCCCTCTGTCCCACTCAGGTGAGACCCCACCTGCAGAGCTGCCTCCGGCCCTGGGGCCCAGCACAGGAAGGACCTGGAGCTGCTGGAGCCAGTCCAGAGGAGGCCATGGAGATGCTCCCAGGGCTGGAGCCTCTCTACTCTGGAGCCAGCCTGGGAGAGCTGGGGAGGTTCACCTGGTCCATGGAGACCTCAGAGCGCCTTCCAGTGCCTAAAGGGGCTCCAGGAGAGCTGGAGAGGGACTTAGGACAAGGAATGGAGGGACAGGACAAGAGGGAACAGCTTCCCACTGCCATAGGGCAGGGTTAGATGGGATACTGGGAAGGAATTGTTCCCTGTAAGCACAGACTGAAGCTGTGGCTGCCCCATCCCTGAAAGCATCCAAGGTCATGTTGGACAGGGCTTGGAGCAGCCTGGGATAGTAGAAGGTGTCCCTTCCTATGGCAGAAGATGGAACTGGATCAGCTCTAAGGTCCCTTCCAACCCAAACCATTCCATGATTCCATGTCCCAAGCCTCACCTCACCCTATAAGCTGGGTCTACACAAGTGGAGAGTTATGGGGTCAAACAGCAGCTCAGTGCAGAGCAAGAAGCTCCAAGAGGATGAAAGGAGGATTTTGATCCTGCAGGGAGCTCTGTGAAGGATGCACAGAGCTGTAACATCAGCCAGAGCTGTCTGTGTGCTACACTTACACATCTGCAGCCCAGCACTGCTCCCTGCTCCAGGAAGGGATAGCCCCAAGCCTTCCCTCCACGCAGGAGCTGATTGCTGATGGACACGGGGCGTTTCAGCACCAGCCTGACGTGCTCTGATGAGCCCTTACGCACTGCTGAGCTCTGACCACAGACAGCTCACCAGGGCAGGAGAGGGGCAGCCAGCGGTTCACCTCAGAGTGAAGCGAGGTTAAATGCCTCTCTTCCCATCCCAAGGGCTGTGTGATTCCCTACCAGTGCTGCCTCCCAGCTTCAAGGAGATTATTCCCAGGGCTGCTTCCCTGTTCAAGTACCTCTAATTTAAAAAACCACCTACTTGAAAGACATTGCCTGTACAAGGAAAAAAAAAAAAGAGGTATTAAAGAGCATCAAAACTGGAGTCTACACACCAAAAGAGAAAGATTTACTGTCCCAAATGCCCTCTCTCCTTCCCCTCAGCACCAACACATCTCTGGATTAATTAACAGAGACTGGGGATTGACAGCGGTTTTGAATAGTCTTTGGAGAGAAGTAACAGGAGTTTCCAACTGGCTTAGAAGAGGCTGCGATGGGAACAGAGGATCCAGAGAACTTTTTAGGTACAGGGTGAGGCAGGAAAGCCAAAGAGGATCCATGTCCATAAGTCACAAGCACAGCTTAAGGGAATGAACTGCACTGAGCAAGACACCTCCAAAACATTAACTCCCAAACGTCACTGGTGTGAACCAGAAATTCTGAGGTTCTGGGGCATAAATCCCTCCAAGACATGAGTGAGGAAACAGCCCTTACCTGCTGTGTCTCAGATTTAAAGAGAGCAGCACGTGCTCCTGAGTGCTGGCACAGGATCAGGACACATGGGCACATGGAGGAACCAAACATTGACTTGACAGCTGGTATCCCAACAATTTATTGAGGATCATGTTGTAGCTTAGGGGGATTATTTCTCTCAGCTTTTTAAAATAGCTGCTCCTGCACACACACTGGTCTTTTCCTGTTAAGTCTGTGTCCGCTCGCAGAAGCTTTGCAGCATCAAGAGGTCACTGCTCCTACCAGCACCACGAGCTGCTGCCTGAAACTGGGAATGTATGGATTTTTTAAACCCCCCTTCCAAGTATCCTGCAATGCAGAAGGAAGCCAAGGGCACTCCACTCCCTGATTTCCTCCTCCTGCTTTTTTATTTTGGTGCAGTGACTGGACAGAGCTCAAAACTCAGCTCGGATTTACTGCACCAGCTCTTCCTCAAAAACTCATTTCCACCCAGATTTCCACCACCAAATCCTCTGTTGTTCCTGTTCCAGAGGATGAGCTTTGCAGCTCAGCTACACAACTCCCTGTGTCTGGTGACAAAGAGACAGCACTTGGCTGCACGTGGCCGAAATCAGGACTCTTCTACTTACAAGGGCTTTACATCCAACCTCATCCAACTGGCTCTGCACCGAGTGGGGCACTGGGCTAAAATAAAGATCCCGTCCAACCAGGATTATCCTCTGGACAGAGAGGAACAGCTTAAGCACTGAAGCAATAATGGGATGCATGTTTAGACCAGCAAATACATCAGCACAAACCTGCCTCTTCTCGCTGCTTGAACACTTAAGCTGTTTCTCTAGGCTGGCTGTAAAGCTTTTCCAACTCATTTTTAAGACGCCAAAGGATTAAGGTTGGGAAGCAGCTGGGCAGTGAGCTGCACCTTGATGGAGTGAGCATCCCTGCAGGATTCAAGCCCAAGATCACAAACACAACAGAAAGGGATAAAGAAAAAACATGCCCTTTGGAAAACGGGCTGTGGCTCTGAGATGAAGAGACGCTAACGGGGCTGAGCACTGCAAGAGGAACAAATTGGCAAAGACACCCACGAGGCCAAAGGAAAGATGGATGGGTTCTCCCATCAGACAGGGACCTTGGTTCTTAGAGGGGAAAAACTGCACATGGGACAGGGTGAGACCAACCTGACACCAGCTGCACCACACCTCTGCCATCCTACCAGAGGGATGGGACAAACAGTGCTTTGGATGTGGACTCAAAAATACCATGGGGTTTTCATTATTGAATGGATCACGGAATGGTTTGGGTTGGGAGGGGCCTTTGAAGTCTATCTTGTTCCACCCCCTGCCATGGACAGGGATATCTTCCACTATCCCAGGTTGCTCCAAGCCCTGTCCAACCTGGCCTTGGACACTTCCAGGGATGGGGCAGTCACAGCTTCTCTGGGCAACCTGTGCCAGGGCCTCCCCACCCTCACAGGGAAGAGGCTTCCACATGGCTGAGGTTCTCAGGAAGGTGAGGCAGCTGAGGTTGCTTTAGCACAGAGATTGAAAAGCTATGCAAATGTCTACCCTTCCTCCAGATGTTATCAATTAATTAGGTACAGCTCAAACCTCTGTGATGGAAGTAACAAAAGGAAGACACTCCCTTTGTGCCTCCAAGATTTCCCCAAACAAATTTTAAGTTTTTAAAGTGAAACCCTAACTGTAATTGTTAATCTCCATTGCCGTGTCAGAAAGATTAAGATTTCATTTCTAGGAATTATTTTAGATGTAGGCTCATTTTAGAGACATCAACTGCAGAATAAACAGATGCAAAGCAGGTTTAATCCCCTAAAATGCACAGCTGGGGATTTCTAGGGAGCAGACTGAAAAATTAACACTGAGAAAGAAGGTGAGTCTCCAGCAGCTATGGCTGGTCATAGAATCATGGAATATCCTGAGCTGGAAGGAATCCCCAGGGATCATGGAAGACCAACTCCAGACATCCAACAGATCAGCAGCTCTCTGTCCCTGTCAACACCAGGTGCCACTCACGGGCCACAAAAACACATCTCGAGAGCCCCCAAACGGCAGGATTCCCACTGCACTGATCCTCTCAAGTGTCTGTGAGGCAGATTTCCCTCTCCCAACCTCCTGCTGGGGTCAGCAGCTCTCCTTCCTGCCCAAAGGCACCTCAAAGCACACAGATACTTGGCTCAACAGTGCTGCTCGCTCTTCTCCAGGCAAACCCTGGGATAGGGGCCGGATTCCTTCAGGGAGGAGCACAGTCTTTCCCAAAAATCGACTCTCCTACCCCACCGACTTTCAAGAGGGTGCAAACTCCACTCCTGGCTCCAGGTCTCATCATGGGTGTGGAGCCAGACAAGCCCTTCCCTGAGCCACCTTCCCAATCCCAGCGACTCCAGGTGTGTCTGATCCATCAGCCCGTGGATGTTTCTGCAGAGTCAGCAAAACAAGGAGCCTTCCCCAGAGCCTCCCAAGTACGACACGAAAACAGGGACAGAGATCCAGCCAGGGAGCTGGACTGCTTGGATAGAGCTTGGATAAAACTCACACCTCAAGCTGGGCTGCCCTGGGCTTGGAGCAAGTCCAGGAGGCCACAGAGATGCTCCAAGGGCTGAAGGCCCTCTGCTCTGGAGCCAGGCTGGGAGAGCTGAGGGTGCTCACCTGGAGAAGAGAAGGAGCCAGGGAGACCTCAGAGCCCCTTCCAGGGCCTAAAGGGGCTCCAGGAGAGCTGCAGAGGGACTGGGGACAAGGGCTGGAGGGACAGGACACAGGGAATGGCTTCCCACTGCCAGAGGGCAGGGCTAGATGGGATATTGGGAAGGAATTGTTCCCTGGGAGGGTGGGGAGGCCCTGGCACAGGGTGCCCAGAGAAGCTGTGGCTGCCCCTGGATCCCTGGCAGTGTCCAAGGCCAGACTGGATGGGGCTTGGAGCACACTGGGATAGTGGAAGGTGTCTCTGCCCATGTCAGGAGGTGGAATGGGATGAGCTTTAAGGTCCCTTCCCACCCAACCCATTCCATGATTCTATGAAAACTCACTCCTCACTTGCAAGGTGTGAAACAGCCCCATCACCCACCTGCACCCAACCATTTCCCTCCCACCTGCTCCAATACTCCATGCTGAAGGACGAGGCCTGAGTTCCCTCTGCATCCCTCCAGCACCGGCTCCAACACGACCCAAGAGCCCTCGGCAGGGCCACACTCGCAGCTCCTGAGCTCCTTCCAGCTGCAGAAGCCTATCTGCAGCAACAAGTTATTTTGGCTGGAACCTCCCAGAAAAGTCAACTGGAGATGCACGAGTTCCACAGTCAAATCCCATGGGAGCGCTGCCTCACCGCTGCACAAACCCCTCTGATCCCAACGGGAAATGACACCCGGCCACGCCACTGAAATTAGTAATTATTTACTTTCCATCCTCAGTTACCGCTGCAGCCTCGGGAAACCAGGAAAAACAGAGCCAGGACACTCGCACTCTGCTGGAAGTGGGAAGCTCAGACGGCTGCCTAGAGCAAATCCTTAATCCCTAAGAAAAGCAGGAAGTTCTTCAGGGCTGACAAGAGACTTCCAGAGCAAGGAAATTGGTGATGACAAACACCCCTTGGCTAATGGGTGCTGAGATTCTGTCAGGGTTTGGGTCAGGCTAATGAAATACAAACTATTAAATGAAGAGGTTGAAGTGGGGAGAGGTGGTTCCAATGTTTGCGTGGCAAATCCCTCTGGATCAGCTGAAAAAGCAGGAAAAGCAGAGCAGATCCCGGGGTTTGGCAGCAACGCCCTGGGAGAATGTTTCACAAGTTCCAAGGGCCCAAAAAAGGGAAATAATCACAGAAAAGCCAGACCCAACCCCCTGGAGCATCCCTCAGCATCATGGTGAGCTAAGAACTCAGGAAAATGCCAAAATTCTGTCCTTGGGTGTTTGTGGAGCACTTGGGAGTTGGATTCCTGTGGATTCAAGCCTTGACACAGATTCCTCGAGCCTTGTGACAGCCACTGTGTAGTGGTGGCTTGGGCTGGGATGGCAGGACTACACTGGATTAGAGCCCAAATGAAGCCGGATTGTAATGAGAATAAAGCTGAATTATAACCAGGATAAAGATGAATTATAGCCAGAATAAATCTGAATTATAGTCACAGTACAGGCTGAATTATAACCAGAATAATGCCAAATTACACCTAGAATGAGACCAAATTATAACCAGAACAAAGCCAAATTAAAATTCAAATAAAGCTAAGTTGGAGTAAAGATGAATTATTGCCAGAATAAAGCTGAATTATAATCAAAGTATAAACTGAATTATAACCAGAATGCCAAATTATACCCAAGATAAAATCAAATTATACTCAGAAAAAAAGCCAATTTATGACCAAAGCAATGCTGAATGAGACACATAATAAGGATTAATTATAACCAAAATAAAACCAAACTATAAGCAGGATACAACTGAATTACACTCACAGTAACACTGAATTACAACCAAAATAAAGCCAAGTTATGACCAAAATAAAGCCGAATTACACCGAATCATAACCAAAGTAAAGCCGAATTATAACCAGAACAATGTCCAATTATAACCAAAATCAAGCCGAATCACACCAGGATAACGCTGATTTATGACCAAAACAAGGCTGGGCCGCTGCTGGCCCAGGGCAGGCCTCGGGAACCGGCGGAGGGTCAGGAGGGACTGGGAGGGGGGGTCCGGGCCGCCTCAGGGGGT
>VZTE01002174.1:0-25318 GCA_013397775.1 Eulacestoma nigropectus
GAACTCCTAAAACCCCAACAATTACTCAGATTGAGAAAAATTAAATTATTCAAATGTCAGAAATTCATGTTCATATCTCCAAGGATTCATATCTGAGCATCTTAGGGAACATCACTCAGCGTGCTATGTATGGGTCCATACGGCAGTGTGTACTCAGTATGTGTTGATGAAACAAGCACAAAATATGCTGGTCAACTTGTTCATCCCATGTTCTCTGGACATATGTACCTTTCCTTTGCTACTACAAGTGAAGGACTGCCCCAAAAATAAGTCACTTAATACTTTTTGGTGTTAACAACTGGTAGGCTAAGTACACCTTCAATAACTGATGTTGATGATACCCAGTGTTACACCCTATAGCACATGTAGCCTGAGATGTTTGTATCTACGTCCAGAACTCTTTCATCTCTAAGGCTTCATCAAAACAGCATACTTCTTGCATTTAATCTGCTTTGAATTTCTCTAGGGCAGTAGTCAAACACATTGAAAATGTCTTTTTTTTGCCTTCATGGACGGTGTAAGGAGACCAGCTGACAGCCTCCTCAACTGATGCCTGACACTAGAGTGAAAACTTCAAAATGGGTAGAATTCTACAGTTGATTTCATTAAGATCATGGTCTCACCCTTTCGGTTTTCCAGTCTAATTCCAGGAGTAGTATAATGTATAATAAAATCTTCAGGAAAAATAGAATGTTACTGGGTTTTTTTTCTTTCTAGTCCAGGCTGTAATTTTTCTTCACCCTGTTTTCAATAATTTCTAGGTGTGTGGGAAGATGGATGGAAAAAATTAATTTACTATTTCTAGTCCTAGTATTTACGTATTATGACAAATGTGAATTTCATGAAATAATGTTTTATTTCTCTCCTCTGAGAACTCAATACACTGGAATTTCTTTTTCTTATAATAAAATAATTATTTTGTACCAAAGCTTTCTGTGTTGACAGAAGCTTTGTTTCTTGTTTTAAAAAATAATTCTAGTTATGTCCACCATGCTAAATTTTGTAATATGAGCTGTCTGTTGAAGGCACAAAATTTAGTGTGACCAGAGGGAAAATTCTGCTCTGATTTTGCCATTATCAATCCCAGTTTATGCATTACACAGGTATGTACACCTGTTCTATGACCAGAGCTACTATGCTGGTATCAGTCAAGAGACCTACCATACACTACAACAGAAAGAGTTTAGTTGCAAGTATCTATCAAATATTTTTAATATCCGTTTTAATCCCTGATGTTAAAATTTTTATTTCTATAAGTGTGTAAAGTTAGAGCTAAGTCTCTTTCTTTATCAATTAACACGTGTTTAAAATCTCATATTCTCCATGGACCATAGAGAAAGCCCAGCAGATTGCCTGCCAGTGAGCTTGCTGGAGAACACAAAATTAATTTCACACTACGCCTCTCCACTCAGAGAGGACCCTTGCTGGTCAATTGACTTAATTGAATGATTTGTAGATTAGCAAACAGGCAAAAAAAACCCTATTTGTGTCCCAAGAAGTAGATTTATTCTGCCTTGGACGTGCAAATTGTCACACTAAAAGAATGAAGAAAAGTGCCCCACTGACCTAAAAGTCTTCAGTGTTCATGGATGTTAATCTGGTTGTTGTTATTCTCAGTGTTAGAATAAAGTATTTCCCCCAAAATTTTGCATTTCAGTTCGTACAGAGAGTCCTGGATCTCTGCTCTCATCTGTTGTCTCTCCTCTTCTTTAGCCTCTCCTGCTATCACCATGTGCCAAGACTGTTTTCCACCCTCTTCCATATTTTTTCCATGCTTTCCTTATCCTGCTCCTTATTATTCACTTCCACTGTGCCCTCAAGTGATAAATTATGCATGTACATGCATATCCCATTGCCAGAGGCCTTCCCCATGCACCCCATGCACCCCATGCATCCTGCCTTCTCCCTTTCTCCGTGCGACCTGCAGCCTTCAGGACACATGTTGTGTCCATCGCAGTCCATTTGCTTGGAGCTAATTGGACCTTTTTTTGGAAGCATGTCAGATTTATTTTTTCATCTGGTAAAAGATAAATGATATTTAGAAGGATATAATAAATTACTTTCTAAAGAGAAGAAAGTGTGTTAACTGAGGGAGATTTGCTCTCCTACACCTCATTAAAGACCCAGGCTCAGCACCTCATGTTGCTTGATTACAGAAATTCGGAAAGAATCTATCCCTTAGGCCAAACAGAGGCTTGAGGCTGCGCATACCCAGGATTGTGCTCTGACCATCAGGACAAAAGAATAAGTATGTTAGACCCTGTGGGAGGATTAATAATTTGGGTTGTTTGGACTTTTTATCCTCTCTATTTTTAATTAAAGAATTGCACTTTAATATAAAGTTGGGAGTTTGTGCGAAGAGGCAAAACCCAGAAATCCTTACACAGATTGAGGCAGAATTAAATTCTTTGAATTGCCTTCGTATACAAGTATAATCATTGAAGTGCTTGAAAAGTTGGGCCCTCACCACTTTGCAAAAACTGTATTTTCAAACTGTAATGTGTTAGACTGCCTACCTCAGAAACAAAACACACGTCTTTGGGGAAAAGAATCCGAATTTTAACATAGTGAAAGTATGTAACTTCAGCATTCTGCAGCTTATGTGCTCACTCTGTGGGCTGTGAGTTTGCAATTGTACATGAAACTCTGCCATTCTCATAACAGAACAGTGCTAAGGGCTGCCTTTGGCATCGCTGCACTGCTTAGGGGAAAGACAGAAGACCCCATCTTGGGGCCAGAATGACAAGCACTATTTCACTTCAAATTTATGATGAAAGATGTGATTCAGCAGCGTGGCTCAAGTCTCCTGCAAGCCATGGAGAAGAGGGACACCTGGTGGCTACGGGCCATTTGGACTTGTCAAGGATAACTTTTGAGTCTGCTGCTGAAAGCAGGGGTGCATCCGGAAAGGATGAGGCCAACTGATGTTGCGTATGAAAACTGCCACTAGTTAGGGGGACAACAACAGCAGGGGAGGACAGAAGCCCAATTTTTAAATGTATCTAAATTTTTATTAGCATTATGGCAGGCCCTAGCCTCCTCCAGGACCTCGTTTGCTTTGTGTAGATAAACAATGCAGAAGAAAGTTTCTCATCCCCAACTTTCCAGTTAAATGGGAAAGACACAAAGGATGAAGGGGAGGCCCTTTTCTCTGGTTAGCAAACCAGAGAAAGGCCTAAAAGCCAGAAGACACCAGAAGGCACTAAAAGCTCAGAATATATGAGCAGCTTCATCCCCACCACACACAATTTGTGGTAAACCCAGTAAACGAGCCATTTCTCTTAAGTCACCATCCACAGCCTTAATCACAAAGGCTCTCCTCCTGCTCCTCCTTCTGCTCCTCTTAGCTTTACCCTTTCAAGTCCCCTCTGCACTTCAGAGGATCATGTTGCAGAGGAAATGAAGCAATATGCTTTCTTTTCAGAGAACAGGAGGGGTCTCAGGCACCACAAAAGAGAGGCCCTTAGAGAACAGAAGGACAATGAGCCCAGGGAAAATGGTGGTCTCTGGAATGGTGATTATTCACTCCATAGAGGAGAGGTTGCTCTCTGTGTATAATGCAGATGTACTTAAGACAGCCCTACTTCATCTGTTTACAAACCACCTTGTTTTGGGTTACACAGTGCCTGGTGGAATATGGCTTTGCATCTCTTCCTTGCGATGCTTGCGAAGGAAATAGCTATCCCTCACTTGCACTAACCATTATTCAATGTGGTTGCCAAATCTTTCCTCTTCCAAGCTGTAGTGAACATTTTAGCTTCCCTATCAGAGTGAAAAAAACCACAAAGGGATCAGTATCTGCAGCCCATGCAGAGTGACAGAACTCCAACTCCATCAAGAGACAAGACCAGGAGCCCCAGGGCTTGTCAGTGAGTCCATGCCCTGCCTCCCAGGCACTTGGCACACAAAAAAAAAGAAGAGAGGAGAAGTTTCTGCTGCAACCTTTAGGCCTGTTGGAAGTGGGAGGGGAGAGGGAAGGGTAAGAGAATTGTTTTGAGAAATAGGAAAAGCCTCAAGGTAGCTGCAGCTGTTACACAAAGTTCTTTGAGGTATCTGTGTTCTTCTGTTTAAGCTTATTTGGGCTTCTGGTTCCTGGAAAGAGCTGATATGTTCTTGCTTTAATTCACATTTGTTCAGCATTTTAAAGCCTCTCCCCTAGTAAAAAAAAAAAAACAAACTAACAATAAAAAAGCCACCCCCCCCCAAAAAAAAACAACAACCAGAACCAAAAAACCAAAACCAACCAACCAACCAACCAACCAAAAAAAAAAAAACAAACCAAAAAACCCCCACCTCTTGAAATGCAAGTGCTGAACTTTACCCAGCCTTTCACCACATCAATGAAAAGACGTTTTCCAGAGGTTTTCCAGATTTACCACGAGGGGGAGGCAGCTGAAAAATTATGAGACATCTGTTCTTAGAACTCGTTTTTTTATGAAAAATCGCTGGGACATCCACAAAAAGAGTGCAAGTAAATCTGTTTTCATCCTTAAGGAAAATATTAACCTTTTTATGTCTATCATCAATTCATATCCCTTTAAGTAAAGTTTATTTTTTAAAAATCTTATCAACTGCAGTAAGAATAAAACCCAGCATTTCCCAGAGGAAGGATATGTGCTAATGAAAGTGATGCTCTTACTTTTATATATAGAGTGAAATAATAGAAATTGCTTCTCCAGAACTTAAATCAACCCATAAACACATGCTGCGTGATTCATATGAAGTAGATAGAAAAATCTTTCTAAATTTCATGTGTCTTATAATTCACATTGAATTACAAAATTCATTGTTGTGCTGAAAAAGCAGCTGTTTTCTCTTTCTTATAGACTATTCTATGTCGCACACAGACACGAAAAAACCACGCAGACCTTGCCAGGTGGGAAGCAAGAAAAGGAGAGAGCGGGGTGAGACCCCGAACTTTATTTTATATCTTCTTAAGAACCACCATGGATTGGAGGGAGAAATTACCACCCCTCAATCACACTGGTCAAAGGAAAAACCCATCAATTGTCTCCGCCTAGGAGAATGGAATGAAAACAATAAAGTACAGTTAACAAAACATGACCATGTTTACAGAAAGTGCGTGAGAACTTCTACTGCAAAAGTAAAAACACAGAACAGTAGAAAAACCAGGGCGACAATTCTACACACTCCAAATCCGACCCTCAAAATAATTCATTTCCTGTGTGCCTGAAGCAGAATTTTTAAGGACATAACTATCAAAACCTGGGAACATGAGAAGTCTTAAAGTGATAACTAAGGTCACCAAAAACCTTCCACTGCCCACAGCATGACCAGACAAGGCAGAGAAGAAAGCCATATGAGGCAGATACAGGTCAGCTCTCCAGCAGATCAGTGGTAAATCCAAAGTACAAGGGACTGGTAATGTGTGTCTTGGATGACTTTTCTTGTTGAAGTGATGAAAATAAAAGGAGGTTTCTGTCTCAGTTTGTCTGATGACTGTACTTCAGCAGCCATGGAGAATTGGAAGTCCAAGGTCAATGTGAGCAGAGAGCTATGAAAAGCAGCTGGGGAACTCTTTGGGAACACTAATTACGAGCCTATGAGAAATGGTCTTTTCCCTTGTGTGAGACATGACTCTATCAAAGATTGGCATTCAATAGCAAGCCTTCAGAATAGGTCACCTTTGAAAGGTTAATGAATAACCTCGAAAGAAGCCCTTATAAAATCTTAAACATGCACAAGATACTAGCCAAGGGCTTAATAAAACACACAAGCCCCACATGCAAAAAAACAGGCAAAACAAACAGAAACCTATGGCAACTCCAAACATAACAAGATGAACCTCATAAGGAGGAATTAACAGCAAATCTCTCAATAACTTGCTTTTTGTGGCCAGAGGTCTGCTATCTCCCCAGGGTACAGAGCACAGAGAAACCAAATTAAACTGTGGTTATCTGATGTCTCTAGTGAGATTCACTTCGTCGCACGTCAGAGCTCAGTGGGTAGCTGAAGTCCAGGACCGGGAGTCAGAAAGTCTGCGTTTGGTTCCCAGCTCTGCCACAGGCTTGCTGTGTAGCACTGCTCTACTTACTCAGCCTTTGTTTGCCTCAGTTTCCATGGCATAAAGAGCCAGGGACTGCAACAGTGCTGCTGCACAGGGCAGTGCTGCAAAACCCAGAGCAGGGCTGCTTGCACACCCGCCACGTCAAGGGGGGTAACCACTGTCAAAATGCTAGTTTCTAGATGTTCAGCATCACTTATTTTTGAGTTGCTAGGATTCCTGGTGTGGAAGGATGGCTTTCAAACCAGCCTCGCTCTATGTACAGTGGATTACGTGATTGCTGGAAGATGTGGCATTTCTTAATTGCAGGAGGTTAGTGTGCCCAGATGTCAAGCAGTGTGGTGAGGGGAAACCACACAGCAGTACCATGTGCCAGGAGCCCGAGGCCACGTTGCACAGCACAGCACTAACAAGGCTGGAGAGGGGCTATGGTCCCTCAGAATCCTGCTGAGCTGCTGGACTCTGTTTTTCCAGATATTAGTGACCGTGAGTTGCTCAAGCTGTAGCTGTAGGGGCAGTCTGCTGAGCCACAGAGAACTGGGGCCATTTCATATGGCAGTGATAATAGGGAACAACCGTGCAACCTTTGTAATATATCAGCACCAAAAAGGTGTCTTCATCCCCACAGTTACGCAACACCATCTGCAGCAAAGCCAACCCCAGACAATACACATTTTTGGCCTCCTATGATCCCTGAAGTTTACAGGTGGTGTCATAGCCTGGGGCAAACTCAATTTCATAGAAAAGAAATCTTGGAAGGAATTCTGAGACCCTGGTGCAGATCTATAATGCCACTTGGCAAGGTCTCATCCCATTATGTGCAGTCATTTCCCATACTACCATGAAACAGGAATCCTGCATCCACCCTGGTTTCTGATGGAGGTGTATCTAACCACAGAGAGAGGAATTTGCAGGAAGCCTGTGGGAAAAGAGGGCTGCAGCCAAAGGCAATGAGAATGCACTTAGCATGTAGGAACATGGGATAACAGTGACCTAGATCCTGGTACAACACTGGGATTTAGCCCAATGCGTATTCACTACACATGGAAGAAAGTCAACAGAGGCTCTCCAGTGCCAGGAGATCAGGCAACCGGCCTGCAAAAATGACTGCCACAAAAGGAAATATCTGAATTAAAAATTAAATCAATTTTAAAAGAGAACAATTAATATTATTGCAAATTCAATCCTTCCCAGCCTAGAAATGTCACTAATATAGCTGCCTGTGTGAGGTGTGATTCAAATAGGTTCCCTTATCAGTCTCACTCTTTATTTGCTTGAAGAGTTGAATCATTATCATCATAAAAAGGTTTGTGTTAGAAGAGGCTCTTGTGTTAGAAGAGGCATCTAGTTCCAACAACCTTCCATTAGAAGGTGTCTTGATGTCATGAATTATGAATTATATTATTAATCTTGTTGTTACAATCCCCACAGAAGAAAGTAACCAAGACATCACATCTTACCTGGGCTCTGTGGTCAAAACAAGTACTGTGAAGCCCAAGAGGCCACCTCTGAAGAGGCTGGGTGTACTGGTTATAGCAGCTGGAGGAGGCTCCATGACGACAAACCAAAATGACAGGGGCCAAGGCAATAGGAGTTGATTTCCCCTTGCAGATAGACAGGGAACTAACATGTATGAGCCAAACAATCTATGCTTACTTTGAAATAAGATGAAATCAGCCAGACAGGAGGTGGAATGGCTGTAATGGAAATGTGTTTCTTGATTACAGACCAAATATGGAAAGGTCAGTAGATGCTACAGCCACTTTGGAGCATCACAGGAACACCATCCTGTTTCTTCTAGACATTTCTCTCTGCCAGATACACAGTTTGTACCTCCAAGGTCTTTACTTCCTACTAAGACTTAGAGGAAGGGTTAAAGGAAGCCAGTGAGTAACTCATTTACAACAACATTCTCCTTATCATCCTCAACACAGGGTTTGCACACAGACCTTACCTTGTTCAAAGCACTTCAAGTTTCTACAGCTTTGAGACTTCTGTTCTCTCATGGGAACATAAATTAAGGCTTGAATTTGTCCCTTTGGAGAAAAAATGAATGAGTGAAGTAACTTCAGACAGTTTTCTTGCATTTAAATAGACAAAATTACTTGCAATGATTAATAATCATTAAAATAGGCAGTGGTTATATGGACTGTAATCCAACAACTTGTGTCACAGGAACTGCTTTCTTTTTACTTAGGCCATCAGCCACATCTTAGCTGCTATTATCCATTAGACCCTCTTTTTATCCTCTTGCATTTTTGACATAAGCTGTCATAGGAGCTGCCTGGGGCCTTTGCTTTCACAAAGTCATTTTTAGCTATTTCTGTATTTCAGATGAAAATGTCATCTGCATTTTATTTCTAGGAAAACAACAGGACAAGTACAGGAGTACAGTAAGACAAGACAATACAGTAAGACGATAGGAATTCAATAATACAAGATAAGGGGACTGGGAAGCTAGAAGTGACAGAAATTTATTAATAAGTTGTCTGGGTCATGACCCTGCAGAAAAGATCCCCAAGAACACAGGAATCTTCATAAATTGTCCAGTATGCATAATGGAGCTCTGCACAGGGGACAATTCCTGTAAATTACTTTGGCAGCTGAGGACCAGTCCTCCAGCCTTCAGGGCTTTTTCTGTTGTATGCCCTTTGCAGGTCTGTTTTCTGCTGTTTGATTTCATGTTTTTGAAGTTGTTTGAAATTTGCATCCACAAAATCTTTACAAGAAAATTGTATCAAGATGTGTTTTAATAGACTTTATTTTTCCAGGCACTTTTTCTATCCACCTTCCAAGTCCCAGAATTTTACTGAATACATAAATAAGAAACAGGGTTGTGAAATCACCTCCAATTTGATGCAGCCCAGGCCAAGGCTCAAAAGACAGTGTTGTTCAGTCTGACTTACATCAGAAGGAAATGTAAAACCTGATTCCTGATGCCCTCACTGTGCTGTGGGCAGTGAGCCAGTCTGAGCACAGCCCTGTCACTGCATCTTACGATCTCTCTTCAGAGTGGTACTGCTTTTGATCTGCTTCCTGTAGGTCTTGAGAGCTCTGAATAAAAGCCAATTTTACCGATTTTTTTTTCATGGAAAAAGGTCAATATTTTAAATGTGGCAAAGATAAAGACAACAGCATGAAGAAAAATCTGTGTTCTCTTAAATTATACCTGTAATACATAGCCAAAAAAGTTCCACAGCATCTCACAGGCTGCAATGAAATTGCCACCAGAAGGAAATTGCCCCTAATATGACCATGTTGCAGACACTTCTAAACTCTGAACAATTTTGGCTCTGAGTTTTTCTGTTTCAGTTCTGAATTTTACTGTTTCAGATAGAACATCAAGAAGTATCAGATGGCACACACAAAACAGGAGCTCACCTGAAATAGAAGTTGTAACACTTAGAGCATATGGTTTCTGACTAAGAGAAAGGCTAAAATCTCAGCATAAACTTTCTCCAGGTATTTATAAAATATGTATATCTCCACTTGGAAAGAAACCTAATTACATGTGCCTAGCATGATGGTGCTTGTACTTATAGCACTGGTGCAATATAGATCATGATAAAATATAATAATAATAGCTACAATGTGGAATTAGCCTCCACACAAACACCTAGCACTCTTGTAACTGGGATAGCACTTGTGCCTAACAAACAGCAGCCGAGACTGTCCAGCCTCTGGGAGTTTGAATGTTGCAAAGCCATTCAGATCCAGCAAGAAAACCACTGTGTTTTGGCCAACCAAAGAGCATTCTGATTTGGGGCAAATTAAAACAAGATGTTGGTCTGCATGGGGAGTACATACAAAGTGGTTTTATACTGCCTTGCTTTACTGTCCGTAAATGCTAGGACATGCCACTGTTTTTATTGCAGGAAGGTGCAGGTGCTCAGTGAGCCTGGCCCTGGCTTACATAGCACAGGGAGAGCCTCAGACATACCAGCCCTGATCAGCCTACAGAGAGAGCAATGAAGTACCAAGGGAGACGTGGGTTGCCTGGGGGCTGGAGGAGCAGAAACAGGCTGAAACTTTATGGCATATAATGCAAAGCTATACATCTTGGGGGTTAAGAGTATTTGATAGAAAACACGAGATTGTGATTTGAGACTAGAAGAGGAGAATGACTGATGTAGTACAGCTGCTATGGTGAGCTAGCCAGGCATACACATGCATACAGAAGGAGAAATATTTCTGTGAGTACAGAATAGAACTGATATTCCAGGTTTTAGTAAGTACAGGTAAAGGATTTTTGTTTGGAGGAATTTGCTATGCATTTTTCTTACATATCCATTTTCATTAAAGTTGATTTTACAGCTAGAGGAGCTATGAAGGAAACAGGCAACAGGAACACCTGCTTTACAAGACAGTCTTAGAAGCATCTGGCTTAGCCTGGAGCAAACACCCATGGAGAAAAACTATGATTACTCCTTATAAACACAACAAAGTAGAAAAGCTCATTCAAGAGCACATGGGCACAGGCTGGCAATGAAGTTTAGGCCGGAAGTTTACAAAAGAGTTCCTAATGGAGAAAGTCAGCAGTGTATTCCAGTAGGAAGTGAAAAAGCACCAAACCAAACTTATTTCTAGGACAGTGCTTGTTAAAGACCACTGAACCTTCTGTTCTACTGCAGTGGCAAAGGACTTGAATTTAAAGTTGGATTACTTTACAGACCTAGACATTGGACAGTCCTGGTTGTGCACGGTCTTATCAAAGGAAGCACCTGGACACTTCACTGACACCTAAAATTAACTGGGATGCCAAAATTGGTGTTTGCACCTCCTAAACTGTTTCAGAGGTGCCAGCTTTGGTGTGGGACCATCAGGCAGCAGATTCAGCCACATCTACACAGACAGTAACAATTCTGCTTTCCTTCAGGTGACAAGGGCAGGGGTATTGCTCTCTCATGTGTTATATCTTAGCAACAAAAACATTTGTCTGGGAAGCACAATATCAGGACCTGGTGGGAACTCATCCTGTTCCATGTTCAGTGGGGATTAAGCAAAACAAGAGGAGGTCAGAAATCTCTGGGCAGATGGAACTGTCCCTGCTGCCCCTGCTCCTGCCCCTGCTCTGTAATGTTACCAGGCATTGGATAAAATATGAGAACAGCTCTGGAGGTAGAGAGAAGAGTCCAGGCCACCTCCTTCCCAGCTAAATGCCCTCTGCCCTGAACTAAAAGGTCGTATTTGTGCTCTTCCTCTCCTGCAAGGAATGCTGAATTTTTTCCTGCCATTTTCCCAAGAGCAATGCACCTTGCACAGTCCAGAACAGTTTAGAGCTGGCCACTAAAAAGCTGCTGTTTGAAGGGAGCCATGGTTTTGAATGATGGACGATGTTGTAATCACCAAGATATGGGAGGAGAACCAGCCCTAGCTGCAGATACAGCATTAGGTTACTCCAATTTGCTGGATGACAAAGCTGTAAACAGCTTTCTTCAGGGTTGTAAGCCTCTAGCCCAGAGCTTCTAAAAATCAAACAAACCTTGCCTTTGCCTAATCTTAAATACCCAGCTTAAACTGAGGTACTTTCCCTTTTAGATAATTTTTCAATATTTAACTTAAGGAAGCAATAACAGAACCAACAAAACTTCCCCAATAAAATAAAGTTCATCTCCTTTTTTTACCCAGCTTAACTTCTGGGACCTGACTGCAATGACCATTTCTAAAGTCTTTCTGCTTCTCAGCTCTATACCCTGCATCTGCCCAACTCCCACTTAACTGAACAAAATGTGAAAAACATCCCTCTTCTTTTCCTCCCAGAATACTACAGGTTTTTGGACAAATAATTCTGGTATGTGAATACAGTAGTACATAAGAAATGATGAGCTAAATAAATCATAAACTGGGAAGGCAAGACCACGAAGAAACATTTGTCATATTTCATGATACTTTTATTTTTAAAACTGACAAGCAGAGCAGGCAACACAGCTCCCAACACATGAAAGGAGAGGACATACTGTAACATTTAACTTCAAACAACGGAACACAAATAGACTGTTGATCTGCATAATTGTTTAAGCCAGTGTTTCCAAACTTCCAGAGTAATGGGACCACCATTAATGCTAAGACCCTCTTGTGGACCACCATGTACCCTGTATCATCAAACTTTTAATTGAAAACACAACAGAAAGCTGTTCAGCTTGGTTCTGCAGCCCAGCTGTGAGCCACTTACCATAAGATTGTGGACCACCAGTGGTCTGCAAACCACAATTTGGTATTTATCGGTCCAACTGACTCAAGACCAGGCATGTGCCAGAAAAAGCAATGGAGGGGTACTAATGTCATTACAAAGATATTACGCATAACTAACCATATGGATATAGAGCTCTTTATACCACCCGCATCTTTCCATGTGGGAAAGCTATTCCAGTTCCTGATTGTCTTCTTGCTAATGTCTCCCAAACAGTGTATTTTTTGCAGCATATCCTGGAACTTGTTTATATGTATGAGCTTTGTGCCACAGCCAGTAGCTACAATTAAAGTATAATTATAAGTGGTAGGGAAGGGAGGAAGACTTGGCTACCAGTAAATTTCACAATCAATGATCCTACTGCTACTCATAAAAAAGTTTAATTGCTTACCTTCTTGTTTGCTTCATTGTTTAACTAGTTATGGGCCAGGCTGCTTTTTCAAAGTCTCTGAGTCTTGTGAGTCTGTATTTTAAGTCCTGGTTCTCCTCCTCACTTAGAGGAGGTGGAGCAGTGCAAACCAGAGGTCTCTAGCCACAAATGACTACTTTGAGTCTTGCCCAAATACAGTTTTCTTATATGTTTTGGGCATCCTTGAATTCTTGGTTTATGTTTTTAGGTTCATCCAAACTCTAATTACACACTGATCTTTGAACAGCAGATACTTGTTTAACCTGCTGTAATACGTGTACACACATGTACTCACATACACAGAGGGTTTATCTGCAGGACACAGTGAGGTGCTGTGCGGAAATGCCTTAACTATCTATAGATGACCTTGCTGAGGACTACACAGCACTGCACAGAGCCATGCTCAGAAGCCCAGTGCACCTTAAAAGCCAACCTTTTCATTCGGAGTGTAGGTGGATACCACAAGGTAGAGAAGCCCAAGTTGTCTCTAAACAAGTTTACTCAGTTAGTACAAATAGTTAGCCATGACCCATGAAGCAATGTAGGCATATTGTAAGGGACATATTCTTTAATACTAACAGACTTGAGGCTTACATGGTGCCTTTGGAAAGGAGCACTCTCGTTCTGTCCTTACTCTCTCATGGACAGGTAAATAAATGCCAGGAAAGTCCCCAAGGCAGCAACAGGCTTAGATTATGCAAAGACCAAAGAGGCAAGAAAGGAGGATTTCAGGCTGCCAGAAGGAGTAAGTGGACCTCTTTGGAGGTCCTTGACCATCCCTAAGGTGAAGCCTTGCAAATGCATTTAAAAGCTCAGAAGAAATTGTATGTGAAATTCATCTTTGGCACTTTCCAATTCAGACTAGGCAAGGCTCTTTGGACAGCATTTGTGGCTGCTTGGGAAGCAAATGGCACATTATTGTTTGGATACAGAAAGGCTGGGTCAGTTGCTCTAAATTGCACAGAAAATCAGTGGCAAGGCCAAAAACTGAGGCAAGGAGTGATGATTACATGTTCTGTTCTCTTGACCCTACGCCTCCATCCCAGTGCTGCAAAATGCATCTCACTTAGGCAAACACAGAGAGGGAGGGAGCAAGGAAAAGTAAGATTAAAAACTCTGGAAAAGAAGTTGCAGGGAGGAAGATGTTGTATACCACCCCTAAAAAACTGTTTGACACACGGAAACAGCAGCAGTACTCCCAGGCCAAGCCTGTGGAGACAAATTTATCTCTTGTGCAACATTAGTTGAAGGAAAAAGACTAAGTTATTTCAAGAATGGATTTGAGCCAATAAACCAACCCATTTTTGCTGTGTTGTAGCAGAAATTTTTCTCATTATTCTTTATCTTTGACCTTTTATTGGGAAAAAAGGTAGAGCTGAGCAAAGCTGTACTCTGGTAAGAAAAATATATCAGTAGCACATGGCTTCCTGAAATAGAAGAGCCATGGATGTTTTTTATTCAAGGAGAATCTTTTAGATATACTGGTTTACACAAACACTATGGTCATGCTAATGCTTGCCCATGGCACTCCACACAATGTGCTGTTCCAACACTGCTCAGCCTCTGTGTCTGAGAAATGAATGTGACAGCTAATGAAACAATCAAGTCCCTCCAGGGGAAAAGAAAAAAATTCTCTTCTTTTGCTTCCAGTGGTTCAAAGCATGTGTGAACCCAGTGATGCTCAGAGGCATTCACAGCCCCACTCCCATGCTCGGGGCCAGCCTTCAGGAAGCTGCTGGTGCAGCCACTGAGCTTCGTTACACACATGGCACAGCACAGGAGTGAGGTGAGGAGTGCTCACCACACACCAGCTCCCACAGCTGGGTTGGCACACCTCTACTGGGGTGCTGAAGGCAAGGAAGCTCAGCTTCCAGGGAGGCGATGGCTCCATGTCCTTCTGCAGCCTTGCAGCTCTCTGACAGGAGAGAGGCAACTCTTATCTTCTTGACAGGGCTGTATGTGTGAACAAGCATTTGTACTTTTTTTTCATCTTTTTCACAGATTGTTTTTGGAATCTGGGAGCTTATGGGTCTAAAAGAACACAAAGTCTGTTTAACTCATGATACCTCAGGTCCTGCTTGGAGGAAGTGCAGAAAGCAGGTAAGACCTAGTCTCATTTTATTTCATCCTGGAAGCTTCTTGAGGAATTCAGAAAGCCTGTGAAAACCCAAAAACAAACAGAGAAAGAAAAGATAAAAACCCACAAACAAAGAAATCCAACTTTATTTGGGTTCCCCCTAAACACATTTGTCAACTGGACACCACTGCTCACTTAGATGATATTTCCTCAGTTTTCTTATGACTCACTGAGCTACATAAACTGTTTGCCAGTCTCTAGGGCCCTAAGTGGTGTGTATTTAGTTTACCTCTATCCGTTTGGATTCTTCTCCTTACTTACTCTTCCCAACTTCCTTTCATCTCTGACTATGCCCATTGTGACCTCTCAGATAAGGAGATTTACAAACTAGTTTTTGTGCTGTTTCAGGGCAGGTTTTGGGTGCATGTTTCTTTCGTCCAGCTTGTCCCAGCAGCTGATTTGGTGTATGGTGGGATCTCCCCACGCTTTCTTCCCCACAAACAGTTCCTCTGAGGCCTGCCACAAATTTTCACAGTAGAAGAAATGGATTGAACTCCCAAGCTCGACTTAGTTTTCACTCCACTAGAGACCTTAAAAGGAACTCTTATTTTAAAGTCCCTCTGTGGGACTTACTGTCCACATCTGTGTAGACTGGATCTTCAGATACATCTCCGGTCCCTAACACTAGGAGGTTAAAACGCTTTGCTGATGTATTGCCTTGCTTACCCTGACCTCCTCCTGTGTATTAAATTGCAGAAATATCCTTGAACCCATGTGTCCAAGAGGTGCTGCAGCTGAAGGACCACCTCAGGGAGCCAGCATCTCTTGGACTGAGCCCACCAAGCAAAGCTGTGGGCAGCAGCCCCAGGGCACTGGACCCCAGGCTGCCCCCATTACCTCGTGCTTGTCTTCGCTTCAGGTCTGTGACAATCCAAGGCAGCAGGGAGGACCTTGACCAAGGACCCAGCACTCCATGTCTTTCCCAGAAGTAGCAATGGTGGCCTGCCTCTGCATGCCAGGCAGAAAAGTTCAGCAGCCCCTGATACTGCCAAGGTGCCTTGGTCAGCAGTCAGGGACTCAAGAGCCACAATTCAACCCCTGCAGCTGCTGTGGTTAAACCATCCTCTTAATTACACAGGAAAATGTACTTGAAATCATGACTTTCATTGGTTCAGTTCAGCCTGCCTGAAAACAGAGTGTACTGGGCAAGTGGAAATCATAGTTCAGAGCCAATTTTGCCTATCTGCACCAGCCTTATCAGGATGTGGGGACATCTGGTGACAGGGAACCAAAGGTTTTTTCTGAAATAGAGACATTTCCTAAACCACACAGGTTTTTTTCACAGTTTGTTGTGGTTCATATTAGTTGTTGCTTTTTTACCCCAGTCTTTAAGAAGCTACTGCTGCTGATACCTGCAAGCACTGTTTAGCAAGCACTGAAGGTTTCTCTACCATATGCACAAACGATTTTTTTCTTTAAATTTGTCATAGGTAGCTATGTCCAGAAATTTAGAACCAAGAACAAGCTCTGAGACAGATCAACTTGCAACTATTACAACAACTGCCCTTGCTGTTCAATGATGTTTAAAGCATACAAATTAATCTTTGCAAATGTAGGATAGATTGCTTCAGCAGCTGTGCTTTTGAAGACATTGTGGTCTTCTTACTGCAAGAAGACTGAAAATTACTTTCATCATACTGTTTGGAAAAAATAGACAAACCTCAGGGGTTAGTAATGATGTGTAAATAAACCAAAGTTAGCATTCTGGGGAAGCAGTAAACAGCAGCAGTGCTTGAGATCCAACGTGGTGACCCAGGTAACGATACTGATCAATGCCTTCCTGGAGGAGGAAAAATTAGGGAGTGTAGAACTAGAGACACCATTCAGTTTAAAATTAATAGAGCTTTAAGCTAAACAGAAGGAAACAACCTTATAAGGTTGTAAAGGAGCTTTTTGTTCACTCTTTGCCATGCCTCCTTTCATTGTGCAAGGCTGTTACCAACTTTCATTAGTGGCTCTTTTGGCATAAAATTTTTCTCCCATGAAACATGCAGATTTTTATGGACCAAATTAAGATTATTAAATTAAAATCCTGGATGCTTGGCAATGAAATATTGCTGAGGATAGAAGTCTGAAAGCACACAAGAAACAATCAAGTGCCTTGGCAAAAAAAGAATAAGCAAATAAATACTTTGTGGCTGGATAAATGTTAGGTTGTGTTAGATTTCAGGAACATCAGGGACAGAAGATCACAACAGACACAGGAGAGCAAGTTTAAACTCCCTTCTAACTCAGAGGCAACCACATGGAGCTCTTGATTG
Source organism: Eulacestoma nigropectus (assembly GCA_013397775.1). Taxonomy (NCBI): domain Eukaryota; kingdom Metazoa; phylum Chordata; class Aves; order Passeriformes; genus Eulacestoma; species Eulacestoma nigropectus. Next base: position 17,023 of record VZTE01002174.1, read on the forward strand.
GGGTCTCATCTCTTCTTTAAAAACACATCAATTTATTTTACTGAAACATTCACTACATCTGGAACCCAAGACAAGTAGCCACAACTACTAAGCTGAGGAATGCTTGTTGCTTCCTCTCCCTGCAGGAATCCTGTAGGATTCCTGCACAGGGAACCAGCATCATCAGGAGCACAGGAGACATCCCAGACTGGTCTGCCCATACCACGAGAGCTGTTGTATGTGCCTGCAAAGGAGTAACAAGCCTCCTCAAATGGGAGAGTGAACTGAACGTGGGTCTTCTTGACCTCTACAGTTGTCTCCACCACCAATTCACAGGGACAGGCTCCCATACTGATCCCTAACCCTAATCCTGCCTCCTGTGGGGTCTGTCGTTCCAGACCACACTTCCTGTGGTTCTTCTTCATGATAGATAATCAAAAGGGGGTAGGAAGAAGGTTCAGCCCCAAAACCAAACCAGGTTAATGCATTAAAGCATAATGACAATAAACACTTTGGTGAGTCTCATGGCAGGCCCTGCTCTCCTGCACCAAAAGGCTGTGCAAAGCTGGAGCTCTCTTATGAAAAGCAGCAACTCACAATTTCACAATTTCTCTTCTAGCTTGTCCACAATTAAGCTAGGAGGAACATTGATTTGGCTTTTATCACCAATCTTCCACTCTTCTTGCAGTACTCCTTACTAGTGATGGAGAAGGGGCAGGCCACTTGACCATGGTAGAGAGCATCAAGAAACACTTTCACCTTGAGAAGCAAGACAGGGAATCCTCAAAGACAAGAAGGAAAATACAACATGGAGGACTTGCATGACAGCACAGAGCTCTTACAGGAACAGACATGTAACAACATCTACAGAAACTCTTACATAAGAAATATGGACCCAACTGGAGGCAGTACCAGCACTGGGGTTGTCTTGACAGTTACAAAGGAAGGAATTGGAGAGGCTGGTTTGCTTTAATTGCATGCAGAAAGAATGAAATCCACACCAGCAATTCTATGTACTTAGTGCTTTCAAGAAGTCAAATTACACAAAGCTGAAAACAATTATGAGCCAAATTATTGCAGAGAAAGAATTTAAACAGGAAAAATGTGAGTGATAATTGAGAACTATTTAAACACAATTTACAAAGTGCCCCAAAAGGCACATTCTCCCATTGCACAAAAGAGGTCAAGTGGAGTTAAAAAACAAAAGCAAAGCAAAACAAAACAAAAGCACAAGCTGGCTTAGAGAGGAAATTAAATCAGCTTTTGCAAAAAACTCCACAAACAACTCCCCTCCACAATTCACCCAGCAACAAAATATTAAGCAAACAAATCCCACATATATCATCATTAATAAGGAAGGAACTGCTGATAACAACAGTGTATCAGATACCAGCAAAGCTAGATGAAAGGAAACAATGGAATGCAAAGGGGGAGGGGGTTGGCACTGAAATGATAGCAGGGAGGATCTTTTTTTTCCTAAGCATATCAGAGGAAAAAGGCCTCCTAAGAATAGTAATTATTCACTGTTAGATGGTAAAAGTGGAAGAATCATAGAACCATACTTCTAGGAGTTTTTGTTGTTGATAAAGTCCGTAATATCTTCACTGTGTACTTAAATGTCCCTAAGGAGATTTTGATTTAGAACCGAAGAACTGGGGGGAAAGTAATGCAACAGTAGAAATTCAGTTTGTTGCATGTTAAATGTGTTTAGAAATGCTGACCCAAAGGAACACTGCAGTGCCTCTGAGGCAGGCAGCAGGACCCAGGGGACAATGCATGTCAGGGAAGGCGTTAAGCTGGACCTTTCCTGGCTGCATGCACAGCTCTGTCCCACCACAGACCCCCGGTCAGGCATACAGTGCTCCTGGGGTCTCAGAGGATGCATGTGAGGAGGAAAAGGCGACACTCTCAGCTGTGCAGGGTGATGGAGATGCTAATTAGGAGATCTCTCTCCCATGCTGCAGGTTTGCCAACCTCTATGTACCATACCCACAACAGCACAGACTTAGTTACAAAGCACCTCTGGGCACCTGGGAGCCCAAAAATCAACACAAGTATGACCTAACCAAGGCCATATGTGTTGAACACTGAACCCAGGCCTCTGGACTGCATGCCAGTGCCTGGGTAGCAGTGGATCAGGCAGAGATGGACAGCATAAGTGGGGCCAGCACAATCTCTTTCACCCTTCATGTCCATCTACCCCAGTCTCCAACTTGGACCTGGGACCTTACACGGACAGCCTTGGGTTTTGTAGGCTTTCTGCCAGTTCATTCAGCCTCGAATGGAGCCTGAAACCCCACTCTTGAAAGACTATTGCTATCAGTGCTCATGCCCTACTAGAGGCATCCTTAAAGTGACTCCAAAGTCCAGACTCCTATGGTAACTTGATCCGTGGCATTTATGATGACTTCCGAGAAGTCAGGCCATGAGAACAGTGGTTTTAAATTGCTGTGTGAGATGATATGTGTTCAGCTCACAGCTGGTTGAATGTGAATATGTGACGTTCTTTTGAAAGGATTTGGCTGAGTAACAGAGAGAAATGCTACCACTTTGCCTCATCCTGGTAAACGTCCCTGCTGTGCTGTGGGTCAGGCAGAGCCATTCTTGGGGAAGGCAGATGGAAGGTGACATTTTCTCTGAAAATCCTTGGAAGGGGAGGAAACTGTAGGCAGGAATATGTGGTGAGCAGAGGGAACATCCTCCTTTGGCAAAGCAGGAGCCCTTCAACAGAGCAGAAAGTGGGACATGCAGCAAGGTCCTTCTCCCAGATGCCAAGAGGGGACTGGCAAGGCTGGATGCAACTGGAGAAGCTGGTACAAGAGGGCAGGACTAAGCCTAGGCCTGATGGAAAGGATCTATCCATAATCCCACAATGAGCAGGAGTGAGATTTGTTTACTGACTTTTTAAATTTAATCCCAAATTTCCTTGAAGTTTTCTTGTCATGATTTCTCTTCCAGTAAAGCCTGGCCCTGGAGTTCACAAGGTCCTCTGGCATCTGGATGCACTCATTTTCAGAAAAAGGTACAGAAACTCCAAGAGTACTGGGTATCACCCACTTTTCTGACAGCCAACAACGCCTCAAGACAAGGCTCAAAACCAGACCAAGGGCTTTTCACCCATTGCTGCAATTCCACCCTCTCCAGACAAGATTTTGCATTGAATATTACTCATAGATGAATTCGAAAAGAAAGTTTTGCTTATGAGAAGCCTTAAAATAATATTTTCATGGCACATCCTTCTTGGGATCAAAAAAAAAAAATATCGACCAGAGGATATTAAGATAGTTGCTAGCTAAAAAAGGAAGAAATGCAACCATAGACGCATTTCTGCAAAACAGAGTTTTGCTTCCTGTTTCTGCCACACTTAAGGGACAGCCCAGAGGGGAAATGACCATTATGTTGGACATGATGATCTTAAAGATCTTTTCCAACCTAAATAACTCTGTGATTGTATGACCCCACAAAGCAAAGCTGAGGCTGTGGTTGAGGCTGTATCTGGCCAAAGCCCTTGTCCTTGGTTCTTCACTGACCTTGGCCAATTGTGGCCTGGAACTGTGGATTTCATACAGACTGGATACAAGGTCCTTTTTTCTCTTTGTATAGAAGACGGGATTTCCAAATCTGTAGAGATAACTTGCAAACATGTACCCAAGCCTGGCCTGATCTACCTCCCCCTGCCTTACTGCCCAACTGGTCCAGGAGCCGTTCCTGCCACTGCCACCTCGGCTCCCAGGGGGACCCTTGGAAAGTAGTGGGGCAAACTTCTCAGAGGGGCATGCAAGCCCTGGAAACAAGAGGATCTGGATATATAGTCCTATTTCTATAAATTTCTACACAGAAATAGAGATGGGAGAACAAGCTCACTGAGCTTTTATTTGCAACCACTGTGTTGCTCAAGGAGTGATGCTTCTTGTGGGGTCCACTGCTGGGGCTTCCCTGGCCTCCTGGGGTTTGCTTCCCTTCTTATGACTGGTTTCTTCTGTGAGCTCTCTCCTCTCAGCCTTGTAGTCTGCCACGGTGGCTGCAACAGCATTTCCCAGAGAAGGACAAAGATGTGTGGGAGCAAAGTAGTTGGGCATCTCTTTGGAAACTGTTCAGACATGCTTCCAGGTCTAAGTTCTATCAAGGCATACAGTTATTTCTCACTCTAAGAATTATTTCAAGGAACATTACTAAGGAAATCTTATTACTTTAAAATATGCCTTGCATTGCTTAGTAAAATTTTAGCTGTGAGACTTTCTCTACTAAAAAGTGTAGAAAAAAATAAGGATTTTAGTGTCCTGAGTTACTCTTTTAAAGTGAGAAACAAAAAGGACTTGATTTCAGCCTCCTCACTAAGAAAAAAACCCCATGAGCTGCTGCCTGATTTTTCATGTTCTGAGGTCATCTTGTTTTCCTAACACATTAGCTTTGATGCCATGATGATTTTTTGCCTTTTGTTTTATAACCCCTTTTATATACCCTTTTATATAGCTTTATGTATCCTTAGTGCTTTTGGCCCACATACCTGTAATTTTTTAAGTTTGATAATTTAGCTAGACCTAATATTCCGTTAAGCCAGAAGACCAAACACCCTGGAAGCCTCACAGTTAGGGGTCAAAAAGCCCTAGAGACCAAGGTCCTCTCTAGAACACATTTTGTAAACTAAGATAGGCCCATCCAGGGGGAAGGTTCCTTGGGACGGAGGGTTCGCTTGAGCCTCTCATTGGAGAATCTTTGATAGATATGCTAATTTACAAAGCCTGTAATTGTAGATGCGATTTATCATGTGTGTGCATTTTGAGGGAGTGTGCATTTCGGTGTGCATTTCAGCACATTCCACCTGGATGTGGTGCAGCTAAGGATCCTTAAATAAATACCGAAGTAAATACCCCTTTTCCCTTTAACCATGTCCAGATTTTTAATTTTAAAACCAAGAAAAAGGCAACAGCTTTTTCCGGTACCCGGAAGTACCGGGGTGCTGCGTTGATGGCTTCGGCATGTTCAGAGCATCCCAGAGTCACTGGGTGTGCCATAGCCAGTCTGTCCCTCACTGCACCCATCTGCCCAAATGTCAGGCTAAATTCCATGAGACTTTCATGGAAATTAACAGTATCAGATGAATAACATTACTGGTTCTTCCTCTTGATTCCACCAGCCTTCGAGACTCCAGAGTTTTGAATAATTGGCCAGGTCAGAAAGAACCAACTGTTATTTAATATGATTCTATTTTGCTGTCCCAGTCAGAGATCATCTATACTTGCAAAAAAATTATGCTGTATGACATTAAATAATCATCTTTCCTAGAAAGGTCTGGAGCACTGGAATTCCTTTTGGTTTGAAAGGAACTTCTTGGGACTGTTTTACGCTTAAAAATTTACTAATTTGTACAGCTTGGGTAACCAGGACAATGCCGAGTTTAAACCACATGTAGGACCCAGTGTAAAACTAATCTTTTCCCCTCAATAAATTTGTTCGTAAATGGCTTGACAAAGTTCTACCTAGATAGGGAGGACAAAAAATAATTCACAGTGGAGAGTCATGATCTAAAAATGATTCAGCGTAAGACCTGGATGAAAGGCAGGAAGAGATTAATCACCTTTCAGAGGGAAATACTTTGTTTTACATTGCAAATAGAGGGCATCAAAGAAAACACAGATGAATCAGACAATAGGAGGAGCTTTTTCATTCAAATGTTAAAAACATTTTGGAGAAGAGATCCTGCATACACTGACACTTGCAGTGAAGTGCTGCAAAAATGGCTTCTTCTATTCTTCCAGCCTTGAAAATACCCCCACTGAAAAAGCAAAAAAAAGTTAACAGAAAAAAATGGCATTGCCTAAAATGGGCTTGTGAGGGTTCAGTGAGAGGATCTTCAGCTGGAAACAAGGTGTGGAGCAGCTAAGAAGATGTTTGACGCAGAAACAAAAGTTCCAAGAAGGAGGCCTTTGTGAAAGGGGAACAAACTGCCGGTGAAGTGGTTAAACCAGCTCTTAGCTCACTTACAGTGAAGTGAGAACAGGGGACATTTGCAAAGGCAAAAATAAGATCATCTAACAAGGACTTTCCATTAACAGTGTCTGGTGTGATGAAAGATGCTGAAATTGCATTTCTATCAGCCCCACATCTCCTCAAGGCTGGTTGTTTCCTTTCAGAAAAGTGGCATATGCAGGACTTACAAAAGTGTATAGATGCCGAAATATACACCCAGTATTTGCATTTCCTGCTTCCTCCTGGCTAGCAGGTCTATTGATGCATCTGTGAAGGTCCCCTCCAAAGGACAACACTGGGCAGACCATCACTTCTATTTATTGCACCTCTTGGACCCAGATTTTTACCCAATGATTATATGAGTTGAAATAAGTCCATGGAGACAAAGGCCGTTGAAGGAAGGAGATCACACGAATGATGCAATCACATCACTGGGTCAGAAATATTTGTCACTCCCAAGAAGAGTGTATTTTTCACATACAGAGCATTCACAGCAGTTGCATTAAACGAATACCTGGACTTAGGGAGCTCCTGAAATGCTTTGCTGAATAGAGCTGTGCAGTCTCAGGACCTTATTTTCAGACCTACGAGCAAGTAAGGAATCCTATTGGAGTCCATAGAAACAGTCAGCACCGTTAAAAATCAAGTTATGTGGCTAGTTGAGCAATTAGGTATTCAGGCAACTGCCTTTAAATGATTATTTCAACACATGCAAAGTCCTCATGCTTTGGACTGAAGCTCTCTTAAGCAAGAGATAGAATCTTAGAATCATAGAATCGTAGACTGGTTTGGGTTGGAAGGGAACTTTAGAGATCATCTCCCTGCAATGAGCAGGGATGGAAGAAAGCACAGCAAAACAGAAAGTTTCCTAGCTCTGGTCTACTGCAGCTGATAACACATATCAGTAGAGAAATCCTCTACAGACACCCTCATTTCTACTTTTCATGAACAGCAGTAGAGGTTCACTTTGTTAACGCTGGACAGTGACTCAGCTGAGCACTCAGTTACTGCTTTTGGGAGCAGCCCCCGGATGAAGTGCCAGGGGATGGGGTGAGCTGAGAAGACAGGTGCCTAAGTGGTAAAGATGCACTTCTGGATGGCAAAGAATTGTTTAACAGGTTCAGCTGCTTCATAGCACTACAGGACAAGCCTGCACCGATATGGGTAACTGGATTCGTTTGAAGCATTAGTAAAAGTGATCTAAAATAATCAGGCTGCTTTGTGAGTTAAGCAGATAAGGGCTATGAAGGATCATCTCACCTAATTCCAGCTGTCTCAAATGAAAATATCTTTAGTCCCCCCTAGATCATCTCAGTCACTCCATCACTAATTACCACTCTTTTGTTTCCTAACTAGGCATATCCTGTGTTGCTTCCTAACCCATTTCAAAGTAAAATGAGCCACATGAGTAGAACTCTAGCTTTTAAACCCTCTAGTGAAATAAACTATTCCTCCTCCTGGAGTGAGTTATAGGGAAGCAATTCTGCAGGCACCGAGGAAACAATAACCCTTGCCAGGAGAGGAGGAAATAACTTCTTCAACCAGTTCAGTGCAGCTGTGTCCAAAGCCCAGGAACATCACATGATCTGCCTCTGCCACACCAAGAAATTTAACCTTGTGCTGGAGGTGGTGGCTTGTTAAACCACTCTAGGAAGTCCCACAAGAATACATCCTCAGGCAAAAACTAACACTAAATTATGTGGGGATGGACTGAGTGGCTGTTGAGGAATTATTATTTTTGTGCAAGCTTTACTTGCTAGTGTACATTTAATTATGAGAATGGAAAATACAGTCCTCTCTATGACATCCATATTATGAAACTAGAATTAAGCAAGGGTATAAATGTAGGTATGTGCTCACACAAATCTAAATCCATAAAATAAATACAAATAATAAATGAGCCTCTTTTTCAGGAATCAGTTGCACAACTTTTCTTATTCAGAAGAGATGTGCTTGCATTTAAAAAAAAAAAAAAAAAACGACAAAAAACCAGCCAACTAAAAAAATATTTTGGAAAGCAGTGGGTGGATTATTTAAATACCAGTAAGGAAGGCGAGCTTGTTAGGATAAGAATGATGTTGACAGAAAAGGGATAAGAAGGATAAGAAGATATAATCTGACTATGAACACATTAAGACTTGCCATTTTTTATCATTACAGTTCTGAATTTAGCTTTCACTTAGAGCAGCGAGGCCAACAGCTTAACCACAACCCCAAGAACTGCTTGTTGCAGTTCTTACTAGAGGTTTCCTAGACCAGCTGCCTTCAGCATCCAGTTGGGATGCAGTGATCTCAAAAACTCACTACTGAAAGTATTTGTACACTCTTTTGAGTGAAATTCAGAAAT
>VZTE01002174.1:25381-221793 GCA_013397775.1 Eulacestoma nigropectus
GAAATTCAGAAATGCAGCCTCTAAGACTGTGGAGGTTGGGATACTGCTTATGATAAATAATAATATATTATTTGTATAAAAATAATTTATTATTTATGATAAATAATATTATTATATATATAATTATGATAATGCTTATGATAAAAACAAAGCTCCAAAGGCCCCATCCTAAGCTAGCCTTGTGAGACGTAGTGCATACTGAAATTTTGGGTGGGATTTTCCATGATCCTCTGTATCTTCAAATGTTGTAACAGTAGTACAACCTAGAAGCTTAAAATCCTTTTCAAGCCCTTGTGGTATGTGCTGTATTATCTTACAAATGACAAGCCTTGAAGTATTTACCCTCATGAATACCCAACTGCCTTTACAAATTCCAAGGCAGAGAGGGAAGAGCTGAGGCTCTCAGGCCTTCTCTGCCAGTCACTCTGTATAGTGAATCTCAAATGACCACGCTGGGATCTTCGATCCAGCCCACAAGCAGCCACAGTGAATGGGTGTGAGATAGCACAGCTGGGTGGGTGCTCTCCCTTTTAGTTATACAGCAGGAAGGAAACACTCAGCATCAGCCCCACTACAGGCAAAAGCAAAGGGGCTATTTCTCCTCTTGCCCTTCCTCATTTTTACCTCACCCTTTCCTACTCCCTCATAAACCTGCTTAAGATTCCTGACAGTTTTGCTTCTCAGGTACAATGAAAGGCCATTAAAAAGGAAAAAATTGCCCATGTGGAAACAGAACTTTCCTGAGGTGCTCTACAAAGGTCACAAAATGAAGTCCCTGAGGAAATGTAACGTCTTTTCTACAACTTCAGCACAATGTTAAAAATGAGCACACCAAGGCCCTCAGAATCACGTACTTCTCCAGCGTGGAAGACAGTAAACTTGGAATTTGTGTTGATGACAGTATTTAATGCACAACTGGAGAGTTCTGAGACAGACTGATGATGAGAGCCTGACTAGATCAGAGCAGAAAGGGAGAAGGCTACAAAGGACAGCAAACAGGGAGGAGGAGTATGGAGGGAAGAAAGATTAAGTAATAGGCAGATTGTCAGGCAATACCCCAGCCTTGGAAAAGAGATGTGGACAGCATCAGATAATGCCCAAGGGGAGTGAGATGTAATGAGATCGACCCAAGCAAAAACTCATGAAACAATCTAAACTTTTTTCTTCCTTAACTGATTGAACTTTTCTCAATGAATACTCCAAGGATAAAGTCTAGAATGGAATTGACTACATCAGATTTGGGGTAACAACCGGAAGAATAGCTCATGATTTTGACCACAGGAGGGCTCCCAGGTTTCATGAACGCATAGGGAAACCTTTTGAGGAAAGTTAGAATTAGATCATGAGGCATAAAGGTGAAAGCCACGGAGGTGCACTCTTAGTTAAATCTGAAAGTCTACCAGCCTAGCTGAGCATGCTGCGTATAATGGCTTTTTTCTTCAACAAAGAAGAGAAAAAAACCCACCTATTTTTCTGCAAACTTCTTTTTTCTCTACTGCCTTAAGAGGATCATTTTAAAAATGTCACTTGTTAGAACCCTCAAACAGCAGTGTTTCTTCTGGTGTTACCAGTAAGGAGAATCTTAGAAATTAAATTTTTTTTTTTTTGCTAACAAATAATGTTTGGGGATTCAATGTTTATCACATGGGAAAAGACTGTTCACATCTGCCCAGGCTGCAGCCCACACAGGTTAGATACAGCCCATGAGGAGATAACACATCATCTGTGACCTGCTTCCTACTGTCCTTTTCTCTAGACTCTGCAGAGGTGTACAGTAAGTGTACTACAGTCCTGAGTCCAACGAGGGGCCCGTGGCCGTGGGGAAGCAGGGATGACTGTTAATGTGGCAGTACAATGGAGAAAGAAGAGGAGGATGTAGTTGCTATTGACCCAGAAGACCATGTCCATGCACCCCAAAACACATCCCAAGAGCCAGCTAGAAACATGGAAGAGACTACAAGTACAAATGACAATGTGCATCCAGCAGGGAGCAGGTGAATCCAGCCTTCAGCAATGTCCTAGAGACTTTGTTAGGTGAAAATGGGCAGATGAGCAGAGGAGGTGATCTGTCATAGTCAATGCTGAGATAGAACCTGAGCTCTGGCTCATCTGGATTGGATCTGAACTTTCTAGTCCCAGAAAAGTAAATACTGACATTATTAATAGCTAATTTTCTCTGTTGTTAGTAATGGTCTAGTCGGTCGTGTGTGGAGAAGTTCTGGTTGATTCATCAGAGCTTTGGCATTCTACGCTCAGTGACATTAAATGCCTTCAACAAAGACACGTACCTGGGTAAAGGCCACCAGCTTAAATACTCTGAAGAGGGTTTTTATCTGCAAAAGCTGGCCCTGGGTTTTAACTGCATTGGAAAAGAAAATGGGGATATATCAGGATCTTCCACATCCTCCTCTCTGCAGAAGGAGTGTATAAGACCTGACAGAGCTAAGAGCTGGTAGGCTAACACTAAAGCTATTTGCAGATGATTAACAGATCAAAGCTGAAATAAAACAGGGAGGTCAGCAGAAAAAAAATTGCTGTGTAAGGAGATAAGAGAAGTTTCCCACTTCAGGAGACAGAAGAGGTTGAGCAGGTTGAAGGTCCAGGAAATGCTGCCAGAAGGGGACTGGGGCTGGAGATTTATTTGGTGGGTGTACGAAGTTCCTCTTCCCTCTTCATCCAGCCTCTTCTGATATATCAGTCCTCCTCGTAGAAAAGAAGAAATAATTGTCTGCTTGCTGCACACAGCCAGGAGAAACAAAACTCAGGAAAATATCCCCTGAAAAGGATTGAATCCTTTTCTGTTGAGGGTTTATGATGTCAAATAGTCCCAACTCTTTTCTAGTAAATACCAGTTTTAGGGTCAATCAGTTACAGCTGTGCTAATCCACAGTTACCAACTTCTTTGCCTGCTGATGTCTCCATGGTGAAACCTGCAGATGAAACCTGGGTGACCTCCATCTGCCTTTCCCTACCGTGTTTAGAAAACAACAGATAAGGTAACGCAGTAAGGTAAGGCTCCAGAGCAACTGTGCACATACCATGGATGCTGTAAGCAGGGCAGGGATTTTCTTTTGTGAGGGCAGGTCTGAATAAGTCACATCCCAAACTTTTGACTTGTAAGGGTAAAGAAACCTGTGGGTTTTTTTACTGCAGCTGACTGCAGCAATGCTGCTTTTTATGTCAACATACATTTTCGTAAATGTTAGTTTGTACTCTGTAGTGACAGGCTGTTTGCAGTAACCTTGGGAATACTGCTCTTATCTTGTATTTACACAACAAGTGCAAAGAAATGAGATTAGGTATTTTTCCACAATGTTTAAAAATGCCTTTTTTCTCCTCTCTTGAACAAGGGCTGAACTTTAAACATTTCAAGTATTTCCCCCATTTGGAAGACATACAGTTAACGTGGTATTAATCATTTGCTGGCAGGTCTATCCTGGTCAGGGTATACTTATTTTTCATGACTATACCATGTCTGTCAGGTCAAGTACAACAGTAGTCTGAGACTGCAGTAAGGGAAATTGAAACTAGTCAAACACTGACCTGGACTAGGACTACAGACAGGATGGACAGACAAGTACTGTGGCATCCCTCTGGGATACAGGAGGACTCTGGTAAGGAACCAGGCCTACCAAAATCATTTTGATGCATGGGATTGATAGAAAAACAATTCAGCATTATTTGTTGCCCCCAAAGGAAGGGAGTTTTGCTTCTATTGCCCTGTATTCAAATTTTATATCAGTCACATGATTCTGAAGATTTTTCTTTACAAAACTTACCCTGTGGTCTCCCATCAGTGATAGCACTATCAGAAATTATTTCAAAATGTCACATATTAAGTCCTGCACAGGAGCAATGTGACCAGCTTTACTGGCCATACTCTATGCATGCCCTTAAACAGGCTATCCAACCTCTCCATGCCACAGGTTCATCCATGCCTGTGTAACAGCAGCCTCCCAGGAAGGTTGTGAAGTTTCATTTGTCTCTCTGTGTCAAACCAGCAGAATAAACCGTGCTGCTGTAAGTGCCAAACTCATTGGAAGAGCACTGTACTGGAGCAGAGAGGAGGTGGCAGCTCTGCTGCACCCACACCCTCCCCTGCTCCGGGAAAGCCTGGTTGTATCCCTCTCTCACAGGGCAGAACAAGTGAATTTGCCCCTCTGTTGGTAGGGGCTTGCACATTTTTTCATGGAAAGATATTTAAAGGGGGAATTTTCTCAATTGCACTGCAAGCAATATCTCCTCTGTCTCCTGCAGAAAGGAGCTGAGGTAATCTGCACAGAAGTGTAATACAAATTTAAAGGTAATTAAAGATGTTTGATGTGGATGTGAGACTGAAGGGAAGGATTGCTGGAACACCAGTTCCTGCTGCTACAAATTTTTTTCGTTCAGGTCAGGTCCTGCACTCTGTCCTCACTGTCCAAGCTGGACACTCCCCAAGTTCCTGTTCTCTCCTGCAACTAGCAACACCTTCAGAGGGGAACTCCTTCAGCTTTCCTGAAAAGTTTTTTGCTTCTGGCTGTGTGCAGGAATTAGAGAGCTATTTCACCCTATACAGATTGATATATAGGAAGCAGCCAAATGCAAGGGGAACAGGGGCTTCATAAACCTGCCATGCATGTGTGTTTTCCTTTGTTAAAGTCTTAAAACCTTCACATATTCGGCTGACTGACTGTTTGCATATAAAGCACTGAGAAGCAAGGGATCATGGCAGGATTGCTCTGGAGCAGCCTCCGGGGACACAGCAAGATTGGCTTAATTAGACATGATTATTACTCACACTATATCCCTGTGAACTCTGGAAAACCTTCAGAAGATGGCACAGACCTGACAATTAAATCTTTTCCTTTTCTTGTTCATCTAGAGCTGAAATTGCTTTATAACACAATACAAACTGATCTGCTGTTACCAAAACAGAACTAATGTTCAAACAAGTGCAGAAACTGTTGAATATTGTACCTAACTCCATAAAGAGGCTAAAGGCTGGACATGGAGAAGAGAGAAACAGCAAGTAGAAAGTATCAATCTAATCAAGCTGTTAGCTGACCAAGACAGAACATAATCATTAGTCATTAAGTACTCTGGTGCTGCCAGAACAAGATGGTGACTTTTGCTATAATTTCACCATCACAGGCATTCTCTTGGTCAGGTTAACTGCTTTCAGTGCTTATCTATTAAGGATACATGACTGTGGAAAATGGGTTTAAAAAAGTAACAGTTTCCTGTAGCAGGTTTATTCCAATTGCATAACTACCTCTGAAGGATTTTTCCCAGAGGAAAAGGACTCTTTTTCCAGGCAACAACTGACAGAACAAGAGGACACAGTCTCAAGCTGTGCCAAGGAAAATATAGGTTGGATACTAGGAAAAAGTTTTTTACTGAAAGAGTGATAAAGTACTGGAATGGTCTACCCAGGGAGGTGGTAGAGTCACCATCCCTCGATGTGTTTAAAAAGAGATTGGATGTGGCGCCCAGTGCCATGGTTTAGTTGAGGTGTTAGGGCATGGGCTGGGCTAGATGATCTTGAAGGTCTCTTCCAACCTAGTCATTCTGTGATTCTGTGACTTTGCTAGGTGTGCAGGACACCACAGCTTTTGTTGTTGAGGCAGTTGCTCAACTGAACTGCCTCTAACCCATTGAACATGCCTCAAATTTGGATCACCAAGTACAAACAGTAATTACCCAAACCCTCAAAAACAGTGTTTGCTCAACAGAAAAATTCAGTGCTTGTTCTCCTCAACGAACCTCTTGCTGAAGCAAGAGTAATCTCAAGAAAAGGCAACATGTAACAGAAACAAGTGGTATTTCAAAATGGTCTAACAGGCTTGGAAAGCAGAGGGGTTCCTTCCCTGTGCCCTAAGCTGACATTCACCCTGAATACTACCAAAGGCAAATTACAAGTTTCCTTTGAAATACCTGTTGTTCCTGCAGAGCTCATGTTGCTTAGAGGGATTTACAAGGCTTTAGCTTTGTATTAGAGCTTTTGTGTTGATAAGGCATCATTCAACGGGAAAAGTACCCCATGCCACCTGCAGGAATCACCACAAGTATTTCTCAGCACAGTTACTTCTGCTAACGCAGTAAAATAAAACAGCAACACCATGCAAGATCATGGAGACAAAGGCTGAAGAGAACTAGGTAGGACAGAAGTAAATTACTGGTATTTACTGTCACAGTAAGAAACGCAGTCAAAAAAATGACATTTTCCTACACACTAATCATCATTCTTTAGTGAAACCAAGAGTTAAACTGTCTCTCCCAACAATTTTCAATCACTAATTATATTTCAGAAGCAATCTTCTCTGAACACAAGATTATTTTTCAGAGCTCAAATCTTCCTTTGGTATAAATGTCATGTATTTTGGGAGAAAATAAAAGAATTACATAATTTGTTCACTTTGATTAAAAACCCAAACAAACAGAGCAACAGTAAAATAATGTCAAAGCAGAACAGCAGTGGTGGTCTTTAGTGTAGTTTATGAACCACCACATTAAATCCCTAAAGTTCATGTTGAAAGAATTAGGTCTTAAGAGAAAGCTCTTTTAAATCCAGAGGAAATACCCTTTGTAGTACATGTAAGAACATAAAGTTTATCATGGCAAGACACCGTGCTGAAAGCTTAAAGGAAAATATTTCTGTGCTACCAGACAACCACAAGAGACAGTTTTTAAGTTGAAAGAATAGGATGTTTCCCATAGCTTTGTGCAGTTATTAGAATTTCCGTCCTAAAATTTTGGAGGTATTATAAAGCATTCAAGTTTTGTGCTTTTCTAAATTACACAGAATTTGGCACCTATAATAATAATTTTTTGTCTACTGGTCACAAGAACTTTATTACCTGTGTCAACATGATTAATTCCAGTTTATTACTTTCTCTTAGATGGATGCTACAGGGGTGCAAGTTGCTGTTGTGCCAGACTAATTTTACTTAGGAGATATGGCTACCCATCTGTTTATGTGGCTGAGATGCTTTCCAGCCTCTCCCTCTTCCCTTCAGCAGTTGCAACCCCCAAGGAGAAAACAGATGCAAACAACTTTCATGGAGAGAGAGAAATCTCTAACCCCAAATGAAGGCTTTACAATAGTGACATTAGTGGGTTCAGCCTCAAAGACATTCTAAACAATAATTTCTCTGTTACATCATCTAGCTACACTAACACTAATGCTCCATAGTATGTCTTCTATAAAAGCTCTCCAAGCCAAATCAGGCCATTATCCAGATACCAGCACACAATAGTGTCTACTCCACTGTCTTAGGACTCTGCCCTTAGTGGCACTTGTAGGGGCTTGCCAGGATTTTGAGACTGTTACTGCACAGAAGTAGCAAACACAGACTGGAACACATAGGTGATGGCTCTAAATCACGTGCACTGTAGGGACTTTACTGTACCAGAAGTTATATGTGCGCAATCAGACCAAGGGGTTTCCTTCGAGAATGAGGGCTGGCATTAAACCTCAGACTCAGACTGGGGGAACACATCTCAGGCTCTGTCCATTAGAACAGGATGATAAAAATCAGATTTTCTCCTCACAGCTGAAAGTCCACCGCTGTGTATTTAGCAATGTCACCTCCTTCAACTTCTGTCTTATTTCGATTTCCCCCAAAGTCAAAACAAAGGATGATGGAGCAGGTATTCCCAGGAACCAGCCCAGAGCAGCTGTGGTAGAGAAGGAGTGTGACACAGCCCTACCAGTGACAGCCAATGTTATCACCTTGAATCCTTTCCACAACTTCAGAGCAGGGCCAAGTGGCCTCAAGCATGGGGTAACCCTGCTAGCTCATGGCAGCAAGTGTCCTCCCCTCCCAGCTCTGCCTCTATAGCAGAACCTAACCATTACTGACTGCTGTGGGTGTCTATTTTATGGTCTCATTGCAGAGTACCAGGGCAGGGCACCTGGGCCCCGGCAGTCCTCTTACGAGCAAACCTAAGCTCTTGAGAAGGGCTCTGCCCAGTAAGAGATCTGTCAGCACCCAGCTGCCTGCAAGCCCCTCTGAACATCTCTGTGAAAGGAAATCAAAACACATTAAAAAACCTGAATGTGTGGTTTATTATATTTAAGATGATATTTGTCTATAGTGTTTAAATATGTCTGTCACACAGTTATCAGTAAATGAATGTAATTTTACATGTTCAGTATTTTGATACACAGTACAGGACTACAAGGGTGGTAAAGGAGCACGAGAAATTAATATTTCCTTGATGCACGCATCAAACCTTGCAGAACCACTTAAAAGCTCAGAGTAAGGACACAAAATGCAGTATTACAAGCACTACTAAATCAACCAAGAGACATACCTATAATAAACATTAGAGAAACAAAACAAATGACACAAAGGTTTAATGTTTTAGATTTGATACAGGATTAAAATACTAATATTTTTAATGTCCTGGCTTCAAATTAATAAATATAAAAACAATATAAAAATATACACCAGTTGATAAAAGGATGCACTGAGTAAGGTTAGGAAGCTAAATTTCACTTTCAAATGTATGCAGGTATGTCTTTAGGGACAGGATTTCTGTGTAGCTGCGACTGGTCTTTCGGAAGAAGTCCAAGCTAGTGAGCTGTTCGATGTCACGCACACGTGCAGTGTGCATCTTCAGAAGATCTTCAACCCACTTTGACTCATCCTCTGAGCTCTGGGAAAAAAAAAAAAAGTCTTACAATAAGTCTTGTCAAAAATCATCTCCAAAAGCAAATGCAACTTGTCTACATACTTGTTCCAGATTTCAAGAATCTCTGTGCCTTATTCAAGAAGGAGTAAGGTAAATCAGTTCCAAGAAAACAGATTTGACATTTAACATGCAAGATGAATCTTACAGTTTTGTTTCAGTACCCGTTTTAGGATGGGGTTGACATAAAGACCATAATCATCTAGAAAAAGCTAGCCTCAAGCTGCAGGTATTTCAGAAGAATGGCCTTATGTTTTTAGAAGATCCACTGGTCACTCCACGGTTTTTATCTCACAGAAAGAACTCCATATTAATTATTGTTGTATTACCAAAGCCCAAACTCTAGGCTGTTTGGCTTTGAATCCTACACCTACACATTATTCTCAATTGACCACCACATCATCTAACACAGTAATATTTTAATCTTTCCACTTTACTTTTAGGACACTTTTACAATTCTTAACACAGTTGGGACAGTGGTTTATGTAGGTACCTAAAAACTCTTGCTATTGGAACATACGTATTATTCCCTGATAGAAAAAAGAATTTCACCAAGCATTTCCCGATACAAAAAAAAAGAAACATCAGGAAGGTTATGCTGCCAGAGTGATTGGGTTCAGGTTGTATTCTCTCAGGGGTTAGCTGCTGCTGCATGCCTTGTGCCAGCACCAGCACATGTTGGAGTCATCCCCAAACTAAGGTGACTTGCAAACACATCAGAAAATCAGCCCTGCAAAACACTGCAGTGACTGGCTGTTTGTGTGCCTTAACCAGCCCAGCAACATGTGCCATGACCATTGCACCCAGGCCTGGGCACTGCACAACAGGGAACAGATGTGGGAAAAGGACAAAGCAAACAGGACTTTTCCCCCTTTGGCCCCTCTGGCTGGTACCTCTACACCATGGCTAGGGAAGCAAGTTAGGAATGGTGGGTTGTATTTCGGGTATTTAGACTTCATGTATGTGACTTGGAAATCCTGCTGATAAAAATCTGTTTCTGGACCTATTCCTGGAAATGAACCCTGTTCTGACTGTCTCAGCAAGGTCCTCCTACCAAGTGATCCTCTCATGGATTAAGACTAAGCTCCAGCAATGCCAGAGCCCGTCCAGTGCCATAGTTGTGCCACAGACCAGGAAGTGGGTCACCCGACAAAAGCTAGGAGGGTGAGCGTGATCGTTTGCACAGAGAGGACACTAAGTCCCAGACAGATCACAGCTGGCTGCTCTAAAGCAAACGTCCATGACCCAGTCAGCACCTGTTTGGTTCAAAGCTCTCAGCCCCAAACCAGCTTTCCTCTCCACATCACTAACAACCTGAAGACCAAAACCAGGTCTGGAATAAGAAAAGAAAGATACAAATTAAGAGGGAAAGGAGGGAATGCATCCTGCTCACCCCCCTTTGCCTGAGGTGCCATGCTCCAGGAATGCCACCTGGCAGCATGTGGCCGCTGGAAGCCCCTGCTCAGCCTTCAGCCTGGCAATCAGGAGTCTGCAAACAGGCCTCAACAGGGTTGTTAGTGCAAATGCAGCCATTGTGACATTTTTGTTTTCTTGAAGCCTTTCTTCTGAGCAGGAAATCTGCAGAGCTCAAAAGGAAGTTATGAGCGAGCTACAAAGCTCGCTTTTTTTGAATACAAGCAGTTTGCAAAAGATCTGAAACATGAATAAAACACAGGACTGTGAGGCTTGTTTAAACCTAGTCCAGCAAGACAGCATTTGCATGACTCCAGAAAATCAATCCACTGATCAACATTTTTTTTTTTCCCAGTCCGCGACTGGCCCATGAAGCCTCAGGTCCAGCAGCAAAGATTTTAAACACAGTGATCAACTAACATGGTATTATATTACCACACAATAATGAATGAAGTGTGTACATTTAAAATGACAGTTTTCTCCAACGGTACTGCTTATTCTCACCTCAATAATACAGAGAGTTTTAGAAGGAAAAAATAACAATTGAGAACATGGAGATAAATAGAAATAGGTGATCAATTAGGAGGCTAACCCAAAATCCAGTGGAAAAAATACCAGATATTCTGCACAAGAATCTCTCTGAGTATCAAATGGAAAGCTGAACATGATGCATGTAGGTAGGTGGGTGAGGAACTCACTTATGAAAAGAAATTTAAATGTTTTGCTGAAAGGGAAAACAGTGGCCTGGAGGAAGTTTCTAGTAGTTTCCAGGGTTCCTGCAGCTTTGGTCTTGGAAAGGATTTTGTGTAATGCTTTCACACATACTTCTTGTGCCAAGGTCATTAGTTGCTAGCAAAAAGCCCCAACAATCGGCAACTCCTGTCAATGCAGAGGAAGGCTGGAATAGCACAGTGGAGGATGCAGATGCAGGAGCTCCCAGTATAGCGTGAAACTGGGTTATCCAAACTGACACAGGGAAGAGGACCTGAGTGTACCAGTTGTGCACGAATGTGAGCCACCATTATAACACAGCTATGGAAAAAGCTAATTATAGGTAGTATCAGAGGAGTTGTGTCCAGTGGAAAGAAAATCATTTTCATTTTGAGATCTGAGCTGCAGTACTTAATCTCATTCGTGATAGAGGGGAAAAAAAGATTGGACTGGATGAGATGCATAGGAAATCTGCCAACAGGCTCATCCTCTCTTACAAGAGCAAAAAAGATTCTGGGTCTTCCATGAATAGAGAGAAGTATATGCCTTGAGAATCATTATAAATCATCTCTAGGGTAAATCCCAAAGAAGGGCTATTTAAGACATAGAAAAATGTTGACACAAGAATAAATGGGCACAACCTACCATGAATAAACACAGTTTAGAAAAGGAACAAATTCAGATGAGAAGAGTAGTGGTGTTCTTCAACAGCTGTGTGAAGAGAGAGAATGTGTGTACAGCTACAGCAGAGCAGAGCGGAAGCTACTATTTCTTTAAATCTTAAAAGAAAACTGTGGAGAAGTTAAGGTAAAATTCCTATATTATCCCATGCATTTCATCCATGAAGTATGGTGAGGTTTTATGCAATCACTTCTTTGAACAAGTAAGATGGAACACCAGGTGCCAAAGTAAGACTGATGCTGGATTTCAATGGCAAAATTTGCCTAACTGTATTTTCATTTAAAAGCAACATTTAAATATTTTTGGAGTGGTTCTTTGCTATATAAAAGGCATTGACCAACATCTGCTAATGACCTTGCAGAAACACTGAACTTTCTCTCAGACTGTAAATACACCATAAGTAGCATGACCTACAGAGAAAAGAAGCCTGGTTTGAAATGTAAGAAATCAAAGACTAAAAGAGGCCATTATTGTAAAGAGCTCATAAAAAATATTTCAGCAGTTTAAGGGAACTATGACACACACTATAAGAAGGAAAAAAATAAACTACTTTGTCATAAAATTACACGTAGGCAGAGTTACAAGGGCAGAGACAGTAATAACTGCCAAAGTAGTAATTTCCAGATCACTAATTGGATCTTGATTCAGAGAAAAGCAGTCCAGGGAAAAACCACAATGCAATATATGTAGGACATTCCGAGACACCTGGTGGAAGACATCTCTGCCCAAAGCAGCTGAGAGTCTAAACAGGGGAAAGCCAGACCTGCTCAAGAGAGTGGGATACTGCTCCAAAAGCATGGGTTTAAAAAGTGGGCCCTGAAAGCAGGCAATGTTTGATGAATGAAAAAGAAACAGTGTTCAAGGTCAATTGTGTTCAGAGCTGGAATGACTATTTCTGCCTGTAGCTGGAAAAGGAGTCAACCTTTTTTGCCAATACAAAATTTATAATGTTAATGCGTTCATTCAGGAAACGGTTGTTTGATGAGTGAGAAAGAAACAGTGTTCCAGGTGAATTGTGTACAGAGTTGGAATGACTATTTCTGCCTGTAGCTGGAACAGGAGTCTTAACTTTTTTTGCCAATACAAAATTCATAACATTAATTCGTTCATTCAGGAAACAGTCTCCTGGCAGCCTATAGTGAAGTGTCTGTGTGCAGGAATCCACACAGCTGTGTAATGGGAGAACAAGTTCAGGCAGAAGGACAAGTCTAAATACAGCTGCCTGGGAGCTCTGCTGTCCTCACAGAGCATCGGAGCCCACGGGGGACCCAACACCCTCCTGCCACACAATCAGCTGCCAAGCGTGCACTTTCTGCAGTGCTGACCAGACCAAAGCCTTCATTAAGATTCTTACAGTAGAAGATCTTGCATCCTAATGGAAGATAGGAAAGAAATCAGGAGGGTGTTTGGCCATCTCTGTAATAAGAACACAAACCTTTCCCTTGCATCAAGGTGTTCTGGAAACAGCAAGAACTGCCATTCTACCCTTGGCAGGTTATAGCACATACTTTTAATACTGTGTGGGTTGGATGTAATCATGCTGACTGATGCACTCAGACTGCCGTAGCAGAGAGATTGCACTGTACCTGCATATGGAAACTGACCTCCGTAAAAACATCAGGCTGGCTGCCAGCACAGTATGTCTACACATACAGCCTCCTCACAATCTGCTCTGAAGTTACACTGACAAAACGTAGACTCCTACAGGCAATAAACAATACTGCCAACCTACTGTATGTCAGTTCTTCTAGAGAATCTTAGGTGCAGTAATATTTCCATATTTTTGCTGATATCATTGAGGAGTGCTTTCACTTAACAGAGGCACTACCCTGTGCCTCCCATTCAAGACATCAGTGAGCACTTGCTTCTAATAGTAATGGGTTTTCATATGCCCCAGGGACGTGCTTACCACAGGGCTGCAGTAGTGCAACAGAACTTACATTGCAGCTCTCATCATTGTCAGGCCGGTGGGGAAGGATGTATGAGAGCACAGAGAGTGGTCCATCACACTTGTCAGCTGGCTGAGTGAAATCTAAGCAGCTGGTTATGATGGCATAGTAATGAGTTGGAACAGGGATTGCACTGCCTTCCACAAACCTGAGGGAATAAAGCAAATATTTATCCACAAAGGATGAACTTGTTTGGAAGAAGGTTACACACACAACATGGTCTTTCCTCTCCTACGTGTGAGGATGCACATACATTGTTGAGACGTTTGATTCCTGAATACTACTGAAAGTGAGCATCCAATTAGCTCACACTGTGTTACAGAAATACCTCATGCAGTGCTGAAAGGCTTCTTCAGTTCAGAGACAAAGAGAGAATGCATTACTGAATTAACAAAAGACTTGAGTGTGTAACTCAATAGCACTGCTCTTAAGTTCTGGAGAATTTTAGAGACAATAGACTATGCGGAACTGAATTCAACTTCATCTCAAGGATGAACACAATTTCAAAGTCAAGGTGAACGGTTAAATGCTGAATTGTCATTTCCTTATTTTTACCACTGTCCTACTTACATGGGCATTCAGTCCCTATAACTTTAGAAAGAGCTAGAAAACTATGTCTCCTCCCAAAAAATCAAACAATGGGGAGGTAATTAATTGTTTAAGACAAAGTAATCATTAAGAGAAGCAACAGCAAACCAATTTAAAAACAAATTCTTACTGTTTTATTTTGTCAGGTGTGTCATGTAAACCATCATAGTCATAGTCAAAGATTGGTCCACTTATAACATTGACTCCATTTCGTTCAGTGGCATATCTCTTCACCAAAACCCTTTGGAAATAGTTCCATACCTCTGTGGGGAAAAAAATCAAACCAAACCAAACAATCAACCAAAAGTAATAAAAACCCAAAACTCAAAACAAACAGAAAAAACCTAACCAAACAAAAACCCCACAACACACCAAGATTTGGATAAGTCAAAATATGTCAAGATGATAAACAGTTTCTTCCTGAAGATAAAAATCCAGTGGATATTATTCATATGAAAGTAGGGGAAATCAAAGACTAAGCATTACAGAGTTACTGCAGCTTCATTCAGTTTTGTCAATTAAGCCTATTCAGACTTCTTTGTTCTCTGTTGATTTTTTTCCCCAACCAGTGATAAAGGAAATGCACAGTACCGCTCCCAGGCTGGCATTGCCATAGGCTTTGCACAGAGATTCTGCTATTCCTTCACCAAGCTGTAGAAACAGCTATTCACACATTTTTGAAATCCCTGTAAACACTGCCTTTGTCTTTGTTATCTGCTTACAGGGAAATATGCTGGGGTGGTGTGTTCTGGGGGTTTTTATTAATGTTAAAAAGGATACAGCACCATGGTTAAAAGCTAAAACCAAGCATTTTAAAAGAAAGGGAAATACAAAGGTTGTATTCATTCAGTTGAATTCTCCTTCGATACAAAATGTTTAACTTTTAAACTAGGTGCCATCAAAGATGACCAAAGTCATGTCATTACAGCGACCTCTGGGAAGAGCATGACACACTTTCTCCCACCATGTCCTCCTCAACCTTAACAAGTTAAGATTCTTGCAGAGTTGGGAAACACACTGGAACCTCCAGTGACATCATTCTTTTAGTTCTTTTTTTCCTTTTAATTTTAACTAACAGAAGTGTATGTAAACAAAACTTCTCAGACTTGTAAGAGTTTAACTCTTATCTTGACAGCTCAGACCATTAAGTCCATGGTTCCTTGGAGCTGGTGGCAATGCCAGCCTCAAAAATCTTCCTTGTCACCTTGTCCTAAGACTGCTTAGTGCCACATGCAGTCCCAGCTGGGGCTTATGCCCAGGGCCCCACCAGCTGTGCTCTAACAAAAACCTCAGCCTAATCACTTGGCAATACCACTCCTCTAGCTGCTCACTCCTCCAGTGCATATGCCTTAACAATAAAAACAGTCCAAAAAGGAAAGATTCCCTCTCCTCCCACTGCCTCAAGTTTTGCATCTAAATCAGATTCTTGTTCCACTTCCCACTGCAATCACATACAGAGCAATGCCAGGGCAATGTGGTGCCAGCCCAGGGACATCATTTTTGTAGCTCCAGCAAAGCAGGAGCTGCTTAAGCCAATCTCACTATGGAAAAGATGGACACAGAATTGTTGCCTGTGGGGATGGGATGGGACAGTCAATTATAAAAACAAAGCAGAGGAGGGGGCCCTTGCAGCCAGCACTACTAGCAAAGCCAGCACAGCATAGACTGCCACCTCCTATTTAACCTGTTATGGAAAAAGATCCATATAATCAGCTTATACCTGGCTCTCAGCACTGCAACCTGCACAGATGGAGTGGTTTGTTATTCTCCAGGAATGACACTAGTACCAGAATTTTTTTGCAAGGAATCCTTCACTCACTTGTGATGAAGAAGGCCACTAGACAAAATGAGCGCTAGAGGTGGGTTGTTCTCCTGCGATTAGCATGTCAGCAAAATACTTAGATTAACATTAGCATAAAGAGCATTATTATGAAGTGATTCAGGAGTGGGAAATCCCCAATAAATTTTCACTCTGCAATCAGTCAAGCGCTTTTGCTCGAATTTCCAGCAAACATCATCACTTGGTCCTACACAGAGGTTTTTCAGTTAAAAACACTCTTTTCTGGTTAAAAAGAAAAAGGCTCCCATAGGCTTTGATGTTTATCCAAACCTCTCTGGCCTAAAATCTGAATTGGAAATCTCACAAGAACAGGCTCTTGAGATTCTTCCAAGGCTCGTCAATCCCTGCCAAGCCAAAAATGCCACCAGAATAGCCTGATGGTTTTCTTACCTCTTGGCAAGACTAGAGAGAAAAGGGATGTGCAGACAAAAGAAATGTTAATAGTATAACCCTGCAGCACTGAAAGTTTCAGACAGGTTTAAATCATCCCTCATTTTCCACACATTGGTTTTCTCTTCTTTTTTCTTTATAGGTAATAAATATGTTCAGTCTCCCTCTAAGGGCATGGAGAGAAAAATCAAATCTAGTCACTTGTCCCCAAACTACAAAATGCCAAGGGCACACTCCCAGGCTTGTACATGCTCTCAGGCTCCAGATGTTGCCTGAGTATGTTCTGCACTAGCTTGGGCTACAGACAAGAGAATCTGAATGGTCTTACAGACAGTGAATTACTGTGGCATAAAGCACAACTGCTGACCTACAGCACATCTGTGCTCTTACCTTAGTCCAGCACCAAGGAAAAGAAACCTTTCTTAAAACTGAAGCCTTTCTTGTCATATTTATTTATTATTATTTATTTATCTTGTGGTACATGTACCCTGCCCATACCTAGCACTATACAGGTGCCCACAGGTATTACCTGCTCGCTATAAGTAACTGAATTTTATGTTCTAAATTTCTCCCATCAGTTCATTCCATAATCCAACATACAGTTAAAAAAAAGCTTGTTGTTAAAGAGAAGTATAATCATGGAAAAAGCACTTACTTTTGAAGGCAGGATACATTGGAATGATATTTGTTATTAGAAAAGCATCATATTTTGCTTCTGCAGAGGAACTTAATTCTGAAAACAGTGAAACAGAAAAATATTAATAAGATGAAATATAAGAATTTCAGAAAATATAAAAATGTTTTGAAAATGGCTTCAGATCTTAACCAAAGGGAATACTGCAATCTAAACAGCAATCTGAATGCTATATTTGGAAGTGCACATTACATACACAAAATTTGTCTTTAACATGACACTGAACATGGAAAGGAAGGATTTTATCTTTGCTTCAAGTGTCAATCCGTTCAAAATATTTTCACATAGCTCATCTATTTTTGCTCTCTTAAAAGGCAGAGAGCTGCTCTGCAGACTTCTACAAAAGAGGCCAGCAATTTTCTGGGAGAGGAGTGTGGAATTATCTTCTAGTTCTGAGCAAGTTTCTGCACCAATAATTCCATTTCAGAAATCCACCATAAAATATTTCAGCCACTGAGTGAGGAAGGCAGAGCAATGAATTTCAAAGCTGTGAGACAGTTGTGCCCCTTCAACATTTACTAATCCCAGAAGATCACTGCTCCAATACTGAAGCAAAGCAAGTGCATCAGGAGAATCAAGGACACTTGTTTTCATAGATTTTCTACTATCACTATTTCTATAGGATGGTAGAAACTTTTACAGTATGCAAGAGTTGAATTTGGATTTATAAATTTAAAATACGTTTATCTTACTGGTGTTTGAATTCAAAATTGGTCTGTTTTTATCTGGTGGGGTTTGCCTGGAGTATGTTCATACCAAAGGTTTTCCCTAACAAAACAAGAAAATTGCAAAATCCCTAGGTACTAAAAAGCTGTCTGAACTTACGAGGAGGGAAGAGGAATCCATAGGAGAGCTGCTTGTCACCTCTGTAGGCGGCGCAGCTCTGGCTGTTTCCTGGAGAAATGCGAAGGTCAGGCCTCACACAGCTGGCCAGGTGCTCCGGGACACCTGATACCTCTGCCTGCATTGAGGAACATGGAGATAGCAAAAAAATGTAATTTCAGCTTTGACAGATAAAAGGAAACTATGTCATACAGTTTACAGACTACACAGAAGGCCTTGTGTGCAGTAAAATAAACCACTTGGCTGTACAACCAAATCCTGCTCCTGCATTGCTGCACAGCCCCTTTTTCAGGGAGCAGAAATCCCTATGGGAGATAATTCAAATGAAGTCACTCATAATAAAACAAACCCCCATTGGACAAAACTTAAAAATAAAATTAAAACAGGAGAAGAAATATCTGACCCTTCTGCCTTAAAATTCTTCTCTCATGAAGGAAATAAAAGAATCTGGGCATTGTTTGCAGAGGCACTTGACATCATTTCTGGTGCGAAAATCTCCCTGGGAAAGGGAAATTTTAGGACTTCAAGAACACAGATAACAAAGAAATTTCCCCAGGATTTTTTAAGCACATTTCAAGAGTAGAGACATCACTAACCTGTTTGGAAATAGTGTAGGATGTCCAGAGAGGCATCAGGAATGTTTCACTGTAGCCACTTTCAAAGTCGTGGTGATGCAAGATATTGTATTTTGTGCGGTACAGTACTGCAGGGCGTCCATATAAAAGATGCTTCTCTGAAGATCAAAAGAAATTACATTTATATTTATTACTGAAAATCTTAAGGATCAAAAAAGAAAAATGGGGTTGGCTTTTTGTCACGTGCTGATTTTTCAGTGATCATTAATGGGATACTGACCCCGAAAATCTGTTAAGGAAATCTTTCGACAGAGAGAGAAACAGCTCTTCAACTGTTCTGGCTTCGATCCCCATTCCAGGCTCACAATACCCTTTGGGATTAAAAGTCCCTTCTACTCTTGAAAGCTTGTTTGTGTCACAGGTTGGAGAGCGGGTGTTTTTCCAAACACTGGAGGCTCTTCAACGATCTTTGTGTCCACACTTCAGTCATGCATGAGGTGATGAGCACTTTTTTTCATAGCTTTAAATCAGTCCCTGGTCTATCAGTCCTGCCACTCTTCTCTGGATTTTTTCTCATTCCTTTGTTTGCTGTAAAGTCTCTCTCAAAAGGGAGGCAAAAGTGGTCACTCACAAAAATAGTAGTTTTCTCCCACTTGGCTGATATAGATTAGTTCTGAAGACTAATGTGCTATTATTTGTCAGTAATATCAAAGAAACAAACTAAGAAAAAAACCTTTTCCTAAATTTGGCTACAAAAAATACCTCCAGCTCCATAAAAACTGCCCTTCTTTCTTGGTGATATGTTATGGTTAAATGTCCTTAGATAACTCAGACAAGCTTGCTTATAAAAAGACAAAAACATTGAAAGAGATAGAAGAAAAATAAATTTCCTGGATAATCTTGCATTGCCCCGTAGAGTTCATTGAATTTGAATTTGATAACCTTTTGGCAAACACACTTGGCTTACTTTTGGAAATTAGAACATAGAAACAAGGAAAGCGGCCTAACACAGTTCCCAGACAGGCATTTAACCTGAGAGAAAAGGGCATGTTTTATTAGTGCTTGAGTACAAACAGAGGATGTTTCTGTAGGGCACAAAATGAAAAGTAGGAAAAGCCTAGTCTAAGGACAAAGATGATAAACTTGCTTTATTGAAGAGAAGCTGAAGTCATCTTTTTCTTCTGCCTGTGAATAACAACATGGTGCACTTTGTGGGAGAAGGGAATTAAATAAATGCAGGAAGATCTGTAAACAGGTGCTACAGCTTGTCATGAAGTAAAACAAAACTTGCATGCAGCAGAACTGCTTGTTTAAGTAAGGACACATCGTGCCATTTAACAGAGAACTGACAAATGAGCAAGTGCAATTGGTTTGAATGCTTACATATTAAAATACACCAAAATACTATTTTTATGTTATTACAGTGAAGAAGAATGCAAACCATAAACCAAAATAAAGATGTTGAGATTTGAACTACAACAGTGAGGGTGTTTTTTCCTGATGCCACAAACTGCCACAGTGAGGAGTACCTCTTCATTAATTGGGAAAATCAGTTTAACAAGATGAAAGCTGCAGAAAGGCAATTTAACTCACAAAGAGGAGGAATTACATCACATTTAGAAACTAAAGGATAGGCTGCATTGCCCGTTCACAACAGAGAAACAGAAAATACCTTCATAAGGTACTCCCTTCATAAGGGAATTAAAACAAATCTCCTTAATCGTCTGAACAATGCCATTTGAGATACCTCACAAATCCATGTCTAAACTCAAAGCTTCAGAATTCATTAATCGGGACAGTTGTTATGGTAAGGGAAATTCTGTGAATTGTTATGCTGAACTTTATCACCACTGTGAGAAGGAAAACTCTGCTTTGGTTCGCCTTTCAGTCAGTAGTGCTGCTCATAAAAGCAGTCCCTATCCCCTCTCCTCTGCTCCTATTGCTCCACTTTAACCTGGACCACGGCCCTGATGCAGCTGAGAGTGCAGCCACACAGAAGTCAGCGCTGGCACAGAGCAGGAACTAGTGTCCAGGAGAGCTGGGAATGCTTTCTCCTGGGAGTAACATTGATTTGAACACTGAAGAGGAACAGAATTGTGTCGAGCAGCCTGAACTAGCAGAGCACTTGTTTCACTCTGTAACCTGCACCCTAAGAGCCAAGCATTAAGACCTAGCCAGGGATTGCCAAAGCAGCTATAGCATCCTTTCTAGATGAAACCTAAGCCTAGATAACTATGGCAAAACACAGCATGCAAATACAGTGTGGTTTTTTCCCCATTTACAGCCTGTGGTTGAATGGAGTACTGCCTCATGCACCCTCTCCTTTCCTCATGTCTCTGCCTTCACATCTGAGCTTAAAACTTCTAAAGCTGATGGAATGGAAGAGTTAAAACTCACATCACTTTGAACAACGCTTTAGTCCCGGTTCAGCAAAAGGTAGTGTGCACTTCCTCACGTGAGCAGCACTTCATCCTGAGATCCCACGTATCTCATGTGTGTCTGTGGGCTACTTCGGCAGTTACTCGAAAAGACAATTTACTACACTTAACCACACCAGATTACTCTGGTATTAATGATGAAAAGTAATTTACAAAAGAAAATTAAATCAGTTTTCATTAACTGAGGCACCAGGCTCTTACCTTCTGTTCCCTTGACATGAAAGCGCTTGTTGAGTTCATCCAACTTGTTCTTCTCAAGAATAGAAAAAAAAGGAACAAAATTAGGACCACTGGAGCACTCTAACATCTCGTTTTACTAGGCATCTAACAAAACAAAACTAGTGCTATAAGACAGTGATGATTTTCTTGTCTCCGCTTTTACAAAAAGCCAATTGTTCCAAGAGGGCACAAAGATTTCACAGGAGGGACTTGGGGAATTCTTACAGATCAAACCCTCTCAAAACAAGTAAAATGGCTACAACGTTGCCAAAAACTACTGCTAATAGTGGAGGCTTCCACAGAGCCTAAACACCTACCTTATCATCACATGTACAACCTATATCAAAATCTGATGCAGAAGGTAGAGCTACAGGATACAGCGGTTTAGCAACTTCATCTGGCACAGTTGGTTTATAAACATTGGCTCTCAGCAGGTGATTTAAGCTTCCGTGGGTGCCATTATTGGGAGCAGGTTTTAATCCAAGCAGATCTATGAAACCACCAAGGAAAAATGAATGGTGGTTAGACTCCAAACATGTATTCAGCAGCAACTCTATGGAGCCAAGATATTTATTAGTAATATTGGTTACAGCCACAGCATGTTAATGACAGCTTTTAATGTAATAAAAACACTGATCTTTTGTCCAAATCATAAAATTGCAAATGCCACATGAATAGTATCTTTGCCTTTATGACAAAATGTTAATTTGCATCAAGACACTGGAAAAGTTTAGAACTGTACAGAGTTTTATTATAACTACTCCTTCAGCTTCCAGTGCAAACCTACGCTCAATGTGCTGACCTTACACCAAACATCTGCAACACAGTGATTTATAAATAAGGGCTAACTACCCCTTAGGTATTAAGTATTTGGGAAAAAAAAGGTGAATCACATCTTTGAAACACCTTAAAGTTTTCTTGTGAATTACACCTTGGAAGTTTCATTGTTCTAGAAAATCAGTACTAAAGAAAAGATCTTAATGAATATCTGTATACATCATGAGATTCTTCTTCATGTCTTCAGTACAAATTTGGAAAACATAATCATACCAGAAAATGCCATAGAAAACTAAGTGATCAACCTGAGCTGCTGCATGAGACATGCAGGTGCAGAAGCAGTCTCTTAACAGAAACCTCCTTCCTAGACTGCTGAGATGTGGACAACATACATTGTAGGGGTGTCCATTTGATCTCTGTCAAGAAGCATACATCAAAACTATAGTAACCCCCTTTACTGGCCAGCTCCAGAGCAAACTGAGACCCCTGAGATGTGCCTTCAGCCCTCCTGGCAAGTGCTTGGGAAAGGGGGACTAGGAAAAAAACACTGGGAGGAAGTCAGGGCATGAGCTCATGGGTACCTAAATGAAGCCCTGTTAAAATAAGTTGCTGCTTTTGCAATTTCTCAAGCAGGCAGCTTACCACACATGACGTTGTAAAGTTCGATGTTTTCAAAAGGAGGCACTTTGGTCTTGTACTTGAAGGAAGGGCCAAAACCTATAAAGACAGTCTTAAAAAAAAAAAAAAAAAAAAAGAAGAATATTAAAGAAGAACATTAAAATGTGGGGGGTTTTCACTGAATATTTACATTGCAGAGACCTTCAATTTCTTCTACCTTCAATGACCCTCCCACACATTGCTCATACCTGCATGCTGTTTATCTTGTTGTCATAGCCATGGTCTCCATGAAAGAAACATTTTCCTGTTGGTTTCTTGTAAACGTCCACAGCTTTCCTAAATTGAAAAAGTATTAGAAAATTTCCTCAAAGGCAGCTGACCTTACAATATCCTTTGGGGGCAGGAAGGATAAGATTACAGGACAGTGCATTGCTTATCTTTCTTGAATAGCAGTAGTAGGACTGTAGGCTTATACAGCATCCCCAGGGTTTCTCCCTCTACTCCCACTCTAAGAAACAACTCTTATTATTGATAAAAACCTTAGTATCTATTATTTTCTCAGACTTTCTTATATCACATAATCTCCTGCAGGCTGGAGGTGTTGGACCATACTCTTCCAATCCTCAAAAGGCCAACAGAGGCTGCTCAGAAAGCACTTTTGTGATGTTACAATGCTGCAAATGTCGTACAATGCTATAAAGTGCTTTTGCCTGTTTGCCTTCAGCTCAATAAACAAAAATGTGGAGCAGAAACCAAGCTGAAAAAATAAAGATTTTCATGAAGAAAGAAAGATAGCTGGGATAATAAGTGCTGTACCATAGGAATACTAATTATCAGCTTGTTATTGAGATGGGTTCTTTACAAAATAAGTGGAAAAATAAGTATTGTGTTGTAGGAATTATAATCACCAGTTTATTTCAGAGTACTTCTATACAGTTTGATAGGGCCATGTGCAGGCAAGACATGCAGAGGACCACATTATTCTACGAATTAATTTCTTCATCTGCAATAAAATAATGCTCAAAAGTTTGATTTTGGCCTTATAAATTACTAGAGTTACAGCAATCAGGCTGTAACTACCAATTACAGTTACACTAATGAATGAATTACTGGTGAATGAGATGTCTGGAAATTAATTAGTAAGCCAAAGAAAACTGATGTAATTAATAAGAAATTACTAAATGTTAATCATCCTGGGCAATCCCATCCATTCCAGTAAAATTCTTAAAGCTAAAGCTTTTATAGGCCTAAAATTCAGTGTGATTCTTTGAAATATACATAAGCCCAGCCACAGGGCAGCCTGCCAGCAGCCAGTGGAGTTATGCAAGAAAGCAAATGGGGTTTCTCATTCACTGCTTCAACAGAGTGATCCTTGCATAATTCATGGAAAGATAAGCACAGATGTCAAAAGGCACTTACAACACACTGTGTGTTTGCCTGGCAGCTATATGGGCAAAAAACCCTACCATAATTTAAAGCTCATAACAGACTACCATGAGCCAAAAGCTGTGTCATCTTCCAAGAAGCACTGAGTCAGATTCATGCAAAAAAGACCCTACTATTCTCATACTGTAATACACAACACGTGTCAAAGTATATTCAAATAGAAAGCCGTGCACGATCCATAAACAAAGGCTACTCCTCTCCTGTTCACTCTATCCATGTATGTGCCAGCTTGTTTTTCCTCATTCAATTTTTAGCTAACTAAATAAATACCGCCCATATTCTATATCCAGAAATTCAGAGTCATATGGTTAAGAGCAACTCAAACCAGAGTTTTTCTTGAGCTAAAGCATCCTGGCTTTCTGTGGATTTGTTTTGAAACACAATACACTGCCAGCACAGCATTTTGATGGCCACCCTGTCATATCCTTCCACATGTTCTCAGGCATTCACCCACTCCACCAATATCTCCATTTTCTTTCCATTCACCCATTTCATCCACTCAGACTCTTGTTCCCTAACATCCCCTCACCACATAAGCCTGCCCCTTCCTCCCATTTTCGCTGCTCCCCAGTTGGAGTAAGCTTGCACCTCATTGGAAAGGCTTATCAGCTTCTACATTTGAGCTAATCAGTCAAAAACCACAAAGCTGCTTAAGCACATCAGTTTGGGTTTCTACCTTCTACTTAGCAACTGATTTTCCCACACTTTTAAAATATTTTGTGTTCTAAACTACATCCTCATGCACCAAATGTGATTGAACCTAACGCAGAGTTCAAAACTCCTCTTGCTCACAGGGTAGAGAAGCAGGATGCGAACAGACAGGGCAATCTTAAGTGTCCCATTTCCTCAGAAGAAAAGACTGAAAACTGGGATGGAAGCAAAAGCAAGGGTTTACCTTGCCACATGCCATTTGCGATCCACCAGTAAATGGACATCCTCAATTCTTCGGTTGTTGGCGTAGTGCAAACGTTTAGGCAGGTGTTGTTTCAAGTAAGGCTTGAAGCGCTGGTCAGGTTTTCTACACTGAAAATTAAATGGTTACAAATAGCCCACTGTCAGTTAGCTTAAGATGCAGATAAAACCTTTGGACTACAGAAATCAAGCTGTTAAGGTCATCACTGATGGTGTCTGGAAAACAAAGTGTACCTCTAGAATATGTAGTCCAGTCATTTCTGTGCAGTATTTACATGTAGTCAAGATCCAGGAAGCCATTCAAAGATACATTTGGAAAGTTTCATTCTTGTGACAGTCTTTATGAAACCATCAAACAAAATATCACACATACTTAACTCACAGATGAAGAATCCTAACTGGACCAAAGCTTAAGTTCCAGAGGAAACCTGAATGCTCAAAAATACACCTCATCTGCAGATATATTTAAAGCCATCTGGTTACAAAATTTGGGGTTTTTTTTTTTGGTTTCTTAATTTTAATTTTAAACACTTTTCTTCCATTAAAGGCAAGATTAGAGTTGAAGGCTATTAAATGCACTTTTTCAGCATCTTCAAAGTGCTAGTAAAATGTTTACCCTAAAAGATTACTTTCCAATTCTGAAGCAATGAATAAATAGACTCAATTCAAAGAGTAAAGACAGTCCAGGAGATTCTGTCTCTGCACTGCTCAAAAAGGTTATAAAAGCTACTAGAGCAGCAAACAGCGAAAAACATGACAAACATTAATCTGTGTGCATGAAGGGTGCCATTTAACATTCTTTATTTATAATAATGGTTGGTTGATTTTCCTGCCTAAAGGGTGAGAAAAGAAAGCTGAATAATGCTACAAATCAAGAAGTGAACAGTGAAGTATAGACAGGTA
This sequence comes from Eulacestoma nigropectus, assembly GCA_013397775.1. NCBI lineage: Eukaryota > Metazoa > Chordata > Aves > Passeriformes > Eulacestoma > Eulacestoma nigropectus. The sequence continues at coordinate 51,055 of VZTE01002174.1, forward strand.
TCTCCCAGTCGTAAATACTTACTGTAAGGTTGGCAACAATCACTTTAGGATCATCTGTTAAGCAAAGGTAAAAAAAAAAAGAGAAGATTAAAAATTTGCAAAAGAAAACATAAGGTTTACATAAACACACTTCCGAATACTTCCCTGACCTTTACTAAAAGTGCTTTGTGTATATCATAGAATCATAGAATCAACCCAATCATTTGGGTTGGAAAAGACCTTTAAGATCATCAAGTGCAACCCTTAATCCAGCACTGCCAAGTCTATCACTAAACCATATCCATAAGTGCCCCATCTTTTAAACACATCCAGGGACAGTGATTCCACCACTTCCCTGGGTGGCCTTTTCCAGTGCCTGACCACCCTTTTAATAAAGAAATTTTTCCTAATATCCAATCTGAACCTCCCCTGGCGCAACCTGAGGCCATTTCCTTTTGTCCTGTCACTTATTACACCTGGGAGAAGAGACCAAACCCAATGTGGCTACAGCCTCCTTTCAGGGAGTTGTAGAGAGTGATAAGGTCTCCCCTGAGCCTCCTTTTCTCCAGACCAAACACCCCCAAATCCCTCAGCTGCTCCTCATCAGACTTGTGCTCCAGACCCTTCCCCAGCTCCATTGCCCTTCTGTGGGCAAACCCCACACCCTCAATGTCCTTTGTTGAGTAAGGGGCCCAAACATGAACCCAGTATTTGAGGTGCAGCCTCACCAGTGCCAAATACGGGGAGACAATCCCTGCCCTGGTCCTCCTGGCCACACTGTTTCTGATACAGGCCAGGATGCCATTGGCCTTCTTGGCCACCTGGGCACACACTGGCTCATGTTCAGTCACTGTTGACCAGCACCCCCGCGTCCTTTTCCAAGGGCAGCTTTTCAGCCCCTGTTGCCCAGCCTGCTGTGCTGCAGGGGGTTGTTGTGACCCAAGTGCAGGACCCAGCACCTGGCCTTGTTGAACCTCATGCCATTGGCCTTGGCCCATTGATCCAGCCTGTCCAGATCCTTCTGCTACCCTTCAACAGATCAACACTCATGTCCAGCTTGGTGTTGTCTGCAAATTGATTCAGGGTACCCTTGATCCTCTCATTCAGATCATCAATAAAGATATTAAAGAGAATTGGCCCTGATACTGAGCCCTGGGGAACACTCTGGGCCTGGCCATCCAGACAGTTTTTACCCAGTGAAGGGTGCCCCTGTCCAAGCCACAGGCTTCCAGTTTCTCCAAGAGAATGATGTGGGAGACAATATCAAAGACTTTACAGAAGTCCAGGTAGACAATATCCACAGAAGCAGGTCACCTTGTCATAGGAGATCACGTTGGTCAAGCAGGACCTTCTTTTCCTAAACCCATGCTAGATGGGCCGGATGCCCTGGTTGTCCTGCATATGCCGTGTGATGGCTTAGTGATATGTAATTGCTTAGGTAATGTTCTCACTGTTTTATGATCTAGGCCTTAGCTTAATACTTATTTTGTTTTCTGAAAACACATACTTTCAAGACTTTCGGCTGTTTTACTTTAAAATAAAAAATTATCCCCAAACACAATGACTTTCCTCAAAAAATTTTGGAAGCACACTTGAATGCAACAATGCACTCTGTTAGAAGCAGCAAGATAAATACATAGCATTTTTTGGTCACTTTTAATGTTTGACTGATTTCACAGGCTACTGCTGAGTAAGCGAAAAGCCACAGTAAAATATTCTAGATTTGTCTTTGGGCTATTAAAGGGATATGCAAGTGTAGAATGCCCAAACCGAGTAACAGTCCACACTAACTATTTTCTTCTGGGGGGTGAGGGAAGCATTTTTCAGTCATGAGAGAAAAAATAGGCTAAAAGAAAATCTTCAGAAGTGAAAATCTCTTGTTCAAATACTATTGTTTTGGTTGCTTAAGGCATAATCTTCCTGAGGTTGAAATGGGCTCTATTGACTCTCAAAACATAAGCTGCAGGCTTTTGCATTGCAAAGGTGTGTTTGCAGTATTGAAACAGTATTATGGAACAGTAAAGAATAAAGACGTTGGTAATTTGCCATTTAAGGGAGTAAACCCCAGTTCTAAAGGTAAGAAACATGCTTCTTTGTTCTATGTTCAAACTGCTGATTTATAAGCTATTGCAAATATTCAAACTGGGAAGCTGCAGACAGAGGCCAAAAGAGGAAAATATGATTGTGGGAAAACCAGTGGTATGACTCGGAGGTCAGACAGACAAGCTGATCTTTTTGAAAGATATTGCCATTCACCCTCAGAAGAAAACTTATTTTTCTCAGCAATTTGGGAAGTCAAGGATTGAAAGATCTTTTAAAAAAAGAGACTTCTCAGAACTGAAATTTGTTCTCAGTAGACTGTGGAGTCTAGGAATTCAGTCTCATGCTAATCTACGAAGTTTGAACAACATGTGCCCTATTTTCAACAAATCTTTACACACTCAGCATATATTCCTTGAGCATTAGATGCATACACAAATCAGTATTAAGAAAGTTTTACCACATTCTTACGATTTCTGCTATTATTCTGGAAGTATTTAATCTTCTGCTACTATTCTGGAAGTATTTAATCTTCAAAGATCGATCTCTCTATGAAACTTGTCCTCAACCAGAGCATATCTGAAGTGTTGTGAGGGAACACTTGGCTATCCCAGCTATCTGATCTTCCCCTCTATTAAAAGTTGTCATTCTTGGAAGCATATGGTGAAAAAACACAGGTACTTATAGTTTATTTATGAGTTATACAATTTGCATGGTAGCTTAAACTGCTGGCAAAGCCAGGTTTGCCCTCGTATGCTGAACCAGCGCACCCAGGGTGCTGGCACAAGCCCTGTCCTGGTACTGCTGCCCTGAAGGCAAAAGGAGGGCAGCTGACCTGTAATGCTTGAAATCACAGAGTTAGTTTCACCAGAGGACTCCTGCATGAGCCCTGAGAGCTATTGTCAAAGATCAGTTAATCTCAAACACTAAGTCAGGGTAAACTTCTAAAAGCACGGTTCAAAATAGCAACAAGTTTTACTGACAACATTGGCCCTGAATGCATGTGCTAAATCTTACTTATATCCTTCAACATCTCCAGTCTGTTGCTTTTTAGCAACTCACACTACGCATCTATGCCAAAAGTATGATAAAACTACTGAATTCAAAATTAACAAGTCACTTTTTTCCTATTAGCTCATAAAATATACCAGATGCCTTTTTTATATCCAAGCTGTGCAGTGCTGAGATCCCTCATATAGTTTTTGTTGACAGAGGAGAAAAGTGCATGAATAAACTCACAACGACACGTAAGCTGGCAGGTGAAACTGGCTTGGAGTTCCCATTCCTGCTTGATATAAAAGAGTGGCATTTAACCCAGAACATCTAAGCCCTCCCCTTGACAATTCTACCACTGTGGGGTCTGTGAAATACAGACTGCAAAGGGAGCAAGCAGCTGGTCTTCAGTGGGATTCCCTCTGAAATTCCTGCCAGCATCCTGCAAATTTACACCCTTTGGACAGCATCATTTCAAGGAAGGAATAGAGTCTAGTTCTCAGGATACAAGAGGTACAATTAAATTAACTTACACTTCAGGTTATTGCTAGACCTAGGGCGAATTCGCCCTAAAGATCCAGGCAGCAAAATTATATCATCCACATTAGTCAGATAGTTGCTTAAAAATTCAGTTCTTTCACAAGTCGTGTCTTCCATCCCTGCAGAAGGAAAATGCAAAATTAATCCACCCTGAAAGTAAACACATTTTCCAGAACAGCAAAAAAAAGAGACCCCAAACACCCTATGTATTTTTTCCTTTTGGATGACTAATCTTGTACTTTACAGACATCTAATTCCAACATGAAACACTGGTAAGACTCAAACTAGGAGTGCCTATACAAGAGAAATACCACTCTGAGTGTCGTAGGAACAGTCACCACATATACCATGTGTGCACTGACTCAACTCCAAATTAAGCTCATGGAAAAATCAAAGTCTGTTTCTAGTTTAATGTACTACTTTGGGGATTATTTCTTTTTAAACAAATGATTTTAAGAGAAATAGCACACAAAAGGTATTGTCTGTTGGTGGTCTGTTCTAAGGCAGCCGCAGATAAACAATTTTCTCTTGCAGACATTTGTGGTGGAGAAGAATGTACTGCCAGCCACAGGAGGTTCTCAGCACAAAACTGCCACCCCTGGAAATCCTTCCTGACCCTTACCCTTCTCTACCCACAGCCAGAAAGGAGGCATATGCCATTTTATTGCTGATGTAGCAGTTCATGTCAGGAACAAAGACCTAAAAAGAAAAGGACCTTTGGTGGCATGGCTAAAAAAGTTATGCAAACCCAGATTTTTCTTTAATAAAAATTTCTTTTTCTTCCTTCTATTGCAAAGCTTATTCTAATGTTTGAAGGAATAAGACCTACCAAATAATATCTCTGCTTTTAGGTGACTACGTCTGACCATGAAATATCTTTTTACCTCCTTCCTCCATAATTTTGATGACTCTTCCATCTAAGCTGGCTACAGTCTTACAGGTATTCCAGTCTTTCTTCTAGTAGGATAACTTGACCCACTGATTGCCATGGAAATGCCTCAATTTGAAGTCCTACTTTTCTCCTCATGTACAGGAGAACAGGGCTATTAAATTTTTCATTCCATAAAAACTGACAAAAAAATTACTCTAGGCAAATTATAGCCCTCATACATGCAAGAAGAGCTACACTTGGATGTCATATCAGAAACGCCAAGATTTGAAAAGATCTGAGTGAAGAAGTAAATATCCATATCACTGCTATGAAAGAAAAGTGTCCCTCCATGGCAATTACAGGTGAACTGAGTGGCCAGTCCACACCACCTGGCTCTTTTGGGAGAGTTAAACTACCAGAAAAAAGATCAGCACTAAAATATCCTAAATGGAACTTTGATTCAGGTCACCTATTATATGTACAGCTATGTTGCTTAAGCATTTATATTCTGATAAATATTATGGTTTAAAACTTACCATGATCACCAACAAATATAACGTTGACACAGCGATGTAGTTTCAACTGTTTCAGTCCATCCATTAGTTGTCCTACTGTCTTGTCAATCTCTCTCAGGGGATTCACCATCATCTGTATAAAATATTCAGAATGGAAAAAAGTTAGTTCCGTCATTGCAATGTTCCTACTTCTACAAATGGGAAAACCCATACTCTGACGGGAAAACCATCCAGGTCGAGAGGCAAAGCCTTGGCTGAGCTGTTACTCCTACAATTATTGTACCATTTCCTTTTGTACATCCACACCACGACTTCATGAGAAAGCCCTGCTGAGATGCTGACACAAGACAGCAAAAGATCTTTAGGGTTGATCTTAGGGCTCCCATAAACATGTGTACAGTTGGTAAAACAATGTATAGATGGCACAAAAACACATGACTTTGGGGTTCAGTTTGTTTCTTATAGATGGAGAGCAGTGCTTTTAAAAGGCTATTTTATGTGAATGGTTTAGTCAAAAAATGAACATGAAATGAAGCTTTAGACTTGGGATTCACATGCCAAGTCACTTAATGAAATTCACTTCAAAGGACATCTGATACTAGGATGACAACATGCACGTCACTTGAGTAGCACATGGGGCTCAGAGGGAGCGTTTTTCAGCTTCAAAGCCAAGAGTTTCCAACAGCTCAAATGACAGTTCTGGCAAAATTGTCAGCAGGCCCCAGAGGACACAGATACCATACTTAGATTTCTTCATTTAAGTTTCTTTTTCATTAAGAAAAAAGAAAAAAACAGAAAAAAGCAAGACACAGGACTATGTTTTCAGCTTTAAGAAAATGAAACATTTTTTACCAGATGGCACAGAGAAGGAAAAAGCAAGATTTTAGGCAGAGGACTCAGATTTTGTTCTGATTTTGAGAAGAAAGCATGTTGTCACTATATGGCAACTTCTTCCTCACTTTTCTGGTTTGGCTGGTTCAAGTATCCACAGTAAAAAATCCTCCCAATGACAAACAGAACGATAAATTCTGGATGAGAAAAAACTAGATTTTGGCAGAATTTTCTAAAATAAACACCATGTTAGCGTGACCCAGAAAGAGATGGTTCAGAAATTCTCCCTGTGCCTGAGTCATTAAGGGATAGATCTTAACTGAGTCTGCTAGGTTATGAGACAGGAAATGTAAAATCCCATGTGGCACTATAAATACACAGAGAAGGGACTTAGAGGAGAACGAATCACGGTGGGGAACAGGAGAAACAGTTTCTGCAACATATGGAAGTGGTTCAGATAAAGGGTGAAATTTTGGAATATTTTAATTCAAGAAAGCCTAAGTAGTCACTTAAGTTAAAACTTTGAAACCTTCAAGTTCAGAAAAAAAGAAAATTGTCTGTTTCAGCATTCTTTCACTCTCTAGTACAAAGAATTTCTTCTACAGATGGGAATTCCATTTTTATGAAAGTCTACTTACATTATGTCAATTATATAAGGAAATACAACTTTTACTCAGAATCTAAAGCTTATTTAAGGAAGCTAGAAATCCAGACAGATTTCCCATTAATGTTTACTTTTGTCAGCAAGCTTGAGTCTTCTTTTAAAAAATAATAATGATGATAAAAAGATAGAGCAACAATAATTCAAGGATTTCAAGTGATGGTAATTTTGTTTAGCTACTCTCTTCAGCCATCTGACCTCCTCTTACATCTCCTTCCCAGATGTCTTTCAAATATTTACTGGCAAACAATTAAAATTCTTGTATATACCTTTTTTCACCTAATATCAAGGCTTGGGAAGACTGTACAGAAACATTTTATCATTCAACATACATGGATCTCTAGGATGGTGCTACAATAAAGAGTTTTGTAGTATTGTGAAAATGCTGGATGTGGGGTCTGAAACATACAAAAACCAGCTAGATTTTCTCACAAGTTTTCCCATAGAAAAAGTCTGATTAGAAGGAAGAAAGAAAGAACCTTTTAATTTTTTTTTTAATAATTGGTAGGATCCATCCTGTACTGCATTCCATTGCTCTCAAACAGCATCAAAAGGCTAACTTGCAGATATGATGGCAACTATTGCATAATACTAGGGGGTTTTTTTCTGAAATAATGGTGACAAATTTTCACAGTTGACTTATCTGAAAGAGTTCTTTAGAGATAAGTTTGGGTGACCTTTTCATTCAGAGAAAAAAAGCCAAAAAAAATGAGCAACACATGTTCACATCACTAGGAATGTTATTTCTACTTTATTTCATGTCAGAAGGGTATAGCCTGGAACAGCAAATTAGTGAGTAATAGCAATATCATTCATAGTCGTTACTAGTTTTCTTCTCAGGTAAATCTGTGTTAAAAGTTCTCTGAAAAATTCCTGGGGTTTGATACGTGATTTTTTTTGCATGTCCTTGTCTGCCATGTTTCTACACTTAAATAATGTGTCTCAAAATAACTCTTTAAAGTTGAATTGTGCAACAAGTCAAAAAATATCCCCACAAAAAAAACTACTGAGAAGAATGTGTATATTCTCTTGCAGGCTACTGTGGAGTGTAAAGGCTTTTGTTTCAAGCTTAAAAGAGAAGTGCATAGATTGTTAGTGCCAGGTGGAGAAAGACAGATTACTAAGGAATACTCTTTTCATCCACTTGCACTTTTTCCTAACAAAGCAATTTCTATTTGATGTTTTCCTTGTGAAAAGACTTATGCACCACCTTTTGCAAATTCAGGATTCAGAAGTCCTGTAATAAGAATTCCCTACCCTCTAAAATCACAAAATGAATTTAAAATGTGTATTTTTAAAACAAATGTTCTTTCTCTTTTAGATTTTATGAGCCACATTTTCAGGACTTTTCCACAACCATGATGACTGCATACAAAATCTCAAATAATCACCATGCTCCCATGAGCTGGAAGTTACAGAGGCTACAACATATTGCCGAACTTGTAATGGTTCAGAAGGGTTAGCAGCAGTAGTAATGTCTTCCCAGAGATTTTTCTGACATTGCCTCCAGCTGATGGCTCGATTTAAAAATATAAAGAGATTATAAAGATAACTTTCCCTAATGCAAACAGTCTGAAACAAGAAAAACACAGCTTCCAGAAGGCTTAGTCTGGCTTGGCTGCTCTCCTTTGGGACCTTCAGTACATTTATAAAAGTTTTGGCTGCAGAACACCACCCTGAAGCATGGAGTGAACTCCCAAGTTGAAAAAAATAAAGACAGTGTAGCGCCTAAAAAGTGGCACTTCCATCATAAATTTTTGGAACTTACTTTCTTCCGACGAGTTTCCGTAGAATATTGATCCACTTTATGTACTTTTCTTCTTTTCTTTGGAGCTGCAACTGGTCTTTCCTGTCTCCTCTTAGGAGGAAGCTTTCTCTTAGGTCTCTTAGGCGGAGTAAGAGGGGAGCCATAACTACTCTCCTGTACTGGCAGGGAGAGATGTCTGGACTCAGAAAAAAAGCCTGTCTCAACTCGCATCAGATAGTAAAGCTACCTGTGCCAAATAATCCTGAAGCATAAATGCTATGGACTTATCAAATATTTAGGCTTTTGGACAATTTAGGATCTACCCCTTTTTAAGGAAGAATTCACCAAATTGTACTGAAAGCGGAACAGCAGTTACAAGAGCAGATAGCATAAAAGCAAATTAAACTGGTGTTTCGAAAGATAGGTGGGGTTTCTGTATTTGAAAATACATAGTTACATAGGGGGTATTAGTTATCAAATATTAATCCATTAATATTATCGAGATTTAAGTTAATTTCAATTACAGCAAAATTCATTGCACACAACTTAATGAGTGTCCAGGGTAGGGTACTGGTGGAAATGCAACATTTCACTTGAATGATGGTTCAGGTATGAGAATTAGAGCCTGTTCAGTCTAAATGACTTCTGCCAGGTTTGCCACAGCAACTTTTTGGCTGAATTAGTGACACCAAATACCCTCATCCAAAGCATAGGCAGTTACCACTATTGTGTGCCAGACCCTGCACCTCACTGAAATCACTAGAATCCCATTTGCCACTGTCTGGGGTCTGCAGATCAGAGCTATGAAGGTGAGACTCAGTTAACATGGAGCTCATATCCTTCAAATCAGCTGGGTGGGGCAAATTAGTGGCAGTGCATGAGAAATCTGTGCTGCTACCTGCCTTTTTACCAGCTTTACAGGCATTTTGAGAAAATAATTTCCTACCACTTTCAGTCTGGCATCTCACTGGGTAATGTTATCGTTCCTAAATGCACAATTACCTAAGACAGGCTTATGGAAGGAAAAAAAAAACATAGAAGGAAAAAAAAATCTATCTAGAATAAACTACTATCCCATTAATCAACTTGCTCGTAATTTCAAACTGTCCCACTCTCGCTGACTTTAACACAAGCCGCGGGCTCTTGGTACTGCTCGAGATGGCGTGTGAGGATCTGACAGGTGACACCTACCACGAGATAAACTACCATGTGCTGTGTGCAATGGAGCACACTGAGTGCAGGGGAAGAGTTGGAGGTTTATGATGCTATTTAAGTTCTACGTACTTAGGCAGCTTCTCCCAGTTGTTGAGTTACAGAGCTCCATAAACAGGGAAGGAGAGGAAGGGGATGTTACCATCTGCCATGCTGTTTCATTGCTTCCAACGCAAGCAGCTGGAAAGGAGATTCTAGTCCAGTCTCACTCGTCTTTCTCCAGAAAGGCATTTTAATAAAGCAGCACCAGAGTTTTCTGTTTTTAAAATGCTTCAAGCTTTGTGCAGTCTTGATGAAAGGAGCGGCAGGGAAAGGAAGGATTCTCATTTTACTGTCTCTGAATTGGCTCAGCCAGAGCTCCACAATGTCAGAAACACGCGAGCGTGGGACACCCAGGTCTGAACACCGAAGTGACTGTCTCAAGACAGCATGTTAGAGGAGCAGCAGAAACGGCTTAGCACTGCCAGATTTCCATGTATTTTAGAGGTCATATGGTAGTATATTTCTAGAATATTTTATGTAAAAAAAAAAAAGTTAGCTAGGAGAAAAAAAAAAGCCAAGTTCATATTAACCAGCCAGTTCTTAGTCTTGCTTGAGAAGAGTCAGAACAGAGTTATGGAGGAGGGAAACGAATCCCTCCCTGCCTACAGAAGGAAACTGTAACATCACAAGGGTAACTAGCCAGCCAAAGCTTTGCTTCTTGACCCGGATGGACCAACCTACCAGAGTTCAACTGCAGAAGCACAGAGGGAAAGAAAAAAAAGGCAGAAGTAAATCAAAAGCAAGCATATATTTTATAACTCCCATAATTGCTCCTGGAAACATAATAGAAGCCATTGAAATACTTTCTAAAATGTTTTTAAAGAGAAAAAATATACAAAACACCCCCACCCCAAAGTAAAAAAACAAACCAAAGCAGAAAACCAACCAAACCAAGACAAAAAACCCCCACCAAACCCCAAAACCTAGACAAGCAACTCATTTACACTGAAATTCATGTTAGTGGGTATGCAAAGTTACACTTCTGGAGACTAGCTATAATATCAATTCCATTTATATAAAAACCACTGCAATTCACCAATAAATTTTAAGTGTATCTAAGTTCCTTTGCTTCTAGCTTTAAGACACTCTGCACACAGGCTGCAGTGCATATCCTGGGAAGATCTAAGTGCCATCTGGATGCCATTAGACCTCTAAGATTATACATTTAAAATAAATTTAGAATATTATTTGGTATAATAAGCTCAAATAAAAATTCACCTTATTCTAATAAAAAATTTTAAGATTTGGAGGTTTTCAAGGTATAAAACTATTCCTCAAACTACTACTGCAGCAAGAAAAATCAGCATGAAATAATCACTCTTCAAAAGAAAAAATAAGAAGCCCATTGTAAATGTAACACAGAGTTGTTACAAGTTTGTTTTCAAACATTATTGTTTTGTTGATCTGCCTTTGCATGAAGAAAAATGGACAGTAATACTCCAGATATACTGCTGCCAGCAGTATACAAGAAAAAAAATTATTTCACAGGGAAGTCATGCTCTTGGTATCAAGGCATTAGCTAAAAGGGATCCTTTTGAGGACTTTCTTCCAGATGATGTAAATTTCACAGCTCTGTAAAATTATACTGAAAGCAGTGTCAGGAGAAACAATATAAAATACTTCCTAGCTTTTCTATCCCGAAACCAGGCCCCTAGCAAGCCTCAGCATCTGTGTACTTACACAGCTGTATTCGTTTACTTAAATTTCCATTCACAAAGTTTGGTCCACTGTTTGAACCGCAAACCTGTACATGCTCTTCTGCTAACTCATCTGTTCTCAATTTGCTAAAAATCAGTTTCATGGTCTTCTTGTGTTTAACACAAAGGACATAAAACTATCTATTTGAAAAACTTTCATAAGCTATTAATTCACATTTACTAAGAGCCTAAGCTTTGCCTTGCATTTAGAGATCAACCTTCAGATAACCATCCAGAAGAACCCCCACACAGGAAGAGCTTTTGGGGGCTTTTTGCTTTTATAATGAATACTTTGCTACACTTCACTTTTTAGACTCTTATAAATAACCTGAAATTAGACTGCCACAATGGATGCTAAATAGATTTGTTAAACACCACAATTTAAAGAACATTTTCAATGTCATCATCTTAACATTCCCCTTTCAATTCCATGGAAAAAGCTCCACAACTCTGTTCAGAAGGAAGTGGCTGTATCCAGATAAATAAAATTAGAGCTTTCAGTCATAAGGCACACACAGTAATTGTAACATTTCACTAAGAGGAACTACAAAGCATTATTGAGAAATCTGCCATAAAATCAGAGAGCTCTCATTACCAATACCTTGCCTGACTGAATCAGACAAAACTCCTGTTCTGAGCCAAATGACAGCATGGACACATATACATGTCTGCCAATTTAGCAAGTGTTGGCAGGTCTTAACCCCCGCTTATCCAAAAAAAGGACTCTTCATCCAACATAGTGCTTCAGTGCTGATTTGGAATAATTCCTCACACCCGCTGCTCCAGGACCATGGCTCAAACTCCTCCAACAGGGCTGCTACCCACAGCAACTTCGTAACAGCTGCAAACTATTTGAACAGCCCAAATAACTCAACCATACTAAAAAATATTAATTTTGCTTCTCTTTGCTCTCTTCTCCAGTCAAGAACAGCCACCAGATGTAAACCAAACAAATAAGAAACTACTGCTGGGTACCTGGCTGCTGAAGGACATTTGCATTGCCTTCGAGAGGGTAGGCATCTGATACACTCCTCACTTTTTGAAGACTGCAAACATTAGTTTACCCTTTGAAAATCTTACATAAAAACTCCTAAAGTCTTGTGATGGGAATCCGCAGGCATATATTTGCACTGAAACTAGGAGACTTTTGCAAGATGTCAGAGATCATTGGAAATTCCAGATCCCAGCCACTTGAAGCAGGATATTTGCGTACAGAATTTACTTTCCTCCCCTCCACAAATCCCAGACAAGTGCATTATCTGTAAGTTCTTGTCACCTGGACAGTGCTGACAGGGGAAACAATACCTGTCAGTCCCAGCCAGCTACACAAAGTTAAACAAGGAGTTAAACTACTGCAGCATGTTGCACATAATTTTTCATTAAAATGCCTTATGGTGCTTTAAAACTTTTTCCAAACTCAACAATATGGTCCTGAGGGAACAGTATTGGAAGAGCTTTCTGAACCCCTGTAGGGCCTATATGAAACTGGAACTAGCAGCTTTTTACATTTCCTGACAGACTGGAATTATTACTTTGGCTACTGCCAGCTGTCAGCTTTAAAGAAAGCTTTTTTCTTCTCTGCATTTTATCTCAATATTTTCTGTATTATATTTTAATTACTTTTAAGAAGGATAAATTGTTAGAGGAAAGTTAAATTATGCTGTTGCACACAAATATACTCCTGTCTTTGCCAAATAAATCTTTCCATTTGCATTATTGTATCACACAGAGAAACAGCCTCCTGAAAGGCAGGGGCAGTTCCTTCTCCCAGAAGTGAGTTTTACATGATAAATCCTTTAGAAGATAACTTTGTTTTCTCTGGCAGAGGGGAAGCATACTGCAGAAACAGGTGAAAACAAAGTTGCTAAAAATGTTACTCCTGAGCAACATCAGTTTTTTGGTGAAAAAAAAAGTATTAGAGACATCTGCTTTTTCTGTAGAAAAAAAAAAAAAATCTGTACTAACCTCTGAGTTGAAAGGACCATATCTGTGGCCAGCAGCATCAGGTTGCTCAGAGTAGAAGGCATAAACATAAGGCCTGAAAGAAAGAAAGGTCTTGTTCAGGTTAGGTTTCCTGTAACACCACAAAAACACAGGCCTGCAGAGTCAAGTCCAATCAAGTCAGCTTTCCAATGAGACTTAGCTTTGTGGAAAAAGAACTGTTCCTCAGTCATTGAATCCTAGAATTATTTAGCAGTCCTTTGTTTCCACAGTATAATTAGTTGTTTTGCAGCTTTATATATATATATAGCACATGGGGTACCATCTGAGGACACATGCTCATTCTAAATCTTGTAGGAGAAATCACAACAGCAGCTTGCCTGAGCCTTGTAGCCAGCAGCATGTGGGAACTTGTGTACTAAAACCCACTCATCATTAAAATCTTAACATCTTCCTAGAGCTCGGCGTCCAGTTCTACAACTGCCATTGTCTGTAAGGTTGTTAAACCATATTAGGCTCAGTAAGATAAGAATAATCCAAGTTAATCCATGTAACTACATGCTTTTTTGATAAGAAATAAATTCATACCATGCATTTATTTGGAAGAATCAAACTGCTGATGGTTAAAGGCTGATATGAAAAAAAAAAACAACCCAAAATAAAAAACCCAAACCAACCAACTAAAAAAACTCCAAATCCAAAATAACTCACACTAAACACAAAACCCAAAGAAATCTTTAAATTAGCAATGGCTTGTAATGGGCAAAAATAAATTTTAGAATTACATTTCTCCTTGCTTTTCCAACTACTTATAAAGAGAAGACAAACTAGCAGTTATGCAACAGCAGTTGACAATAAGTGAATTACCTTTCATTGTCTGGAAGGGTTAACCACTGAAGTATTGTTAATATTCTGCGCTCATGAGGGATGACACTGGACCACAAAATACAAAAATATGCCTTGTTATCACAGGATACAAAAAGCATCAACAAAACCTTGCTGTGAACTGATTCTAATATGAATATAATGTATCATAACAGCAGAATTTGCTTTTAGCATGCTGTATCTTCTTTGTTGCTTCATACTGATTGTTAATTTGCAAACAGAATCACATCAGTCCTCCTGAATGTCTGCATACTCCAAAAGAAAGATGATTAAAAGTTTGCAAGTGTAGTCAGAACTCAAAGCAGAAAATCTAACTCTCCTAAATAGGAGTAATAAAAGATCCATTCTGGTGGCTTGAACCTAGGTGAACTTCTTTGCACCATAATGCTGCCATTGGATAGCTGGCACAAGTAAAATCCACTACATTGCTCATATCAGTACAGGTTTAAATAACCACCCTGCTCTGGTAGTTTTGCAGACACCGGAAAAGTTTGCATTGCCTTAACAGTAGGCAAACTGAGGGCTAGGCTGGCGAGAACCAGAACAGAGCCATCTGAAACACCAGGCCAGCAGCATGGGGACTTGAACAACCCTGACAGCTTCTCACTCTGCAGAGCAGACCCAGCCCACTTTACTGTTTGTACAGGGATTGCCATTGTCCCTTGGCTGCTGAGGCCAAGTTCATGCTATGAGAATGACTAACCTTAGAAACAGCTGGTATAGTTCCAAATATCTCATCTTAGGAAAGCTCTGCAGGTCAGTGACCACAGAGTCATTTTAATACAATAGCACAGTGAGTCCAGATTCCATTAGATCAATAGCAGAATCCCAAGGCAGGAATCAGACACCACCATCAGTCACCATAATGAACTGAATTCAGCACTCTCTGGAAACCTCTGGCAGAGAAATAGAGATGGCAGCAGCCATTTGGAAATACCTTCATTTTTAATGCCTTATAGACAAAGTGTTCCTCAGTCTCCAACTACACAGAGAACTTTTGGTTGTAAAAAACCCATAAAAATGAGAATTTATGCTAAAATTTGCAAATAAGGCAAAATTTTAAACTGGAATAATAATCTTGAGTATTGTCCAATTTTTATATTTTTATTAATTGTGCAATATGAATAAAAAATCCATTCTTTCAATTAACTCATTTCTGACTAAAATATTTTGAAAACTCTGTTTTCCTGAAAGAGTCTGCCTGAAAATTCTCCCGAAAACGTTGTGTGTCCCAAATGAAATAATGCCGTTTTAAGGCATATATATTTCAATCATACGTAAAGTGGTTGTCTCAGTCCCTTACTACTGCTATTCATACAACCTATCCTTGGCTACTTTTTTTACATTCTAACCCCCCAAGCATGCATTGGCCAGAGTGTTTATGGAGACTACGTAGCTGTGGAGCTTAGGAATCACATTCATTTCTTTGGTTTGTAGAGCACCAGAGTGGAGCTCTGTCAGATCTTCATCTTGCAAGCCTAAACCTATCATCAGCTTGTGGTGTGTTTTATTATTCCCTCCATGTGCTTTATGATATTTAGAACAGTAAAAAATATTATTTCTAAAGGAATCACAAAAAAAAAATAGTCAAATCCTCTTATTACTTCAATCTTGCAGTTCAAACATTTTCTTTGCTCCTGTAATCCTGCCACAAACTGTAATAGAAACTGATCCACATGTATTCCTCAGAACTCAAAATTATCAAAATTCATTTATTTTTGGTTGTAAAGATACATTTTAGTTGGGACAAGAGAAAATAAGTTGGAATCATTAAACAAAAGAACAAACAGCAAAGATCCTCAAGGCTATCTTTTGGGAGAGGGAAATTGGATATCTTGCCCAAAGGACAGACTGTATTGTAGAATGAATGAATCAAACCTTTAAGTCAATTAGACTGGTGATGTCAGTTAACATAAGAGGACAATAAGAGTCTTCCACGCTCAGAGGACTAAGAAACATTGCTAGCAATACTAAGGAAGCAAAAAAACACACTATGAAATGAAAGACAGTAATTTTTCACATAGTCACACATCTTCTCTTTTGACAACAGTTAAAAGTCAGTGCATGAATTTAAAGCAGCAAACTGTAGCATCAGCTTTAGTTATCAGAAACTTTGCACAAATGAAACAATAGAGGGTTACAGGTAGAATCTCCAACCTACCAAATGCTTAGAGAAAGGAAAACAACTTAATAAACGCTTACACTGAATTAATTCTGAATTATTAGTTTAAAATATCAAGAAAACAGAAGGTACTTACACAGACCAGAAGAATGTGCCAGCTTTCACCCCTTGCTTGGCTGCAGTAATCCAAATCTAATCAGGAAAATATAAGAGGATTAGAATTGTTCAGATCTCTAATGACTCTCTGAAATCAAAAGAAAACGTTTTCAAGACACATTCTTCTACCCTGAGCCTGGAAGTGAAAACTGCAGTTTTCAGCCTCGGCCCTATTTTGAAAACATGGAGTGACAAACCTATGCAAACTCTGTAGCAGTGGGTCAGCTGCTGTGCTGTAGACTTTCACCCCTAAATCTCTATGTTGCTTTTAATTAAAAGCATTAAGATTCACGACTAGGAGTTCCTCCAGTATTAAATTTAATTTTCAAAACCCAGCCACTACTCACTTGACCCTTTTAGTGTTCAGGTTTTGGAGGATACTCAGTTAGAAAGGAACATACCTTAACACTAATCAGTGTCTGCATAAATGTCCCTCTTCCCTGTATCCTACAATCAGTAGCCATCAACAGAAAATGTGTTGGAAGAGAGCACACAAAAAAGGGCGCAGAAAGTGACGAGGTGTTAAGACTACAGGGAGGGACACCTTCCTACATAGATGTTTAAGAACTTCTTGAGCTCACCCGATGGGGTGATTGATGGAAATGATGGAAAAAATCTCCATGAAATTTTCAAACCCTTTTTTCAATCCTTCAACTCTCTTGTATTTTTCTAGCTATAAATCAGTTTGCAGCAAAAAGTTCCACAAAGTAGTCACATCATGAGTGTATTTTTATTTTTGCTTGGTTTAAAACCTGCAGGTTTCACTGGGGTTAGGGCACCGTTCTCACACTTTGAAACAGGTTATTAATCCTTTCTCTTCCCACTTCTATACAACATTCATGATATTCCTTCTCTATTTATTCCTTTTCAAACACGAGTTTGTTTGATCTTTCTCTAATGAAAGCCGCGCCATACTCCTGGTTATCCTCATCACCCTCTTTTCTATCCTATGACTCTATCCTATGACAAGGCAGGCAGATGAGAATGTCGGAACATCAGAAAAAGTCCGTGATCAAGGAAAGCAAACAATGAGTTTGTAGCTCTACAGAACTAAATTTCTCTTGCGAGGAAGAACTATCCAAGTTATCTCAAAACTCATTTCAAAAGTGGCAATGGCTTAAAGGCCCGCATTGTGCATAGAGCTAGATTATTTCCTCCCATTATTTGTTCATACTGTAATGTATACACTTCATGAGGAGTTAAGACAAAATGTAGCTCCCTTACATAATAATTGCAGTCTTTGGCTTACTTTAAATCAACTCTTTGAAAATACATTTAAAGTCCGTGTACACCTTACTCTAACAGGCATTTATAAACTGTCATCTGAATATGCATCATTCAAATGTTGTGCCTGTACTATTCACACATCGGTTTTAATTAAAATTTATTTTAATTGGAATTTCATTGAAATTGAAATCTAATGAAAATTATTTGCACAATGACGCTATAGTTAACAGCAATTAAATATGGATATTGTAATGTTACTTATGGGAAAAGTGGTCATGTTTGCCTTTCCATTGCCCTGGACACACTCTTGACCTCTCATCTTCTATTCCACCAAATCTGACTGGACTCAGTCCAATTAAATTAAAATCACAGCTATAAAAGGTCATTTGTTTTCATTTTATTCTAATTTTTTGATAACGTATCCTCTTTTGCAGTGAAGATTACATCCAAAGTAATGCTATAGAAATGGTGTTTTACTAAATATGTGCGGCAAGATCAGGAGCAGAATGGCCACGGGTTTGCAGCCTACTCTTCATTTTCAGGTGCTTCTCCTCAAGAGTCTGATTTCAGGCTTGGTTCATATTTACACACACTCAAGCTGCCACCAAACAGGGAGTCCCTCAAACATCTCCCCCAGCCTCTGCAGCCCCAGCCTTCCACCAGCACCAGTGTGCATAGTGACAATGATCACAAGATGATGTGGCTGCACAGTAACCGCCAAAAAAAAAAAAAAAAAAGAAATGGCTTTGAATTTATATAGGAATTTGGAGGTTGTAGTTGAATAACAGGGATATTGTTTTCAAGATCTCAGGATACTGAAATTTGAAGATCACAGCTCTGACAGGTTGGGACAGAGGATGCAAGTGAACATGAAAGATGAGGAAGCATGCCTACAGCCAGTGACCGTGTCACTGAGCCCACACACTGCAGTCAGAAGTACGATTGCAATGTAAGGATGCTTGTTTGCACCACATAAGTCAGCACAGGGTACATAACCAGCCTGGATACTGTGTCTAATTAAGGCAGTCATTCATTACATATTCATTAGTGCATCATGGTATTCCAAGGTCAAAAAGACCCCACACTTAAAGCAATTATATTTTCCTTTGCATTGCAGACTAATTCCTAGAGAAAAACCCAGCCATGGCAGAGGAAGGAGGTCAAATACACATTTAGCATGAAGTGTGCCAGCTCCCACTGCTGTTATGCTCTGTCTTGCTCTACTTGGAAAACCATTGCCCCCCACAGCAGATTTATTTTTCTTTGAAAAAGTTTGTGTTCTGGCAAAGTCTAAATAATTTTGCAGATATCTTTGGGAAGGTACCAACAAACTAAGTCCAGGGAATTCTGTGTTCTAATTTTACTATCTGCAAACTCTAGTTTGACTTTCTAGTGCTTTGGCCCACACAGGCCCAAACTGTCCAGTCTGCCTGGTTGTCTAAACAAGACCAGCCGAGTTCCACCCTCAGCAGCTGAAGATGTTCCATGGTGTTCCTGCCTTATCACAGCTGAATTCACCCCTGACTCTGTGTATTTTAGACAATGATTTTAAACATGTCCCAAAAGACACTCTCCCTCGAGCCAGGCAAGTAAAATACTTGTTATCCTGACAGATGGATAACTGGATCATTGGTACATTGCCAAGCAGCCAGCACATCTGTGAGAAAGTGGTCACTATTCTTGTTGAGCATAGAGTGTGCTTCATGAATGTCACCTGAAAACAGCATGCACACCTTTCTGTGCCAGGGGTAATGCACATAAGCGGAGATCACTCCTGGTTGTGCAGTCCTAAGAGCAGTAAGGGCAGCCTAAAGGCACCCAGACTGACTTCAGAGAGGAAAAACTGCACCTGCCAGTATTTCACCTCAGGAATGCAGCCATTTACATTGGCATTAGCTGTTTAGATGAGTACATGTGTCTGCTGCACTTGAAATAAGATCAATAGCTAAGACAAGGATCTGTTGAAGTCAAAAATTAGCAAATCAAAAGGCCTGTATCTGTCTACAACATCTGAGTGAGTCTGAATGACTTCATCCTGACTTTGTCAGGCAGAGCCAGATTCAACTCAAGCTTACAACAAACCACTACTGGACCTCTGCTCTCCTTTGGTTTTTAAGGGGAAGGAAAAAAACCCCAAAACAACCAGCCCTTTGATTTATTTAAACTCAAACTAAGAAAATTCAACACTATGCATCACCATACCTAAAACTCCTACTCAGCAATACAGTTGTAGAGGTGTCTTTCAGCACACAGAGAAGCAGCCATCATTGAGGTGGAAGAATTTCTATTTGCATTGACCAAGCTCTAAATAAAATACCCAGAGTGTTTTAGAGTTGTGACAGTGCTGATGAATCTAGTGGTAGCTATTTCTACTAGAAATACCCTTTGTTACCCAGACCCTTTAGTGGATAGGCAAAATTAGACAACAGACTGGAGCAACAGATGAGAGCACACAAGTTTATTTACTGCTTTGGCTATAGGATAGTAAGTCCAGCAGAACTGTTGGCAGCAAACTCTTACTGCAGCCTAATCACCAGTGAACACCTCTCACTGTCTTTAAGTTAAATTCATTGTCTTTCAAGGCAGACTACAAGTCATGCAGGAGGGAAGGACAGAAAAAAAGTTACCGGATGCCCTCTCAACCTTGTCCGTTCAAAACAATTGAAATTAAGAAGCGAATAAGAGTTATTGTTCTGCAAAGTCAGTACCATTTGTGAGCTTATGTAATTTATTTGCCGTATATAAATACGTTAGGTTTAACTGTTAATATGTTAGAATTCTATAGTCAGCTGTTTAACCATGTGCAATGTCCACTCTTGGCTTGCATAGGGGACAAGCCTAATTGTATTGCAAACTATATAAAGACCATATTTCTGAATAAATTTGCTTAAGCAGAGAGAAGGGGAATAAATATTTGAAGAATAATAAGAGATCAACCACTCTATCTTTGTGCTATGCCACAGGAAATCAACAATATCTAACTTTTCCAATACAGAAAGACCTGTTAAATTACACAATCATAGATCAAACCTAGTACACTGGCAAGTGTCCCAAGAAATAGTATATATGCTTTCCTAGATATATATGAAACATATCCTATAAGTTAAATTACTTTTATTTTTATATCCTCTGTGTTGAATGACTACTGTTCTCCTCCTTTATTTATGGATGAAAGCAGACACGGCTAAGCAATGTGTTTGATGTATCAATGCCATATGGAACATGAAGTCCCAGGTTCTCCCTTCTTACCGCCAGGCACATTTGCACACAGTGCAAATAACTTCATACAGTTATTCAAGATAGCTGTGGAATTTTCTTTGAAAATCTACACAGAAAGTGGGACACCTCCCTCGTTTTAGTCTGCCATGAATAAACAAGAGCCCACAACTTCACAAAGGCTGACTCATATTTGTAGGAATGGGAAATCCCTTCCACATCCAGGCAGAGGTGGGAAGGAGGAAATCACAGCATTTCCTAGCAAAGAAATGTGTACAAGACTGGTGCAAGCATGTAAAATCAATACCACTCCTGCATCATCTGCAATTTGTTCTGCCAACAAGGTAAAATGTGGAGTAGCCCCTTCCACACTTCTTAAAAGACACAAATGTTCTCACAAACTTGGCACCTAAGCATTGCCTTCTTGCCCAGACAGAAGATTTTTGGTACAAGAAGTCTGTTAAACAAATAGACTCAGAATCCTGTTGCGTGTTCATGGCTCAAGCAGGATAAATAGAAATATTTATAAAATAGAATTATAGACATCTCTCCTTCTGCTTCCCCTACCAATCAACAAGGGGATTGCAAAACCTGTTCAGGATGCAAAGGCAGATGACAGCTTTCTGAAGCTCCTTCTGTAATTATTAGACAGGCAAAGTCAACAAAATTTAAAAAATGGTTTAATTGTAAAAACTGATATATAAATTTAGATGAATCAGGAATATCAAGTTAAGATGCAGGGTGATGATAGCTAATGTCTACAGGCATACCTTGAAGACTGTAAAGACAGCTTCACAAACATGCTGTCTGTTACCTAGGAATGTCACGGCCATGTTTAAAGATTAACTTAACATCTCAAGCTGGTCCCTTTTTGAGGGTTGTAGTCTTTAAAAGGTTGATAGCGAAAATAAAGCTACATACAAGCCATCCTAAACATCCATCAATACCTTCATAATTATGATATTTCTGAAGTGAAAGACATCTTTTCGACCTCAATTCAGATCCAAGCCAGGTTACCTTCTGAAGGAGCCTCTGTCCCCATTAACCAGAGACTGGCAGTTTTATTTTCTTTCATCTTTTTTCTTCTTTCATCTTCTGACCTTGGAGAGGCTAATGGATTATTTCTAAAGATCATGAAACATCACTAAAAAAAAGTAATCTATTGTGTGTAGTGTAAGCTTTAACTCAGTACATCAAACCAAGACATGGAAAACTACTGCTTAACAGAAGCCAAAGACAGCTGGGGCCTAAATTTAGTGCCTAAAGTTACTTGGGCTGAAAACAGAATGTCAGTGTCATGAAAAATGAGCAGTAAACTTAGTTTCCCCTATGGGCCCTGGTGCTCACCATTTCTGTGAGATGCTATTGCAGTATGAGGAGTGGTTTTATGGCTGTTTCCTATGCAACACTTTTGTTTTGAAAACAAGGTGGTTTTAAGCTTATGTACTAAATCAACATTGTATACTAAATCAGGAAGTCCCATAACCAACTATAGCATGCTGAAACACTTCCAAGCTACTTTTCCCCTCCTTTTCCCTTTCCTAATGCTATTAATTTCTCATAATTCCTGGAGTAAAAGCATTCAGATACTCATCTGCCAAATCCCACTGATGGCTGTGGTAATCTCGCTGTTTTCCAGCAAAAGACTGAGTATTAGAACAACTAAAGAAAGAAAGACCACCAAACCCCCCACATTTTCATACAGCAGGCCAGTTTCCAGGAGCAAGAAAGTATTTCAGAGATTATCAATATTAAATGACACTCTCTTTTAGGCAGTTTTAACCATAATACAAGGCTGGGAGTCTCAGACACTTTTCCTGCCTTCTTGCACAGAAAAATAGTAATTCCCAATCCTGTGCAAACCATATCCCACTCCGCATGTTTTGAGTACTTCAGTTTGAGACCCGGGACCTAAAAATAGCCAGCTGAATATATGATATGACAGACAGGATTCCTGTGATATGCAGACCAGGTATCCCTTCCTACCCCCTTAATTGTACTGTCTCATCTTTCAATACCTCGCTATTTTGGGCAGTCTATGTCAATGTCATATTTAAAGAAAATTATAAAAAGTTTAGAAACTGACCATATCTAACCAATACATAGACAGACATAACTTCTTCTCTTATAAAAATCTGCAGTTCTCTTATCAAATGTGCAATTCTTGCACATGCAGAGAGAGTATAATTTATATCATATTTCTGCAAGAGATCTATCATTTCCTCATCCAGCTATTGTGGCCACTCTATCAGGTTTGCCAGACTTACGGGTTTCCCTCATATTGTGTGTATGGGGATTGAATTCTAACTCTTCCTCTGTGCATTTGCTTCCAATTTTCCAAAGACAAGTCCAGTTTATTACATTATTTGTGTGTTTCCTTTTTAACAATTCTTCAGAACAACTGTTTTATTTCATCATCCCTATGTGGGTATTCAACATCCCCACACACACACCCCATCCTCTGAGGATTTCATCCAGCATAAGGTCACCCACTGTTATGTAACTTTCTTGAACTCTTCTCAGATGACATTTTTCATCCAGAAAATCTTATATTCCCTGGAGTAGCATAGGTGTAGGAATTAACAATGTTCCCCACGCAACACAGCAGGTGACAAAGTATTCATAGACTTATATTGTACTTCTAAAATATCATAGTTTAAAAGTAGACACATTTGTACAAGCCCCAACAGTTAGTTCTCCACTAACTCCTACTTAACCATGATTAAGGTAAGATGCAGGATTAAATTTGCAATACATAGTTAAATTCCAGCTGCTTAATTAGTTGTCACACAGCAGTTGAGCTACGGGATTGTCTATGAGCTCGACTCCAGACTGCAGCAGGTTTTAACTGTGTGGCTCTGGCAGTAGCTGAGATAAAGAGGTTACACACTGCTGCTCTTTCACTGCTCCTAGTTTTGTTCCTGATTCTTTGCTCACATTGGGAAAGATAATAGGTACATTTCTCACCCTCTCCTCTCCTCACCACTCATGCCAAAAGCTAGCCCAGGGCATAGATAGACAAGGGAGTGCCTACACTCACTGACAGATTTTACAACAGCACAAATACTTTATTCTGGCTCATCTACAGCCAGACACATCTGCCTGCAGCTCTAAAGTGCCTTGTCTCACGTTTGTTGTGGACTAAACGACATGCAGACAACACACACACTTGCTAAGCCTACAACTATCTGAGTAACTTCCTTTAGTCTCTTGGGATATTTCTGTTTTAAGAGATTTGGGGGATGATACAGATCAATTTAGCAAACAAATGACAGATTATGGTGTTCCCAAACCCCTTCTGATTTCCTCACCTCTACCATCTCACTCTTTTGTGAGGTTAATTTGTCAGAGAGCATTTTAACTATAGTTCCCTAAGCAATCAGTGCAGTGAAATGTGCACATACCTTGGCTTCTTGCACTTAAAACTTACTAGTTTTACTTTTGTTGTCAAGGCAAGCCAGCACAGCACACACTAATAGGGGAAGTGCAGCAGAAGCAGGGGGACTGTCATAGCTGTAGTGACACAGAACACTTTCTGAAGGACTCCATTTCCTTGACCAGAATAAGGATTCAGAGCTAGACAAACCAAGTCCAACACTAATCTAAGAGACTGGATGTAGCTCAACCTCTGCTGCTGTGCTCAAGGCAGAAATTAATCCTCAAGTTTCCACAGCCTCTGCAGTAAGTCAGGTAACAGTGATTACTTGTGGACTAAACTAATAGTTACAAAATTGTGCCATGCTATGCTGACAAAATATTTATACTAAAACTGATCAAGAACATTACTAGGACAAAAAACTGAGAAACCCATAAAGAAAAGGAAACATTATGCCATAGTAACAAAATTAGAGTGTTACACTGCTGCCTCCAGTGAGGTTTTTTCCCTAGCTGCATCTAATTTATACTTATCAGTGCAAGCACCTTACCATAGTCAATGGATTTATTATTCTGAAAAGCAAAAGCTAACTCAAAACATTATATTAAACTGATAGACAGAGGGCCAGCCAGGGTGGGGGGCAGGGAGGGGCTAGGGATTAGGTACAAATTGTTCACATATGTTTTTTTAAATTATTATTATTGGCTATGTTCCACAGCACAGGGGGAAGGGAGAAGAAGGAGGAAGAAAGAAGTAGGAGGGAATTTGAAACTTACTGGTTGACCTCCCCACCATCTGTGATTGAATTTCTCTCGCCCTCGAAGACTGAAGCTGGCATCAAACACTGGGTCATACATCGAATTGCCAACAATCCCATGTGATTCAGGATAGAGTCCCTTTGTGCAGAAGTAGATTAATTAGTAAAACCCTAATGCACATAAATGCAGTGCTTCATAGCTATCTGCAAATACCACTAAATTATTTTAAAGTATCTTTGTAACTGCATACCTGAAAAGATTTTTATTTTCAGATAAGCACATTTAAATCTGGCTGTAGTAATGAAAGCAGTAAGAGATGATTGAATTGTGCTAAAAAGCATGGAAACTCCCGTTACTCAATACTTTCAAGGTTTTCACACTGTTTAAATGTTAGTTTGAGGTCATCAAAGAAAAGGCAAAAATGTATGAAAA
Source organism: Eulacestoma nigropectus (assembly GCA_013397775.1). Lineage (NCBI taxonomy): Eukaryota > Metazoa > Chordata > Aves > Passeriformes > Eulacestoma > Eulacestoma nigropectus. The sequence continues at coordinate 76,296 of VZTE01002174.1, forward strand.
GAAGATCCATTTGTACTTTCAGGTCCTCTTTATGAATGCCCTTTCTGGACACATTAATTCATTCTCTGGTTGCAAGAGTAACACTTAGCATTTCCATTTTATAGTATTTTATCTTCATGAGTGCTTCTGTGAGATAAATTATTTCCAAGAAACACAACTGAGGCAGGTCACCCAAAACCATGGCTTTATATCACAATTTGTCCACAATTTTATGTCACAATTTTTGCAGTAAAAGTAATTTAGGGAGAAGAGCAGAAAATTCTTCTCTCTGGGCCATCTCCCATCCCAACCCAGTCTTTCTCCATACCCTCCTGTCTCATCCATTTAGACGTTTGTGCAGTTGCTGCACAAAAAAAAGAAGGGAAAAAAATTGCAGCTGCAGATGGAGACTCCCTTATGCCAGCTTTGGGAGCATCGTCAGTGTCACACAGGTGTGGAGACAGCCTGGCTGCCAGCCCTGCCACCACAGCACAGCGATGGCTCCTCTCCCTGCAGGGCCAACACATCGCCCAGACACACCCAGCAGCTGCCCACTGCAAACTGACTGCGAAGGCAGCCCCGCTGACTTCGGCTGCTCCAGTGAAGGAACAACTGCTGGTTGTACTCCGGGCAGCATTTCAGGGGTGTTTTTTTTTCCCCTGAGGAAAACCTTGACCTGTAATTACACAGCAGTGCAAATAACTGCAAAAGCAGGCATAAGAAAACATAGGAAAGCTGTGACAGTGTATTTCAGTCCATTTCAGCACTTCAAAATAAAAGAAAATACTTAAACGCTTCTTCTTCAAAATGAAGAAAATACTTAACATGAATAAATACCAAAAAGGATGGACAATGAAGCTGTTAAGTATTTTTTTTTAAAAAAAAAACTTTGCTTCCCATAACACATATTTCTATCCCAGGGCAACACTTTATCATGAAAAAATCCTTCCCAGGGACTTACAGTAGCAAGGGTGTACAAGTTGGGAAATGTTTTTGTAGGGTAGACAGGTCGCATGTAAGGAGAATGTGTTCCACAAGATCCTGAAAGATCAATAGCAAATGCAAACATGAGGAAGCAAAGCTCTTAGACATGAAAAACAAAACCAGAGAAAGTAATTTCTATGACTAAAAATGATGCAGAAACTAGTTAAACTTTAACTAATTTAGTTGAACTTTCTGCTGCTTAACAGCAGTCAGCAGTAAGGGCAGTAGTAAATCTACTCACACACTCTTTGTACTTCACAACTAACAACTGAAATAATGCAGCCAGACAACTACAGAACCAGCTACATTCCCACAGACTGGGTTTTTTCCAGAGGTAGTCTCCATCCAGAGTCATTGGAAGTATCTTGTTAAGTAAAACAACATGAGAAAACACAGGTTTATTTTAAGTGATAAATACACCAAAGCTGCAGTTTCACATTGGGCTTTGTGGCCTCAGCCCCCACATCATAGAATCATTTAGGTTGGAAAAGACTTTCAAGATCATTGAACCCAACCATAGTTGGCTACACAAATATGAGGGCCAGCACACATTCAGGGGAAAAAAACTCCAACATATTTCAAGGGTATGGGCGCACACACACAAACTACCATACAGAGAGGTTCAACTGTGCAGCACATCCAGTACTCCACAAACCCAGGGAGATGCCCATTCCCAGGGAGGTGAGTGCAGGGCATGTTTTCAGCCAATTAACAGGTATCCAGCTACAGCTTCTGCAGCCAGTTATCCATACCTCTGACATTTCTGAATCAAGTGGAAAATTCCATGGCCACCTAGCAACTGACCTGTAAGCATGCATGATGCGCATCGTGTACTAAAGATGCATTTCTTTGCTGACAAAACCACATGAAGGTCATTGATTCTGAGCAGCATTTCCCAAAGCAGTAGCTGTGTGTTGCATTAATCAGAGTGCTTTAAAGTCAACAGTTGATACTATCTAATTTAAAGGGAACTTCTGCCATTTCATCTCCATGCTGACCCTTCTGTTACTCAACAAACAGTGAAAGCAGTTGGGCTGCAAGAGACTGTCTTCCATTTATTGACAGGAAAATAGATGTACTCACTCAGTTTTTCAATATTAGGCATGACCTTGTTCCCTTTCTTCATATATGATGCACGGAAACCATCAACAGAAAAGATGATCAAAGGAGGACGAACAAAGCTAAAGGCAAAAGCAGAAGGAATATAAGGCAACATTTCAAAACTTTAGTATTTTTAATTTCCACTTGCTCACTGAGCCTCCAGGAAATCTAAAAGTTCAGTTACTACATAAACTACGTATCTGTAGTCTTTTACATACTTAACAGACTAACAGAAACTGATAATCCTCACAGTTAGTAACAGACAGTGTTCACTCACACTGTGAAGCAGCTGATATCCAGCATAAAAGACATCTTCCCTGAGCAGCTAAAATCATATAACCCATAAAGGCAAGTGCTTATAGAAGGAGATGGAGAAGGAAAATTACCATGCACAAGCACCCAGCCCAGAAAACAATCTCTAGTTAAAAACCACGTCTCATGACAGCTGGTCTTCTTTCTCGAGCAGAAGTCTACGTGGCATTTGGAGCAAGCTCTGTGAGGCGCAGTTCATTCTAATATACTAAAGATGACAGTATTTCATGTTACTTAATTACTTTTTAAATTTACTACTGCTATTGAGAGTCAAGCCCAAGCAGGCAGATACGTGTCATGGATGGACACACCTGGGCTTTTAATGTCACCTGCTGCAGGGGTTAGCAGCTGTCATTGTCACCAGGAGAAGCATCCCCAAACTATCCTCCCAACAGCACAGGCTGAGCTGCAACCCAACATAACACCCAAGGAGATACTTACCTTTAGGGATAATAGTGAGACAAATGGTTTCAAAAGTGCTTGCTTTCTCCACGCTACTCATGTGCTCAAATTCCTCACTAAGTCAAGCCTGTATCCCATTGCAGTTTAGAAATCCTTTCATATAACTACATAATGCTAAAAGCACAAAATTCCATTAAAAAAAAAAATGGCCTGAACTGTGTTCACATACGGCTTAACCTGAATTTTACTGAAAGCAGAACAACATAAGCCTTTCCACTGACTTCAGAGGAGTCTGGCTACCTTCCCTATGCATGTAAGTGCAGGCAAACCCAGCAGCAGGTGATTGAAGACCAAGAGTTCAAACCCATACATCGTCCACCAGTACGCAACCAGCAGCTCAAAGGCAGATGCATTACAATAATATGAGCCTAACTTTACAAATGGTGAAGCCCAGGAAAGCACCCAACCCACAGTCATTCAGCCTGCATGACAGGGCCAGTGCAAAAATGTGGTGGGCAGAGGTCCAAGGCAGAGCTGGGGACCACTGGTTTTGCTTCATTTGCCTTCCCAGGTGCCAGCAAAACACTTACCCTGCTGGACATTCAGGAGCCTTTATCTCTTCACAGTCATCATCCACCCAGTGGGTTTCTCCTACCAGAAAAGTCACATTGGAGTTTCAAAAAATTAAAAATCTGTGGATACAGCTACAGGTTTCACAGAAAATATATATTAAAAAAATAAAGTCTAGCTCCAGTTAATGGACTGATTCGTCATACTTCCCAGGAATAATGAGAACGTCTTTTCACAAAGCTGACCAAGTGATCTGGTTATATTCTATTTAACAAAAATATCCAAACTAGCACTTCTACAAGCAGCTCTTAAAACTGGAGTTAAAAGTGTCCTTTTAACCACTGGAGACATTGGTAATGCTTTAGGCACAGTGGTCATCTATTTCAATTTTTTTTTATTTTTGATCTGTCAAAACCAGGTAGTGCTGCTTCTGGCTGTGAATTCCCATCCTCCTCTCATCAGTTCTGATGTGTCCATGAACTGATTCAGCTGGCTACAGGCACAAAACAAAATTCATTCTGGGGAAGAAAAATAACTCTAAATCGTTTCCAGCTGGTTTAGAGAGGTGATCAGCTCATGGATCAGGTGAGACTCAAGCTAAAAAAAGCATTAAATACTCTTTCAGAGATAGATTAGTTAAAATTACTTTGTGCAATCAACTATTTTCTTAAGGTTTTCACTGCTGAATGCTGTCTATAGAGTGGCTCACGACTTGCAGTTTTACAGGTCAACTGAAAATAACAAATTATTAACGAAGGAGCCTGCTTCCTGAACCTAGCACTATTAAAGGAACTGCAATTCAATTAGAAGAACAAAACAAAAAACATCATAGAAAAGACCTGCAGGAAATGTGTGCTGCAGCAATTCCAACTGACCATGACAGGAGGTGGAGGGACAATTTCCAAGAAAAAAAAAGCAAACAACACACTATCCTCAGATAGGCAAAGGCACGAATAAAGAGAAAACACTGTTCTCACATAAGGCTTAGTCCTGTCAGAGTTCCAGGGTCATTGATATAGTTTGTTATTAGCCAATTACACAAAGATTATGTACATTAAAGCTGGAGACACATAAATTCCTCTCTCTTGACCCTTGTGAGAGGAAGCTCACAAAAAAGGCAGGAACTAGAAACTATACCAGTATTTAAGTGGTCTCAGCTTCAGGTGTCTTTGTGAAGGGGAAGGACAATCTACAGGAATTTGTTGGAAAACACACATTTCATTTGGATTCCCAACAGCAAAACCCAAGTAAACAAAAAGGCTCATTTTCAGTGTATGGATGGATCTAGACTATTATAATTTTGTGAACATATGCATTTGTCCAAAATGGTGAAACCATTTCAAACTGTAACCCTTGCCCCAGTAAAATTAATGGATGAAAAAAACCCTAAGAACTAGCTGAGATACAAAAGCAAAAACCTGTAGAGCTCATTACCAAGGAACAGAAGACCTGCTGTGAATGGCAGGCACACTAGACAGGCAGGATACGCTCTAAAAGAGCAGAGCAGTGGATGAAAATAAAGTCTTCATCCACTCACCAAGCACTGTGGGCTGTTCTGCAGCCGTGGTGTGTCATGGTCATCTGAAGCCCACACCACCCACCTGTGAATAACAGCCCTTGGATTCTTGCAACCCCTCTTCCACAAGAAACAAAGCCTACAGATGTTAGGCCAAGTAGTTTGAGCAGGAGCTTTTGTGGTTGGGGTTGAGAGACGTCTTTGGGACAGTGATAACATATCTAGGAACGCTCTGTTCCTTCTGAGATCATTAGATATCCCTGCACTCCCTGTGATGCAGACAAATGCATCTGAACACTTTACAGCTTTGCTTTAAACTCTTCTTCATCCACCTCCACTTCTCTTTCTACTATTGTTGCTACAGGCAAAGATAACGTCCTTCTACAAATTATATGTATTTACGTCTGCTAGTGCCCAGAAAATTACAATTCTATTCCCCATTTCCACCACCACCTAAAAAAAAAAAAAAGGCAAAACAAGGAGCGTTCCTCCTTGGGATGAAAACTCTTTACGCACAAGACTGCTTTCTATTGGGTTTGGAAAGATAAGACGTAGAGAGACCAAAGACGTACCTTTGCAAACGACTTGATAATTAGTACAACAATCTCCTCTACTTAAGCAGTCTTCAGAGCAGTGACAAGCATTGTCATCATTCCTGGTTTCTCCACAACGATCTTTGGTACACTCCCAGCCCCGAGCTAAAATAGTCACAATGTAAGCAAGAATGAGAGATTGTAATCAGAAAGTATTCATTCACGCTATAACGACAACACTGTAATCGTTAAAGTAGGTATGTCTACCAGAAACAAAAAGGACCCTCGTCACTTGCAAGTGCAGGAGGGCTCCTCCACAAACACACTTGTGAGCATTTCTGCTACCCTCAGGTGTTGTACTCCAGGTTTTGTACAATCTGAATGCCAGGAAAAGTGTGGAAAGGAAAAGACAAAAAAGGATCTTGACAGAAAAATGGTGGGACCTAAAGCACAAACTAAGAATTCTGGTGTTTCTTGGGTAATCTTTGCTTTTCCTCACAACTACTACAGTCCCCAGTTCAATACGTAGAAAATAAGAAAGTAGAAGAGAGACTGAATGCAAAGTGATGCCTTACTCCCACCATCAGCTCCTCACCCATAGTGCAGATCCAGGACTAGCTGCAAAGATATGAAAAAACAAGAGATGTTCTTCAAGGAAAAGCATGGCATGGCTGCTGTGAAAACTCCAGCTTTTCTCATCTTGCAAATAAATTTAAGATCTGGCCTGTCTATATAAGGTGCTCTCTCAAGGGCAGTACATTGCTTTGGAACAGAGTCTATGGTTTTAAGCATATGGTTTTCCACAGTAAGGCCCTCGCAAGAAACTTTAAAAATCGCTTTAGACAACAACGCACCCAGTAATAAACCACATATCAGAGCAAAGTCTTTTCTCCCCTTTTCTGCTTCATTTGGGGCTTTTTTCTATGAGTGTGTAACATTCACAGATTACACGTGTGATAATTGCCTGAATAAATGCCTGTGGGAGTATATGACCATTAGCACAACAGCCCCAGGGGCTATACAGGTATCCATATGCATATGTCGACATACATGTCTGCTGTGGACAGGAGGGTGAGAAACTGAAATTCTGCCCTTTGGTAACAGACATCCTGCTGAAAGTCTTCAAAAAGAGCCTCTCATTCCACAGCCATTTACACTAGGGGCAGAACAGCATCAGCGTAAAATTCAGAAATTTTTGGCCTGGAATCAAACTTGTTTTTCAAACTACGTTAGCTCACCCTTTTTTGGTACCAACCTATGAAAACTATGTCATCATAAACAGAACTGAGGAAGTTGAGACTTTCAAGCATGGCACATCCATGGGCAATGATATTTTTAATCATTAGACTTTTCCTTTGGGTGCTTAGTAAGTATAATACTTCAATAAAGCAAGAATAAGTTCAATGGCAATAATAAAAGGCACCTGTGTCAACTCTGACCACTGTGCAAACACTGAAGGAGATGGGTATAGCTAATAATTTAAATGCACTATGCTAAGAAGCAAAATATAACTCATGTCTCTCTTTGAAGTTTTCCTTGCCTATGACTCATGGGGAAAAAAAAAAAAAAAAAAAAAAAAAAAAAAAAAAAAGCCAAAAAAAAGTGAACCTATTGCTATATTTCCATCCTCCAGGGTCCAATGAACTGAAGTCAAATGTTTCTACCAGTGTGCTATATGCATCCTAAGTCCTGGAAATGAGAGTCTGGGGCATGGGTAGCAAGACCGGGCTGTCCCCTGCTCCAAGAGGACCCTCACCCCTTCTGTGCTCCCAGCTTCCAAGGCACACTCAAAAGGGAGCCTGAATTGCTCCAATATTAAGTTATCAGTTGGGATGAAAAAGGATGGCTGACACAAAATGATCAATGCCCAGTTTTTACCATGGCTTTTGTTATTGCTTTTAATTTAGTGTCAGAAGATCTGCTTTTCTATGTGGTATGGAGAGTACCCTGCTTTTTCTGCCCCCACAGTGAGGAGTGATAGGTGCACATTCCTACTGCTCCTTGCAAGGAAACATGGGCTCCATTTTGGGCTGAGCTGAGCCTGCCTGGCCAAGGCAAGGTGAGAAGGAGATGCAGGTTATGCCAAGAAGTGCTGGCTTACCAAGCAGGTCCTGATCACTGGCAGAACCCAGGTGGCAGCAGCCCCTGGCAGTGCAGGACAGGAGACACATCATACCTGTCTTTAAGCACAGCTCATCAAAGTCGAAGCAGCAGCTGTTGTAGCTCTTGCACAGGTTGTCACAGCGGCAGCCAGGAGGCTCTGCCTCTTGAAGTTCAAAGCATCTGTTTTTGCAGGAGCCAGAGGTATTGATCCAGGGGGAATCTGACAGGACTGTGTGGAACAAGAAACAGGACAAACATCTGTCAGGCTGGCAGCGACGGGACAGGCGGCTCAGTCCTGAGCCTCTCGAATGAGCAAGACCTTGGATGCTTGCTCTGGGAAAGGGAAGGGAGCAGGGAGAGGAGAATTGCTCGAAGAAATGAAACAAAAAAGAATAAATTCCAAAAAAGTTGTTCTTTTGGGGGAGGAAAAAAAAAAAAAAAAGGAAGGAGCATGCTGTGATAACATCCTGCAAAGAAACAGCCCTGGCTTTACCTCTGTAACAATCAAGAGATCATTAGCAGAAATGTATTGAAGTCTCCAAGGCCCCATTCCAGGAGCTGTAGCTATTCCACAGAAGCAGGCCTTTGTTTTCAGAAACCAAGTGACATTTTCATGGCTGGCTGGGCAGTTTACATAGGAAAGGACTCCAATTAATCTACATGCAGACAGCAGGACTTGGTTTGCTACACTGGAAGGTGTCAAATCAATGTGAAGCGTGAAAGAAAACTTTAAAATGCTCTATAAATTAATGGAGAAATAAAGCAAGGCTTTTTGGTGGGCTTCTGCAGAGCACCAAATTATAAAAACTTTAAAAATACAGAAGTATTTAAGAAATTAATAATTATTACGTGTATGATTAAATGGAGGACTGCCAGTCTGAAAACCATGAATAATGTATTAGACTTCAATAATCTATTTATTAGTAAGGGTCGTTAATATCAAAGCTGATATATGTCTGCTCTTTTCTCAAAATGTACTATTTTATACACTTAATCTATTTTAAAAGTTTTTCTTATAAGAGAATCCTACATTTCAGCTTATACGAAGCAGGAAAATTGTGTGCTGTTCTCTAGGGGTAATTGTACTTTATGAAATAAAGTAAGGAATTTGTTATCCTTTAAATACAGAGGTGTTCCACGGAAAAATTCACAATGCGTTTTGTTCCTTGAGAGACCTATAAAATTAAGTATTTGAAATTGTCTTGTGCTTTGTTTTCTTTTAGGCCATAGTTTGGTTTTGGGTTTGGCAAACGTCACCATGATTAGCAGTATGACTTTTAGAGGACTGACGCAATGGCACTTTTGGGAAACAGCTGCTCTAATATTTTTTATGTATTTTTCCCCCTACACTTTTACACAGCTGAGAGTTTAGTTTGCACATAAACTGAAAGGAAATCTCTTCCCAAATAAGATGGCATTAAATGAACACTGTGAGAATGGATGGAAAAGATGATGAAGGGGGAGTTTGGAGGTGACACTGTAGCAGCTCATGTCTCACCAGCTCTCATCCCAAGCACTACTGCACTTCCCTTGGAGTGGCACTGGCTGGACACCAGCACAAACTGCTTCAGGGAATAAACCTGTCCGAAAAATCAGTGCTACAGCAAGATCATAGGTAAGAAACCCAAACATACCATGGTTGCAGTTGTGAATCGTGGCAGTGGCAAGGCACACTCATGACTGCTGGAAAAAGTAGTAGCAGACAACTCTGTGTCTCTGTTTGATGGGGTTTTTTTTTTCAATCAGGTCAGCAGCGCTCGGAGCGAGTAATATCATACATACAGTGAAGTTTCACTCTATAGGTACATACCCTGCAAGCATGCTCTTAGTGAGCCATCAGTATTTTGGCCATCTGAAATTCCAAGGAGCCGAAGATTGTGCATCTATGCTGGCACTACACAGATCAGTATTTTCTTTGCTCACATAAGTAGGTCAAAAAGCTATGCTGAAAATTAATCACATGAGAATTGTTTCAAATCATGTGAACACTCAAATTTTCAGAGCTATGGTGCTCTGGTCCTTATTTTCGATGAGAGTTGCTTCCTGTCAAATGCTTCTGAAAATCTACTACCAAAAAATATTTTCATGTTATTTAACCTCTTCCACTACTTTCTCTTTTGGAAGCTGGGTAATATATAATTACAGATCCAGTAAGCTGCAAATCAAAGGTATTAGAAACTCAAAGGTATTACATACCAGCATATAAACCTTACCCTGGGCATTACCCTTTTCATTTCAAAGGGCTGAGAGGGAGATCTTTTAAGAAGGCAAAAAAACCCCAAACAAGCCAACACATCAACGTGTAGGAAAGAGAAGGTGTAAATCTGACTGCAGATTACATAAGAGATAGTTAACTGCAGCTCAAGGAATGTCTACCTGTTGTAAAGAGTATCTCATTTATATCAGGAAACCACCAGAACAAACTGCCCACAGAAGCTGTGAAATCTCTGAGCTTGAAGATTTTGAAGAAGGGCTAGGCCAAGATCTGTCAGAAGCACTTTGTAACAAGTGACCAGGTTTTGGGATATGGAGGTCTACATAGGCTGTTCAAGGTCCCATCTAACTCCATCTTCTATAACTGCCAAGTAGGGTTTCCATTTCATGTAAGAAAGACTTAGCCCACCTACCATGTCTAATTTTTTCACATCTCTTGACAACCATCTCGTTAGTGATGTAGCAAATTATCCCAAATCACTTAGCAAATTCAAGTCACACCTCCTGAGTCAATGTAGGACACTTTCCATATTGCAGCACGAAAGAGGACTCTGTGAATTTCTCCAAATACATTAAGATCACTCCTTTGTTTCTCTTGCTTGACCTTGCCTTTGCAGCCAAACCATGATTTTCAGGTTGTGCACAGTGACATGGCACAGGTACTGCCGCACACAAAATAGTTTGAAAATATATCATCAGGAGCTCTATCTCTGGTGAGCATTTTCAAATTAACAGAAACCCCTGTACAGAACAAGCTTAGACAGTTTAAAATCCTTTTCAAAATTCCTGCATCCCTCCACAGTTCCTGCAGTCAGATGGTGCAGCAGAACTCAGGGACCTCAGCATGAAGATCCTTCCATCCTTATTTCATACATAAAGCTTTTCACATTGTTTTCCATACATTCCTTTTATTGCCACTAAGCTCAAAACAGCCATCTAATTGTCTTCTATGTCATAGCTTAGACAGTGAAGCTAGATAGGGCAATAGTGCCTTTGTGATTCAGTTCATGAAAGTTGTTATATTTCCATTTTAAAGGTGTTACATTTATCTTAGAAAGTGCCATATCAAATTATTTCCTTTGATTCTATCAGACTACAAGGTTTAAAAATAATAAAATCCATTTATTTTCAGCAGTGTTTCAAACAGGACTACACAATATAGACACGCTTACAGAGGCATTATAGGAAGGAGACTACTTGGCAACAATTTGCCATTTTGGATCCCGTATGGAACAACCAAACACTTAAACAAAACATCTGGAGCGCTAGTTCTGCTGGATAATACTCCTATTATGAACTTGCATTTCATTTTTGCAATGAGTTAAATCCAAATGAAAAGTCAGATAAAGGAAAAAAATACAAGTGTTCCAGCAGAAGAAAGGCATGACTCCATTTTTAATGGCATGCTTAAACTACAGTGAGAAGAGATAGAAAAACTGCAGTGTTTCTCCTTCCAAAGCATTAAGTTATCCTACTGTGATCAAGAACCATGCTTCAAGAGATAACTAAGGCAATTTTCCCTAAAAGTCCTTAAAAAGATGGCTAAAATAAAGCAAGTAACTTTAAAAGGCAAAGTTATGAAAAAATGTGAGCTTTGGTTCTCTAATGTCTCTTAGAAATTTTAAGTAAAAAAATTATTTCAATTAAATAATTTGTTGGGTACAAATATTAAACATCTTAAATGTATAAAGACATCTGTGCACTGTAAAAAGAGAACAAGAAGGGGTGTTTTAGGCATTGTGGTGGTACTTTGGCACGCATTTACAAGGGACTAGGAAAAAACCATGTTGGTTTTGGCTCAGAGCAGAGTTCTATGCTAGATGAAAACTAAAATTTGCTTACAATCATGGCATACCTCTGGAGAAATAGCAGATTGGTTTCTACAATAATGCTTGGTAAACAAAGTGTTTTGTCAATCTAAAATAATTAATTCTCAACACCAAGACACTTGAAAGCAAATAAGCTAAAGAATAGTGAAATTGAAAAAGAATTTATATCAATCTTTTTTTCTGGATATTTTATTAGACTGCTATTCTAATGAAATATAATTGGAAGTCATGAAATTAAGAGTGACTAAGTAGGTGCTTTGATCACAGTGCTTTCAGTTTGCTAAAAAACCCACAGATCTCCAGTGTAATTTTTTACTGTCTATACTTTACTGTGACTATACTCCTTTATTCTTTGTTATCATTTTTTTTTCTCCATATTTTTTTTCCTATTAATAAAAGTAACCAAGCTACATAAACACAGAATGGACAAAATCCTCCATTACTTTTGTCTCTCATTATTGCACCCTTGACTGGACTACTTCAATGCCAGATGCTGGGCCAACCCCATGTACAAGCAAATTTTCAATAGACTTCCAAAAGTACCCCATATCCTGCCCTTTTCCAAGAGATCCTGTATTTCTTCCTGCTTTTCTGGAATGCTGAGCTAATCCTCCTGCTATTGGAAGGAGCATACAGCTACTGTTCCCAGCCCTGGCGGTGTTGAACCGTGCTGGCTGGCTCAGCGGAGTTGGCACCAATCAGTTACAATGGGACCCCAATATCAGACCTTCGGGACTTCAGTAAAAACCAGCTGAGCCCTGCCTAGACAGTCACCAGCGAAAGCAAAGCAACTTACACTCAGGTGCTGAACAATTGAAATGCAAATCCTTCCCATCCCTATTACACACACTATACATCTCTTCTACGGTTAACAGCCTATAAGATTTTAAAAAATATATTTTTCAAGCAATTTTTTTTTTACTGATATGAAGATCAAAAGCAACAGCCACTGTCTTCTTGATTACCTAAAATGCCCCTACTACTCGGTGACCAGCAGCCCTGATAGTGGCTGTGATTAGACACCAGTTCCTCAAAGAGGGAGAACAGGAAGACACAGATACACTACACCAGGAACAGAGAAAACTCTGGCCACAGCAAACAATTTTATAATTAAAATTCACAAGCTATCATTACAGACGGGCATTGCAAATGAAACCCTTTCACTTCAGTTACGTTAACCAGCTCTAAGTCAATGACCACAAGTTTCCTTTCTCCTGCCAAAGGAACAGACACAAGTCAAGCCTGCTTTTTTTATAATAAAAAAAGACTAGCGTTCTGGTTTATACATTTTTCCATTTGGACTACGTTTGAGCTCACAGAACCCTATACTGCCCCACAACACAAATAACAATTCCTCCTGTGGCATGTTCTTGCTGTCTTCCAAAGAAAAAAAGTAGAAGGCATAAGACAGAGGACTCGGTGATAGCACATCTGCACGAACACCTGCTCTGCTCTCCCGGCCCTCTCCTCCGTCAGATGTCTGCCGTCTACTGTTCACAAACAGCATGACCTCAGGAGCCACAGAAATACCCATAGCTTTTCTCACCAATGCCTCTTGAAAGCATTAATCAAGTTTCTAGAAACCACTTCAATAGCTACCAAAATAAAGCAAATACCCTTAAAGCCATCAGGGAGTTTCTGCTGGCGCTAGAAGGAAGCCATGCAGAGTACAAAACACTGCAAACACTTCAGAGGAGCTGATGAGACCAGTCTCTGTGAGACTGACAGTGCTCAGTCCTAAAATAAGCTAAATTTTCCATAGTCACATGCACACAGAGCAAAAGTTTAAGTAAATAGGAGACCTATAGGTGAGTCCCAAAGGTCAACTGACTCAGGCTCAGCAAGTTATTTATTCTTCTCTGTATCCTAGAGGGAAAAGGAACAAGCAAACTACTGTTACAGAGTAGGGATGGTTTCTAACCACAGTCTATAACATAAAGGTATATGGTGATGTACAATTTATATCTGTTACTGTACCTGAGACCGGGCCCTCATCCCATTCTTCAGATCTCCTAAATCGATTTGTTGTAAATCCCATGCAGACATTGACTCCAAAGGCAAAAGCAAATAAGGATATAACCTGCAAAAGTAAAACAGCAAAGTAAGCAAACTGTGCAAGAAGCAGGACTTCTGCACTAAGAGCATTGCTCATAAAGGGCAGAGATGGTCCTCAGTACATTGGAGCTCCCCAGCACTGCAGTTCCCATCACTGGAGCAGCAGCTGACAGCGTCACCGTTGGAGAGTAACACAAACCAGAAGGGGTTTATGAATAAAACATCTCTTTCTGAAGCTGAAACGCTCCTTTTTGTAGAAACTTATTCAGGAGAGACAGGCTACTCCTCCTCTAAAAGCAAACACGCTCCTCTCCTCCCCTACCTGGTGCGAGTGGACGCAGCCCTGCTTAGCCATACCAGGGAATTCTTGAAAAGCCTGTGCCGCACCGTCGCCTTTTTTTATAGTGAGCGCAGAGATCTGTTTGCTCGGGGAGTTCGGGCTATTAGCTACGAGTAATCCCACCTGGTGAGGTTGATAGGCTCGTGTGATTTGTCCAGGGGGTGATTTCATCACGGTTCACTCACAAATCGCAGCTCCGAGTGCAAGAAGCTCCAGGCATCATCCCTCACTGCGCCCTCCCCCCAAACGCACACCCGCGCGCTTTTATGTGGTTTCCTCTGGCAGAGCAGGGCTCGCTTGTGCCGCTGCGGCCAATAGCTGTTCCTGCTCGTTTTATTCTCCTCACAAAAGTAACATGCTTAAAAGAGAAACCAAATGGGCTCCATCTGGCTCGGAGAAGAAGTGGGGGGAAGCTCGCTGGGGGCTCCGAAATGGAAGTCTCCCGGTGCCACCCCCAAAAGTGCCCCGGGTGGTGTCAGGTGTGGCAGCCCGGGGGGCTCGGCCCGGGGCGCGCCCGCAGCCGCTGACCCCGCACGGCCGGGCGGGTTCGGGGAGCGCCCGGCTCATTCTCCGCGGGTGCTCCCCGAGTTTGTCACCGGGCTGCAGAGCAAAGGCCTCTCACAACTGGAGACAGAGCGGGGGCAGGGGAGCATTTTTCAACGCTGTTCTCCCGTGCTGCTGTGGCAGGGCAAGGCTCCTATCGATGGAAACACAAGCAGTTTCATCTGAATAGCTGGAAACCCCAGACTTCCAGAAAGGAAGGGAAATGGCACGTTCCCTCTGCCCCACATTTCCCCATTTTCATCAACAACAGAAAGCTTGGTTGTTTGGATAAGCACTTTTATTTACAAAGCAAATGATAATGCTGAACAGAATTACGGTTCAAATCAGTGGCTTAAATATTATTTGCCAAGGCAAATTATTTACCACTGTAGTTTGCCACTTTTTTTTCTCTGATGAAAGCTTCTTTCATGAAAGTGTTTACTAACAATTACATTTAAAGGGACAGAGTCAAGGTTTGTAAGCCCTCGGATGGACTGAGCTTCCCTTGGGATCTGTCCCATATTCTATACTGGCATTAAGAGACACAGTACAGTTTTCTTTAAAATATCTTGCAGTATTAAACACATACAATTTTGAACTTTGTTTAGACATAACTTTTATCTGCTGAAATAACTCCCCTTCCCCACCGTGTAGATTTACAGGATAGAGTCTAAGAAAACCTTCTCTTTGCTGCCCAAATCTCAGCCTGGCAGCCTTTGCTAGGACCTGATCCTTTTTTTATGCAGTTTCTTAACCGAAAGTGGCTCCATTGTGCAGCTGCAACTTTGCATTGCAAGGCTCAAGGCAATGTAATTAGCTTGAAAATTCCTGCACTAGGACATTGTATTCCTTTTCCTTTCACAAACTGCGACTATGAATTCAAGACCCATCTTCTAATGTTCACTTTATCACTAGCTGGGCTGAAAAAAAAATAGGTTGCAATAGGCACTGTTTTTCTAGCAAAAAGCTGTGCATAGAGGTCTAGAGAAAAGTAATCATCAAAGGTTTTACTAGCTGTTCCTATAAAATTCTTCGCCCTTAGCCTCTGGTATATCCTGTGGTTAAACAACTTCATCCCCAAGCACTAGGTAAGTACAGCAGTGTGTGACCGCAGCAGAAGGGAAACCTAAAGTGTCACAAATAAAATTACTCAATGGTGTTGCCTATGTATCTCAACTAATGAAGTTCATGATTTCAGACACAAAATATGGGAGTCAGCATTCCCAAGTTCTCCTCCAGGCTAAGACCTTCGGATCACCAAGGGACTCAGGCAAAACACGACTGACTTTACAAATCGGGTAGTCAATTTTGAGTGCCCAAACCAATACATGAAGTCTCTGAGATGCTCTCAATTTCAGAGCCTTTGCTGTTCCTGCATGTCTTTCTAACACACAGGTCCTCAGTTCTTTTGAAAGAAAGTTATGCATGTTAAAAACGGCCATTCAGAAAAAAACCTCAACAAACAAAACCAAAAAATATAGCATTATGAATGACTTCTACAGATTTAAACACATGTATTTCATTTTTCCATTCATGTAACCTCTCTGGAGCTTGTAAACTTCACAATTTTACATAAATGGAAGAGCTTATTTTATGTTTCCTAGTCCATGTTACAAGTGCATTAAATCAATTAACCTCCTTTATAATGTGCTTTAGAACTATAGATGACGGCTCTGAAACTGCTAATGTTTTTCATCTGTGTTATGTAAGACACATTTCCCAGTAGCTCTGAACTGAACACAGTCAGATGCACAATGTTCTTTTTGTGACAAGGATTATGCCTGAAGCCATCCCACCGATTCAAAAGGAACTTATTAGCATAAAAAAGGTCTAATGATTTTTTTCAGGAAAAATTTCACTGCTGGGATCAGTGGCAACTAATTTTTTGAGCAACTACATTCTAGTAATCAGAAAAGAAAGGACTAAAGCTGACAGAATGTATTCCCAGCCCAAGCATTCAGCGATTCAGTGGAAGTTTCAAGGCTTAAACGAAATACATTAAAAAGGAATTTTAACAAGATCATCAGAATATGAAATGCCTCTTCCTCAGTTTTTGTGCATAAAAACTTGTATGATTACACTGATTATTTAACACGGGATGCAAAGCTTACAACGAGGCACCAGGTGGCGCCTTAAATGAGACGTTCGTGCTGTGGTATTTCCAGTTACAAACATTCACAGAGTCACAGAATCACATAATCATTTAGGTTGGAAAAAACCTTTAAGATCACTGAGTCTAACCTCATGTCCACCATTAAACTATGTCCCTAAGTTTAGCCACACCTAAAAGTCTTTTAAATCACTTTAGTGATTTACAAGTCACACACTAAAAGTCTTTTAAGTCACTATCTCCAGGGATAGTGACTCGACCAGCTTCCCTGGGCAGTTTGACAACACTTTCTGTGAAGAAAATTTTCCTAATACCCTATCTAAACCTCCTTTGGTACAACCTGAGGCCATTTTGTCTCATCCTGTTACATGTTACTTGGAAGAAGAGAACAAACTCCACCTGGCTACAGCCTCCTTTCAGGCAGTTGCAGAGAGTGATAAAGTCTCTCCTGAGCCTCCTTTTCTCCAGGCTAAACACCCCCAGCTCCCTCAGCTGCTCCTCATCAGACTTGTGCTCCAGACTCTTCTCCATCTCTGTTGGCCTCCTCTGGACTCGCTCCAGCCCCTCAATGTCCTTTTTGAAGTGAGAGGCCCAAAACTGAGCATGGGATTCAAGGTGCAGCCTCCCCAGTGCCAGGTCAGTGCCCTGCTGGCCACACTGTTTCTGATACCAGCCAGAATGCCTTTGGCCTCCTTGGCTACCTGGGCGTGCACTGGCTCATGTTCAGCCACTGTCGATCAGCACTCCCAAGTCCTTTTCTTCTGGGCAACAAACTGATTGAGGGTGACCTCAAACCCCTTGTCTAGATCATCGTTAAAGATATTAAACAGAACTGACCCCAGTACTGAGCCTTGGAGACTGGATGCCAATTGGATTTAACTCTATCACCACTCTCTGGGCCCAGCCATCCAGCCAGTTTTTAATCCAGTGAAGAGGGCACCCATCCAGCTCATGAATAGCCAATTTCTCCAGAAGAATGCTATGGGAAATAGTATCAAAGACTATTCCATAGAGTTAATATAAGCAATGCAGTACTTACAGTCTTATATAAAACTCATTTTTCTTGAGCAATTTTTCTAATGAGGAAAGGAATGCGGAAAAATCAAGTATACTGTCTGAGTCAGAGGTTGGGGATGGAGTGGACTCTAATAAAATGAGCCTTTTTAGCTACTCCTGTCCACTTTGCACTGGATGCTGGATGCATGGGATGACTGGGGGACCAGGATGAAAGCCTCCAGTAGGCTTCACAGCAGCATGAAAGACAGAAAGGTGAAGGACTTCTCTAAAGCATCACAGAGCTCTCACCGTCCCAAACACAGCATCCACGTATAGTTGTGGCCAAGAAAAACAGTCAGTTGAGTGCATGAAACAGCAATTTCAAGGAACAAAACCTTTTGACAAACCATAGAAATTCAAGTAATATCCACATCAAGCCTACTCAGGTACAAGCACTGTGAAACCAAATGAACTTCCAGCAGCCAGAGTGAGCATGGGAAGAGTCGAGTACCTTGCTGAAGACACCCTGAGTCTTCTTAACAAAATCAAAGAGGCACAACATATCAAGCAGAGCTGGTTCCTGCGTATAGAGGACTTTAAACCACATTTTTATTACAGAGTCAGAGATTGGTTAAAGTTGGAAGGGACCACTGGAGGTCATCTAGTCCAACCTCCCTGATCAAACAGGGCTCCCTAGAGCACAGTCCTAAGGATGGTGATGAAGAAGGAGGAGAAGGAGGAGAAGGAGGCTCCACAGCCTCTTCAGACAGCTTGTTCCAGGACTCAGTCACTCTTAAAGTAAATAAACTCTTCCTCACATTCAGGTGGAACTTCCTTTGTTCCAGATTCTGCCTGTTGCCTCTCATCCTACAGCTTGGCACCACCGAGGTGGTGGTGGAATTTAGACATCTTTGGAGATGAAAACCAAGTATCTTTGGCACTCAGCCAGCAGTGACTGATAAACAAGACAGAGAAGGAAGGGAAGATGTATGTGAAGGGAAGGATAGCAAAAGGAAAGCAAAGCCAGCCTTGGTCTGCAGTCTGATGACCAAAAGAGAGGCAGGAGGAGTAAGAGTCAGTGCAGGAGGGTGATGACCTATAAGTGGTCCTTCAGCAGAGGTCAGCCCAAGAGCCAGGCTACAGCCAGATACAGAAATGCAGAACAGTGATTGCACACTGGGTATGCAGGAAAAAATATACAAGAGTTGCTGCAGGATGATAGATCTGTATCTGCTCAATTTGTAAGAGCATCACTGAAGACCCCAAAATAGGGTCACTGAGAAGTCCTCTTTTTACCTGCTGAAGCTAAAACACTTCAGCAAGTGATTGATTTCAAATGGCTGGCAGCTGGCTTGGAAACAAAAAGTTACAACATACTCATAAATGGTAGGAGAGAACCCAGATGTTCACAAGGATGCACTAAGGGGGTAAAGGCAGGGCAGAGAGAAAAAGGAGCTCTCAGCATGGGCAAGGGTCATACTATCCATTCATGTTTGAGAGCTGCAGACACTTCTGCAAGTGTATTTTGTTCTTACACACATAAAAGCTGCATTTTGTCAAGGAGGCAGAAGGCACAGGACTGACTGGTGAGGAGCTGCACCATTATGCCCTCTGTTACCCCACGAGCCTGGGAAGACCCACAAACCAGGCTGTGCTCACATGAAGGTACACCCTCCTCACCGCAGTTTCTCAAAACACCACCAGTCTTCAATTATCTGTCTGCTCAGCACTGCCCCAGGGGAATGCTATGCAAATCATAGTGCCTAGTGCACTGGAGGACTGTGCTGAGGATGACTGTCTTGTCCAGAAAGATCCATAAAGCAGTGCCAGACCCTCAGGGACAATCATGGACAAATTAAAGTCTTCAAAATTGCAGTTTGCTGCAGCCCAGCCCCTGAAGCACCAAATGCCTGAGGCACATATAGGCCCATCAACATTTCTGAGCATCCTATATAATGCCTGCAGAGTTCACAGGGCTGGAGGGAGAACACCCAGAGTACACTGAGTACAACCAGCAAAGCATGCCGACCAGCAAAGCCTGTTGCACCCCTCCTCACCTCATCCCACCTCACCCTCATGCACATGTACATGTCCTGCTCAAAACACAGGGGACTGGGATCATGCCTATCTGAAACTGAGTTCTGCCTACCCAGAGACAGAAGAGGAACCACCGGTCAGAGGAAGACCCGAGTCCCTGTCTCGCTTTACCTAGGTAAAACACTTGCATACTCACTGGGATAATGACTGAAACCCAGGCGAGCAGCCTGGTGAGAAAACGAGGACATAATGCAATAGAGAAATAAACACATCAGATACAACAGCTTCAGTGGTTCAGTGAGGACTGTGGATTTAGTGACAGCACTGCAGCTCCTGAAGCTGCCTGTGATGCCTCTGGAGGGGTCTTGGCTCAAGTGCACCCTCCACACACAATCACCATTTGCGGTGGCACACAAGAAGAACAAGGTTTATAAGCGAGGTTGTGTCTTTTAGCAGGACAGCTAGGTCAGCTGGAAAGAGGAGAGGAGTTTTCAGTGACCTGAAGAAATCTTTGGGTGCCTGAATGCTTGTCTCTCCCAGCAGTACCACAGCTAATACACCACCTACTCCAGCACAGGGTATTACACCTCTCACTGTGAACCACACACACGGCAGCAGCAGCATTTGCACCAGTCCCACATCCATCTAGGAAGGCTGAGCCTTCCTCATCTTCAAAGAAACTAACATATACCCAATTCAGTTTCTGGATGACATTACTATTATGAAGCAGCACAAATACTTCACTAAAATGCACTGAGAATTATATTTCTTAAGATAGTCATATATAAAAATTCTAGCGACTGCAGAATAAAAACTGTTCTGTGATGAAAATCTCATCTTCAGGGAGGATATGAAGGAGTGAAACATGGAGCCACAGAGCCCATATATGTTTCAAGCATGGCCCATAAAAAGCTGTGTATTCGGGTCCTAATCCTTGTTTTCCACTGCTTGATATGGGTGTCACAGGTGCCCATTAACAGCTTTACATCGGTCTTGTTCAAAGAGCTGTAGATTTCAGTGGTGTGAAATCCACCCACCTACCCTCCCAGAGAGAAGTCTGGAGGTCTCAAGGGCCTTGCATGGTACCTTGCATGTGCCATACACAATCACTATTAATTTATTTGACTTTTACAAGTGATACAACCTATTACATCCCACGAAAACCATAGCCCCTTTAAAATGATGAATTAAAGAGAAATGAGCAAAAACCCCAACCAAAACAAAAACTGACAAACAACAGCCAAAAAAAACCCCAAAACCCACAAAGATGGGAAAGCTACTTAAAGATGTAAAAAGTAGGTTTTCTAGACTTCAAATCATATTTCTAGTTTCTTTTTGTAACTTGTATGTACATCCTTTACCATGTTCAAACCTTTCTCAGTAGAATAGGAGCTCTGAATCTCCTAGGTATATCAAATTTCTTGTGGGGACTTCTACAATAACCCTGTTACATAGTCAGGGTTATTGTAGTCAGTCAATAGTACAAGTCAGTCTCTCTGACTTGATTACATTTACCCTCAGCTCAAACTCTATTTTGGCACATTTTCAAGGTCAAGGCTTGGATATGATTAAAAAATTTCCCAAGTGCTAGTCTTTCTCCTACAAGTAAAATGTGGATATAATTAATACTGTTTTGTTTACTTTGTTTTCTTTGCAAACGAGAGTTTCTGTTTGTTTGAAATCCTTTTTTTTCATGTTTTCAGCACTTGGATCAAAAAAGAAATATTTTAATTAATATCTTTCTCCTAGTTAATCTAAAAAAACCCTGCTGATATTTTCAAAACAGCAAAATCCTATTTGATTTCAGTTTAAAGACATATGTCACTAGGAATATTGTTCTCAAGTTGCCTGCAGCTAAGGCTTTGGACATGCTTTGCAGCATCAATACTTCTGCAGAAAGATCAAAATGGGATCAGGCTGGAAACAGAGGATTCCCACACAACAAATAGGGACATGCCCTCAGATGGGCACATTTTCCTCCTGGTTCTACTTATAAGAGGCATCTAAGGCTGAAGAATTGGCTGCTCTTATGGTGATGTGTGTTTGCACCTATGAAAGTTTTTTTTTTTTGGCATGGTAAATTAATGCATGAACATAGAGCAGATCTTGACAGTGTTGCAGTTAAGACAAAAAAACCCAAAAAACCCCCCAAAAAACCCAACAAACAAACAAAAAACAAAGAAAAACCCCACAAAAACAAACTGAGGGCCTTCTGGGGATTGAACCTCCTTCGCATGAGCATGAGCCTGACTCAAGCAGATCTATTTTATTTGCATAAGGACTGCAGGACTATACCACTAAATGCAATCAGTCAAGCACAAAGAGAAGGAAATCCCAAAGAAATTAGGACAGCTGATAAAGAAGAGATGTCCTCTTAAAAAGAAAAATAACAATTATTAAACACTGCCTAAACTGTCTGATCTGATTCACTGGCCCCATGAACATTTATGTGGCAGAGGATGCAACAGGAACTGTCCAGGCTTTTGTTCAGAGAAAAATGCATATAATGAGGACACAGCTAACATGTTAACAAATTTAATCCCATCTGCAGTCCTTTTTTGGGTGTACTGATTTATCTCATAGTTGAAAGACACATCTTTATGATTTATACTTGATAGCTTAAGCTATCCCCAGCTGTTGAGAGGGGTGAGGTATTTAATTACCTTGGAAATAACTGACTTTTCTGCTCTTTTCCTTCAGAACAGAAATAAGCCCAGCAAACAGAATCCAAATACCAAGTGTCTACCACCAGTCCTGGCAGACTGGCAAGTCCTTGCTATCACTTCCGTCCTCTCACCCCAATAATTTCTGGGGATACACTGCAAATCAAAACAGGTTAAAAACTTCCCTTCCAGGTTTTACAGTTGGATGCGTTTCCTGCCCTGGTCTTCAGCCCTGGCAGCAGTGTGTCTGTGAGATACAGTGACCTGCAAACTGCTGCTGCTTGCGAACCCCAAGCCGGGCACTGTAACTGAGGAGCATCCGTGGACAGGGGAGCGGGGAGGGGGCAGGGACAAGCTCTGCTCTCCTCCCACTCCCTCTGCTCCCAGGGGAGCGGTGTCACCGCAGCATTCACTAAACACCCTGCATTTCTTAACAGGCATCTGCTGCTGCCTGTTGTAATGGCAAAGCACAAAAGTGTAAAACAATCGCATCTTGCTTTTTGGGTCATTTCGGACAAATGGGCCACTTTCCAAGCATCACAAATTTTCCTAAGTTGAAACATGTCACCACAAGTTCAGTTGAAGGTCACATTTTTTTTTCTGATTTCAGCCGAGTGCAAAGATGACAAATGTAAGTACAAAGGGAAAAACATCCTGTTGGAACAGTACTCCCTGTTTTTTAAGGGTGAGAAAAGTATAAGCAACATTTCAACAACAAAACAATGTGATCCATTGCTGAATGTTTTTTTTAAACCCATATCATAATGTGTAACTGAATAAATTTCAAAGTCTGCAGGAATGTAATATAAAAATAATGAAGAAAAATGCTAGCAATCAAACATGTGCAACTCTGCATGAGTTTGCATAAGGATTATCAGGGGAGTTTAGGCAAATACTTTTTTCACTTTCTCAGCATAAAACTTTGGAAAGAAATAAAGTATTTTTTAGAATGGATTAAACAAGTAAACTGCAGGGAAACTCAGGTCACTTAAATATTTTTAGACTTCATTATTTTAAGCAAATAATCTTATTGAGTTAAGTTTTGTTTAACTCATATTTTGTTTTTTTATTTAGCAAAACAAGACTTTCAGAAAGAAACAATTCATAGGTTTAATGATTGCTGACTGCTGTAGACCAAAAGCAGCTCTGCTTTGCTCAGCCTTCAGAGAAGGCTCCCCACCCTAGTAAATGTCCTTTTCACAGCAGACAAGACTGAAATCAGCCTGAAATGATACTTGTTGAAGATTTCCATGGCAGAGACAGAGGTTCCTGGGCATCCACAGAGAGCCTGCAAAACAGCTGGGACTATTTAATTTATTACCTTTTCTTTGTCCATGGGTAACCCTTCTCCAAGACACTGAAACCAAACAACTTTGATGGCAATGTCTGATCCAACCCATGTAAAAAAGACTTGAGTAAACTACTGCTCTGGTGAAGGGAGCAGGGACATCTTTGCCAGCTGCAGGGAGGGCCTCCAGTGCCTGCTGTCCCTGCTCAGGTGTGTGAGCTCAACATTTGAACTTTCTGGGAGAGGAGGAACACTATGATTAAATCACCCTTAAAAAAAACCAAAACAACACACTTTGGGCAAAGAAGCCAGGATGGATGATGGAAAGAGGCAAGGAGCAGCAATATCTTCAGGTGACAGCTGAAGTCATCTGAGGAGGAGCACTCCCTACTCCTCTATCCCTGGGCAAACTGAGTTCCCTTTGCACCGAGACAGACCAGGAGCACAAACTTCCTCTGTGGTAGCTTAAGCCATGACAGCTGGTTTGAAAATGAGTGTGGGACAATAACCTCATCTTCAGACCCCTGCTTGTTGGGAGTCTAAGCCTGCTGAAGCATCTGCTTGATTCCACAGATAATTCAGCATGGTTTTGGAAGGTACTGAATTAAAAAAAAAAACAACACTAGGAAAACTTCTGATTTTGTTGCTTCCTACTCTGATGCATTATGAATAAAACAAATAAGCCAGGCTCCAAACCCCATTTTATAAGGGCAGGTGGAAGTACTGTCAGACTGCAGGACAGAAGGCACAGGGGAGAGGCATGGGAAACTTTTGGAGAAGTGGCAGGTTCAGCACACAAACCAGGCTCGATGCTGCCAATGGCAAATGCCAGGACAGCACAGTAGAGGAAGGGTACCCAGTATCCCACTGCTGTCACAACCATCTCCTGCCCTCTGTAGGGAATGCTGGGCTGGCTTGGCAGAGCAATGGAAGGGCAGAAAAAGACATCTTAGTTTTGAGGGTGAGAAGAGACAAAATATATTAGGAGAACAGAGCTTTGGAGATTCCGAAAGGGAATCTCCTTCTTGTTCCTGCTGTTTTGGGGTTTGGAAGGAGGAAAACATCCTTGTGATCTCTGCCCTGTTGCTAATGCTTTCAGCTGTACTCTACTGAACAAGTCCATTATATGTTAGGGAATGTCAAAAAAGTCAAGTCTCTTTAGGTGCATTGAATTTATGTGGTCAAGCACAAATTACCTGAGTTAGTGCTTTTGGACTTGGCAGCCAGCTGAGACTGGGACACTTCAGGTTGTTTCCTGTAAGCAAGGACTTAGATTCTTTGGTACAATCCTGTCATTTACAAGGAACGTACAAAGAAATGCTCTTTCCCTGAGAAGGGAAAGGAATCCTATTGTTCTGGATATCCAAAAGGCACTTAAGGGCTTCTTACATTTCTCCTGGATGAAGGGTCATCAGCTCCAAGGGAATTTCACCCCATTTTACAACATTCCCTCTGTCCCAGATGGAGGGGTGACCTTTTCTGGGGTTTGCCTATTGTCTTCACTGCCACTTCAGCTGTTCAGCCTCAGCAGGGAAAGAAATAAAAACAAGCATTTATAGGTGATGACAACTTAATTATTTACAAAATATTGTTTCATCTGGACATTTTCTCCTCCTACCCTCATAGTGACTGTATTTTCATCAACTGGATGTTAATGATTGTCCGAACCAAAATTTTGGGTGTGCAAAGAGCTTTTGAGAGATGCCTAAAATGACAGAGGAAGCCGTACCTCTTTTCCAGTGTCACCTGCTGCAGGTACCAGACTGCAGCCACAAACTCATACTCTTCTTTCTCCAAAGATGGCTCTTCATACAGCCTGTGAAGTCTTGCACTGAACATCTTTCACTGATCCTGATACAGATGAGTGCCACTTCCCACCATCCCACTCATACCTGAGGCTCATGCTGACACACCAAACCATGGGCTGGTGCAGCTGGAGGGGCAGCAATTTGTTACAGTCCTTGCAGTTGCAATCAGAGTTTCCCTGTCCCATTTGGTAGCTCCAGCATTGAATTTGGTGCAGGTTTGGTCCCCCTTTGCTGCTGCCACAACACGGGTTCCTCACCACCATCCTGTCCCAGCCCAAATAGCCCTTGTCCCATTCCCCCATTCTCCTGTCACTGGCCAGAAAAGGTTTTCAAGCTGTCGCATTCATCAACAGCACCAGGGACATACAGCTAATATGACTTAAAAGATTTTTCAGCAGGGCAAAATATACAGCAATAGATTCAAATCCACAAATGTTCTGTGGATAGTAACTCCTACCTTGGAATTCACTTCATTGTCTTTGCCCCTTTTTACTGCTATTCGTCATGAGTGCTCATGCATCCTGCTACACCAAAATTTCCTGCCTCAGGAACTAGCACTTAAATAAGGCAGTCTGGAGCAACTCTGCAGAGCCCAGCCGCTGGAGTCAAGTAATTGAAAATTCAGGGTGTGTGATGGGGTGTCCCTGGGCTGTATTCCTCCCCTCTGCTTTGTTATGCTGTTTGCAAAACAGCTGAGGAAAATGTTCCAATCCTGTCCCAGGTTTGCACAGGGCTCTCTGTAAAACTCGGAGTGATTCCCTGTGCAGCCTGTTTGAGAAGTCCTGCCTTTGTTCGTTCTGACAGCTTTTGCTGTTTCGTGAACAGAGCAGTACAGTCATCCTTTCTTCAGGTTAACATGTTTTCCCCTTGTAAATTATCCACTTCTGGCAAAAGAATGACTGGGGGCTGTCGCCCTGAGTTTTGCAGTCTTTCGATGTTTTCATTCCTATAATAGAATTTCTCATGCATTTTCTGTAAACATTGCCTTGTTTTCCTAACCGGCCTGTATTGTTTTCATTCCTTTCCCTAAGGCGGGGAATATGATAGACTGTGTCAGTGTCCTGTGTGGTTGGAGAGGTGGTAAGCTCATCTTCCAATCCATGGTTGTCTTTAAAAAGGTATAAAAATGACTGAATAAAGAAAGGCAGGGCTTTTGGGCTTCTTGGCTTTTGGCTTTTTGGCCCTGGGTCCTGTCCTGAGCTGAGCTTGAGTCTGCGTGCTTCTTTCGTGTCCAAGTGCGACAGGGGGGGATGGTTTGTGTGTAAACATAGGGGTATGGATGTGTCTGGGAACTAGTGGTCTAGTGCCGGCTAAGTGCATGTGTAGCCTGGCAGCCTCAGCAGCTCATCCTGCTACATCCCAACAGCCACCTCCACTGCCACACATGCCAGTATAGAGCCAGAAGCTTGAAATTTGGCATAGATCAAGAAGCCTGCAAGAACAAAGCATTATTACCCAGGACAATCCATATATCCCAAGTTCTTTGAGGACCACAGGTATGAGAGGCAGGACCTCAGCTGAACATACCATTAACAGCAAGGAGCAGGGAACAGAAATCTGTGAAGGGAATAAAATGTGAAATTTCAGTGATGGGGATGGGAGACAGGTGCGGCAGGAGGGATGGCTTTAGGAGAAGAATGGCAGGAACAACTCTGGCCATGTCCCAGCAATGGTGTTTCTGCAGGTTTCTACATCAGATTACATGGGAGGAAAAAATTAGATTATGGGCAGGGATGGATTTCCAAGAACTTCTTTAAAAAAAAAGGAAGATAAAACTGGTGAAGAGGTAAGTGACAGCAAAGCCAGAGAGGTCCTCAAAACTCAAAGACTTTCAGGTTAAAATCTTTAACTAGCCAAAAAAATACATGGAAACAGAAGAACAGAGGGTGAGAATGTCCAGAAACATGTGCAGTAGTGCATTATTTGGAGGGGCTGGGGCTGCCATGGGCTGGACACAGCCCGTCCCACCACAGGACACTGCTCAGGCCCTCACAAGCCCTCATGAGGCCAAGATGGCAGCGCCTCGGGGAGAACAAAACAGAGAAGGGTGAAAAGCGCTGTGCAGGTACTGATGAGTGAGGGGGAAAGGAAGAGAAACAGCTCTGCAGACACCAAGGTCACGGAGGAAGGAGGGGAGGAGGTGCTCCAGGCACCAGAGCAGGGATTCCCCTGCAACCACCAGAAAACACCTTAGAGAAGCAGGTTTGTCCTGAATGACCATGGCCCATGGAAAGGCCCCGCAGCGGGGCAGGGAGATGTGTGAGCAGGAGGGAGAAGCAGAGAGGGGCTCTTATGGGCCAGTCATCCCCCCAGTCCTGCCTGGGATGGTGGGGAGAGGTAGCGGATCCAGGAATGAAGAACTAGGAAAAGGGGAAAGAAAGGTTCTGTTTTAATTTTTTAATTTGCTTCCCACTATCTAATTCTATTTGAAGTGGCAAAAAATTGAATTCATTTTTACCAAGTTGAATCTCTTTTGCCCATGACACCAACTGGGTAAGTGATCTCCCTGTCTTTATTTCAATCCATGACCTTTTCCACTCCTTTTCAGGGGGAGCTTTTCTCCCTCTGCCCTGTTGAGAAGGGGGAATGAGAGAGTGAGCATCTGGCAGCCAGACAAGGCCAACCCAACACAGCTTCCTAGTAAAAATCTCTACAAGAAATTATGAAGTTAGATAAACAAAGGAGAAAACTTTTGGATAAAACTTCCGAAGTACTTCACAAGAAAAACAATACGGAAGGAGGGCGTGAAGCCCTACAAAGAAATGAAAAGAAAATGGCTGGGTAGGAACTGTATTAGAAGAGTAGGTATCTGAGGACGCAATCTCCCAGCCACAGATGTAATCCATCTGGAATAGGAGAAAAGTTCTGTCTGGCTTAGAGCAAGAGGACAGGAGCTGAGCATACCTGCTATTATCTTGTATTTTAAATCTCTTTTCATCCAATTTTTCATGTACAGCACTATCAACTAGAATATCTAAGCAATTCGTCACTTCCATGTTTTGAAACATGAAGCCTTCTAGGACAGAAGACCATTTATCATTAATCTTTCTCATGGAATTTAAACAACTGTACACAACAGGAAAATAGTTCTCCTATAGTGATAGAGCCAATATGTATTTATTTCTCTATTTATGTCTTTTTAGTGTGCCAAAGTGACAGTGACCCTGTTCTCTTTTATTCTAACTGTGTGGAGCACACACAGTTTCATGGGTTTTGAGACAAAGCAAGCCTGTGACATCATTTGGTCTGGCACCTCACAAACACATTTGTCATCTCACCCAGTGACCAGCGCAGGGAGGGTGCATCCCAGCTGGGCTGGTGTGGGTGGCATGGGGAGAGCCATGCTGGGAGGCTTAAAACCCCTCATCCAGCAAGGTGTGGCATAGGTCAAGGATGCTGTCAGCTTTGTAAGCACCTGAAAACCACTTAGTGTTACTGGCATGTCAGCAATATCAGGTTTTGATGTGTTTCCATAAGTGGTCCATTTATCTGGGGAAGTGCCACAGATGAGCACTTTCAATGGCACACGGGAATTCGGACAAGCTGGTGTTAGCCTAGCGCTGCCAGGAGCAGTCTCACGCACCACCCTTCATTCACCTCTCACAAATATTCGTTACCTCCACTTCCAGTTCAGCTGATGTCAAAGGATTCATTTGACATCCTTTGGTAAAGGCTGAAGTGCAGGGACTGCTATGAACAGCTCCAGCTTTCAAGAATGATGCTAACATATCTTTAGCTGTCTGGCATTCAAACTCAGCTGGCATCCTTGATAAATAATTGGAAACCTCCCTGCTGCAATGACATTATACTCATAGTTTAACCTTCATATCACCGCCTCTCAAATAAGCTAGGATTTTGTAGAATAAATATTACTACACGAATGGAGCACTATTTTGTTTTCTTAACATCTTATACAGGCCAGCCTCCTAGGAGGAAACATTTCTACAGCCTTGCACTTCATGAGAAGCTCTTAACCTACAAATGTCTGTATCTGTCCCTGAACAGTCCAGCAGGTTCCCTGTGGGCAGTCAGTGTTAGGGGTAGAGTCACCTTTGCTTTCTTCTAGGTACAGGCAACCCCCCACTATCTTTCCCTACCCACCAGGCACAGCCAGTGCTCTCTCCCAGCCCCCAGCCCCCCTCCCCAACACCCCACTGCACATCCAGTGGGGAGTGCTGGAGCATTCATATAAACTTTAGGCAGAACCTCAACACCCCTGAAATGCCCTATTTCCCTTTTTTGTTTTTAATCAGACAAGTCAGTGTCCCAATTCCACTTGCAGAGCTCAGAGTTTCCATCACAGATGTGGGGGCAATAAGGAACAGCCTGCACAGCACTGACATATGCTGACAGTAAGCTTGCATAGATCAGCAGACATTAGAAGCAAATCACAACCAAAATCTAAGCAAATTAGAAGAAAGAGAAACTTGAAAGAAGGACCCAAGACTAATACTTCAAAATCAGAATAATCAAAACCATTATGAGTCCATTATGAGCAGGGGAACTACGAGGCATGCAGTGTTTCATTGCTCCTTATCAACTTGCCTCTCTAATCAGCACTTTACAGATGTGGCATGGGGAGTTATGTAAAAAAATACAGATCCTTGAGGTGCTACTACCCTGGTTAAAGAAATCCATATATTTCCCATGGAGAAAAAGGCTTAGGGAGAGGTACCTGTAACAGGAACCTTATTGAGACAGATTGCCTTTAAGCCCAGGACTTTACCAGTGAAGCTCCAGACAATGGAAATTTTAATACAAGTCAAAAGCCAAGTGATGTAGGAGTTCTAAACTCATATTTATGTACTTGCATAATATTAATACTGTAGGAGGTAAATATAAACAAAACACAAGATACTTTGCTCATGTCTGTGCTGGATGCCAATTTTGATATTGCTATAAGGTAAGAATATGTATGAAAAGCAGTTTATATTAAAAAGGTTAAGAGAGGAGATCTCTTCAGGAGGCAAAACAAGCTATACAAGAACTACTAAGGTTTCTAAAATACATTTTCTTCTCTGTGCATTAAATTTTTTTTTTCTCTTATTTATGCATCAGGGGACTTCCAACATGACTCCTGAATGCATTTTGGAAGGACTTCCTACTTGCCAAATCCCAACCCCAGTTGCATTTTGCAAGAACACATTCATGCTGCTTCATTACCTGACTTTGCTTGTAACGATATTTATTTAAGGCTACTTCGGCAAGCCAGGAAAACACACAGGGCAGAAGGGGAGGGCAGATGCTCCTACCGTACCAGAGGGTCTTTTTTCTCCATGTCTGAAGCTCGGCGTGGGGACTCCGCTTGGCTCTGGCGCTGGCAGCGGCTCCGGCAGATGCGCGGGGCCGGGAACGTGCCGGGGAGGTCGCGGGCGGCCCCGGCCCCGGGCTGGCTCCGGGGGCTGCCCTGGGCCCCGGCCCCGATGCAGCGCGGCTGAAGTCAGGGTGCCAGCTGCCCCGGCAGGACAATGGCTCCATTGGGACATAGCTACGGGACAAAGGCGCTGCTCTCAGGAATAATTTTATATGCATACATGTGACCTTTGCCTGGAATGGCTATATGGAAAGTGTCCCTGTCCTGAAGCTCTGCTTTCAAATGCGGCACTCCCGGGCACTTGCTCAGTCTGTCCTTTTTTTACCCTGTTTTATTTTTTTGCCACAGATGCCTCAGGAGAGGTCATGTGCAGATAGCAAGGTGGTGCTGAGCTTTTTCTCATCATTTAGTAGAGCTATTCAGTAATGGGTAAGATTATTTTCTTCCCTTCACAAAGTCCTTCACCAGAATCTGCTATCTGGAATGCTTTTTCTGCTTTTAGGAATTTAACTACAAAACCAGAGCACCCCAATTTCCAATCCCATACCCTTGAGCGAGGCTCCACTGGCTGACACTTCCAGACACTTCCAAGTTCAGGCCGCCTTTACTAGAGTGCATATAATTTTAAATTTATGCATCCAGATAACAAGAGCAGGGCCTTTGGATTTTTAATGGATTGGAGCAACTTGTTTATCATAAATAAGTTTATTATAAATTAATTTATTTTAACTGCGCTTTTTAAGTATAGTGAAGGCTTCTTACTTAAATGGATATAAAATAGTGGCTGTCAATACACACCATGCACGAAACCCAAATATTGTTCTAGCTGGGCTGGAGGTGGAGGGTTGAAGACAGAATTTATCACCTTTACCTTGGGATATGGCAGCGAATGCTGCAGGTGAAATGATGGGCCCTCAGAGTGGTTCTTTATTGGGTTACAGGGAAAGTTAATAGCAGTGTGATTCTCAGGTTAACCAAATTTTCCTTTATAAGACCTTGAGTTTTGCTGTTTATTGCTCTGACAAACTTACATTTGCACTGACATTTTTGTGCTGAAAAGAGTTGGGCATTTTTAATCCAGTTTTAGTTTACAGCAAAATACACCAAGCATTTTTGAGATTAAAACAAAGAATGTATTCTTTTATAAACTAATGTTAACCAAAATTATTTGTCCTTTCCATAAACAGACCTCAGGCTTACATAGCCAGGAGCAACAGACCAGATTTTGAGGACCAGGGAAGAATGGCCTTTGTCAAATGAATACATTCATTCATCCCTACCAAATTCCATCCAAACTTTGTCAAGTTATAAATCTTTAAGAGATCTTTGTGTATGCCGAGCACTGTGTGCAACTTGCTCACACTTAATACTTGAGCTCTCTGAAGATCATCTTCTCTGGATGTCTTTGAGTCCCTTACTGACCATGGATCACACTGCAGGTTTATTTCAAAGGAAAGGAGTTTTAAAAGGTGCTCACAGTCCCAGCCAGATCCAGGAGTGTGGTCATGGCTGTCTGTCACACACCACTGCCTCAGCACAGCTGCACACACAGCCTGCATCTCTCCCATAAAAAGTGTGGTATTGTGCATGCTGCGAAAGCAAATTCCTTCTCCTGAAATAAATCCCACCCCACCCCCCAAAAAACCCCAAACCCCACTGTGAAATCTCCCCAACCATCCTCCCTGTTCCCTACAGTCTCTTCCTTCAACATCAGTCTTTCAAGAGAGGGAACATTGAAAAGGAGGATAAAGCCAAAGCTTTGAGGAGCTGCTGCATAGGCAGCAGGTCCTGGATCATAAATGAAACACGGCTGCTGTTGGAAAAACAGCACAGAGCACGTGATAATGCAGAGAGATCACAGAAGCAGACAGATTGCAAGTGTTCGAGAAATATTAAAATACGATATCGGTATTTCTGCATGTGAGGTCAAAGAATTTTAGATATAAATCCACTTAGAGTACAAGTACCGAATGCAAGCAAATTAAAATATACATCTATTCCGCGATATCTAGATGCAAAATATCTGAGAAAAGGGAGCAAAAAAGTATCAAAGAAGAAACAAACTAGCAAACTCACAAATCTCCACCTCATAATAAGCTTCTCCCAACGCTCTGCTCCCTAATACTTGTTTGATTTCTGTGTAAAAAAAGATGCATCTCACTTGCATTAGAAGCTAATGAGCAGCCTGCCATGCCATTGACAACTTTATAGCCCCATCTCACTTTAATATGATTTTCCTTCTTTTTATTTGATTTTAGCTTATCACTTTTAAGTATTTGTTGCCCCATGAAAAAGAATCTATACTACAGCAGAAGGGCTTGCTGAATAAAGGCATGTCTACATTATAAACTAAATGATTTCTCCACATTTAGAGTTAATATATATCTGTATTTGGAGACAAGCACAAGCTCCCCTACTTAGTCTCACTTTAGCATGGTTTGCAGGAACTGGCAAGATTTAGCATTTCCCAATATATTCATTGCAATCTAAAAATATTTTGGTCAATCTTTACATCAGTTTAACACCACAGCATTCTTGGTCATACAGCTACTCACTTCTTTTGAGTCATACTCAATTAAAATAAATCTTAGGCAACTCTCACTCTATATAAACACATTAAGGCTGTGTAGCAAAACAGATGCTGCTGTCCCTAGATGTCATGGGGAGAAGTGGGTATTGCTTTAGGTAATGCTTGGTCAGAATTAACTACCACAGTTCAAGAATGGGCAGTGGCCTGGGGCAGAGGCGCACACAGTGATGGAAGTGGAAGCTGGTGCCAGTCCTGAAGGGCTTTGGGAATGGATTTCCACCCAAAACCAAACAATTTTTAAATGTGTGTGTATAAAGAGTTATTTAAGATCCCTAAAAGGCAATCTGTGCAGTGCCACTATCACTCTTTTACAAGCTGTGGCCATCACTGCATTTTCACAGAATCATAGAATGGTTTAGGTTGGAATGGGACTTTAAAACTTGTCTAGTGAGAAATTCCTTCCTAATAGCCAATCTTCACCTGCTCTCTTTCACTTTGAAGCCATTCCTCCTTGCCCTATCACTACATGCCCTTGTGAAAACACCAAACAGCCTCTCCCTGCAGCATACCCTCAGTGAGCTGTGATTGGAAATGCTGGATCTGCTTTCTGGACTTGGATTTAGGCAGCAGCAAGGCACAAGTTGCTCAGATCAGGGCAGGGCTGCACTTGCACAGGTATAGGTGTACGTAGGAAATTTCAGACACCAGGGTCCTATTTTGATCATGCAAAACATCCAAACTAATGAAAACAAAAATGATAAGTTTCCAGGTACACTAGGTTCAGAAATCAGTATTCAGGAATCTGATTGTACAACAAATGCACTGGGAGAATATTCACTGTAAGGGGCATAGGCTCATGCTTTCATATGTAGCTAAGGTTAATGAAAATGATAAAAAATATTATTTCTTTTTCAATATTCAGAACAGGATAAAATATTGTACAGGCTCAGCTTTAAAGCAGCTGTTCTCATCAGAATCAGAAATCTGAACATCTCTTGATCTCATGTAATCAGGGGGAGTAGCTATATAATTAAATCAGGACAGACATTGAGCACCTATATATGGATTTCTGGAGCTAACACTAAAATCCTATTTTTAAAAGCTGTGTTTACAGGTATCCCAGACTGCTAGAAATAAAGATCTTTTTAACATAACTCCTTTTAATCCCTGAACTTTCTGCACTCATTTTAAACCTTATTGATACAAATAAATTCATCAGAAAATTATACTGGCAGTTTAATATGCCATGGGTGTTACAGCACTAAAATCAACCATAAAAAACAGCGCTTCAAAAAAATTGCACTGCAGATAGTCGTGAATAAAAGAAGATTGTGACTTACAAGAAATACACAACCCCTCCTCCTGCTAATCTGTTCCATATTTGATCACTGAGCTTGCATTGCAATTGAAAAATATCCTGGGGGACTACTTAGTGTACTGCCTAATCCAGCCATCCACCCCCTGCAAAGTACAACCTCATGCAGTTTCGTTTCATTAGGAGTTTCTCTGCAGCTCCAATGACCCAGCTCAGTTTCACCTCCAGCAAACAGGTCTGAGCATGAGGAAATAGCTTCTGTGGTCAGAACTGTGCAGAAATATATAATTCTGTACAAGCACAATTGCACAAGCTGAGCTAATGGAAAAAACATACTTTGTCCAGCTACTTCTAGGCACGGCTGGAGTTACTTCATCTGCAATCTGAATGGATTATGTGGTCTTATATCTCTGACTTTGCCTTGGTATATTTTCTTGTTCTTAACCCTTCATTTACAGTATTACAGCTACATAACAGCTTTGTTCAAACTGCAAAGGTTTACCACTTAGGTTAAACAACATTTCTCCTGCCATTAGATGTTTTTTATTTCCACTAGACTTTTCCCACCAGTGGGGATGTTATGGTGTCCTTTATCCTCGGTTTATGCAAAAACGTTTGTTCACTCTGAAAAGTCATCAGACCCAGGGCTTCTAAAAATCTTATGTCAAAATATTAATCCTCCTTTCCTGGGCTCTGTTAACCACAGTATACCAGGCTACGAGCAGTCATAAAATAGCACAGCTTTACAAACCTACACCAGCAGGATCCACCTCTGTGAGGATGTCTGCCATGGAGAGTTTGGGATGGAAGAGAAATGCCCAAGGGTAAAGTGTAGCCAGGAGTAAATATGTGTGGGGAGACGAAGTTTGGATGTGTGAAGAATCATAAAGATTGTAAACTAAAGCTTAGTTCTCTCTGACCAGCATGAAAAGACTGCATGGGCTGTAGTTTTGCTCTGAGAGAGCTAGAACTAGCTGAGATAGCTCATAGCTTTACCATTTTGGCCATCACACAGGGCACTCCAAGTCCTGGATAAGGCCAGCAAGGAGCCACAAGGAAGAACAGAGCATTACCAGCATCAGCAAAGAGCCACAGGGAAGAACAGAGCATTACCAGCATCAGCCAAGACCCTGCTCCTCGGCTTAAGGGCTGACACCATGGCTCCTTATCTACCTTCCTTATCACTAAAACATTGCTCTCTATACCTTCAATCTTTCTCTTCAACTGGTTTTCTTGTCTCAAAGCCAATCCCTTATGCCTATCCCAAACAACATCTCTTTAATCTAACACAATTATAGCTCCACCTGATTTTGAAGTCCCTATTGTACATGTACAATATGTACAGGTAAAGCAAAATTCTACAACCTGAACAAGATGTACAAATTTCTTAAATTAAACAGTAACTCACAAATTGTAACTAGGGACCAAGTTCATAAAATCCCTGAAGAAGGGAACACAATAAATTTCAAGGCTGCTCTCACCTGCTACAGAAAATCCAGTGTTGAAACCTGACTGTAGAGGCCTGACAAGAGATACTACACTAGGAATAAGGGTTATGAAGGTTAAATAAAAAAATAATATGGTAATTACACACTCCCAGGTCCTAACACCAATCCATAGGTGACAGTAGCCAACAAACATAGCCATAAATACAGCCAGCATACCCTAGAGAACAGAGAAGTCAAGAAACTCCAGAAAAGGTTTACAGAGGAAGGACTGAGGACTTCCAAGGGGTCCCACTACAGGACAGGAGTTGGAAATACACACGGATTTGAAGGTGATACACCAAGACCAGCCTCTGGAGCACAATGAGGAATTCTGACCATCCACCAGCTACTGTGCCGACAAGCAGCTGTTGGTCCAAGCTGTGGCATGACCTGGGTTGTTGATGCAGTGTTTGTAATTCGAGATCAGTGGATTGGCCACCATTACTATAGTGCTTGGATTTTCATCTTCCTGAAAAGAAAGTTGAATATCCAGAGAACATAAACATCTCAATCTTCTTGGGGCTGGGGAAATTGGATAAATTTTTTAGAAGCAAATAATAATAATAACAATAATTTCCTATTTCTTGTCATCTCCAGTTGAGGTGCAAAAGCTATTTCAAGTGATTGGACAATTCATCCTTGCTTTTTGTGTGAAGCCCGTGGAAAATCCTTTGTGAGCGGAAGCTGCAAGCCCAACTGCAACACGGATTAGGGCCTTACAAGTGCTAGATCAATACCTACCTTGGGCAGGTATTGATCACAGCAACAGCTGCTTCTGCACTGAAATGTACTTGATTCTGGGAAAAAAACCCAAGAGGGAACTGGCTTGTTCAGCTTTGGATGCTGCAGAGAGGAATGACTATGCAGTGGAGGTTTTTGGGCTGCACAAATCAATTTTACATACAAATACTTGAGAATTCTAAAAGGAGTTGTTTGTTCACAAAGCTTAGTTTATATTTCTGCTTACAATTTATCTTCTGTTTTTGATTTCTCACAATGTTTGTGTCCTTTTTCCAGACCCCCCTGAAGTCTTTATTCACTAAAGCTTTCAGAGTTTTGTTTTTGTTCTAACGTTTTTGCCTTCTAAGTTGTTTTTATTATGATGTACCACACTGAGTGCTATAACAGCCTGTGAGGGATATTTTCTAAGAAGAATAAATTATGGGCATAAATACAACAAAGCACAGAGCTTTTGAACATTTGGTTTCAACGTGGAAATATTTTCTTTCATATGAGAGTCATGTTGAGGATTTATTTCTAGGGGTCTTTTTTCTGCTATTAAGATCTAATGAAGCAGTATTCTACTGAAGGCTTATTTTTTTCCTTGCACACTCTGTCATGGTTATTGCAGAGCTCTTCTGCTGTTTCTTATTTCACTGCAAGGTACCTATATGCGTATGAAAGGTACACCGTACAGGGTTTGCTTTCAAGTTTTCCATTGAGGGGGGAGGAGGGTATGGGGGTTTTGTTTGAGCTTCTTTTGTGGAGAGAGATTAAGGAAAGGATACAGAAACCAGGGGCAAAGTAGTTCTTTAAAATAAATCCAGATCTCCCTTCTGTAAACACATGCCAACCAAATATACAAATTACAGCAAAGTAGTTGTCTATATTCACAACTGGTCTCATGCTAAAAACTAAGAACACCGTAAGCATGAGTTAGAACATTTATTTGGACCTCCTTGAAAAGTCTTCCTTTCAGTAGGTTCAATCCTGCAACATAAGTAATTTAGCTCTCATGAGTAGTCCCATTGACTAAAAGCAAGGCCTGGATTTACAGGGTCACCTAAACCAACAGAGGAGTTTCGAATGCAACATTTTCCCATAAGTCACTTCCCATTATATGCTTTTGCCACCTGGACTCCATCTCCTTAAATCTGCTTTATTGGTCCCATATGCCTTCATTCAACAAAGTGCTCGAGCTTTGATGGAATGGAAGGGACACAAGCGAGCACCAAGCAGCTTTCCCGAGCCGGAGCTGTAGCCGCGCTCCCGATTAATGCCTCCATTCACAGAGCTGTGAATGCAAGCAAGGAACAGCCTCCCACTTATAGTGCCCAAACATGCTGGCTTTCTCTCCCAGATCTGCTCACAAAATCCACTGTGTCGTGGCTGCCTCCAGCTTGCAGCTCTGTGCCTGTGTCCTTTACACGATGGAATTGCCTTTTGCTGAGTACCCGCTAAGTGCTTGACACTAAGGGCTTCAACTCCCATGGGTTTGTCCCCTCCTAGCTCCCAACAGCAGAATCTCAACCGAAGCCCTGCAGGTCTGGAGGCTGGCAGGCCCCAGCTGGCACCACTGCCCCCTTCTTGTACCATCTATGGCTCCCAGGCGATTTAATTTAGTTCTCTAAAAGAAACAAAATACTTTTTTTTGCCCTGATTTTGGTTGGATCTGGTTTCTGGCTATTTAGCAAACTGGCTCACCGGATCAAGCTGCGCCTCTGGGCTGATGCTCAGGAATCCCCAGTAGTGGAGTGGGAGAAGGACAGGACCACCATGTTCAGCAGTCCTGCATTAACTAATTTTAGAATCATACACAAATTAAAAAAGAGAAAGACACAGCTCCATCTTTCCTTCTGGCCATGTGTCTCCATACACCTCTTTTTTGTCTACATTTTACAGTGCAAAAAATGTAAGAAAATATTTTAGTGGAGATTTCCTGAAAACAATGGCAATTTTTGGACCTGGACAGATTTTTAGCAGTACCTAAATGTATTTCAGTGGTGACATGTTACCTATACGCCTACTGTTAAGGTAATGATGCAAACATTTTGATTATATCATACTCCAGATCAAAAAGTGAGGGGTGGGAACCGCAAACTTTGCAATGTTTGACTTGAACTCAAGTGAAAACATCTGAAGGCTTTTGTGGGTGTTTGAAATTCTCAGTGACAGGAATCAAGGTAAAAGCAACTTGATTGTTTCTTTTTATCACTTTCCAGCCTTGGTACAAAAACAGGAATTCATTAATTACTTCAGACACCAGTGGGGTTGGATTGGCAGCAGTGAGGAGCTCTGAGCCTTTTCCTTGTAACTGCTGTGATGAAAAACTCCTGTGTGTTTCCTTCCTCACCACATGTCTCACAAAGAGATTTACAGCTGTGTTTTAACCACGTGTCAGAGAGCCAATGCATCAAGATTTACAGCAGAACATTTGGAGACTTATCTTCAGCTGAATTTTCCCACTGATAGCTATTATAATTTATAATAAGTGTTTGCATATTTAATTAGCTGTATGATGATATTAAATACTAGAGAAAAGTGGCCTAAATGGAGGAAGCAAGTGAATGGCACTGTATCCCTTCCCATCCCTGCAAAGGGTAAGCAGGACCTGAGGATCAGATTTCTTAGCTGCACCATGCTGCTCACAGGCAGCAGCAAGTAAGTGTATAGGAATCCCAAGAAATGGATGTTTATTTGCGTGTCCTGAGGTTTTGCTTTAGTTCTTGCAGGATTACTTACCATCAATGCTACTTTTGTCAGTTTGTTTTCAACCAGACTCCCAAACATCCCAGCAGAGACAAGGACCTATACAGTAAATTTAAGGTGGTGATCACTTGCTTAGCCACCTTTTGTTAAACAAAGAACTTAAAAGCTGTTTCTCCAGCATTGATTGGTTTTGTTTTGGTTTTGGTTCCTGTTTTGTTTTTGGCAGTCCACATGCACAGGGCAGGGGTCTGTGAGACTGGAACAGAGAGAGGCAATGGACTTGTGAGGGGATGCCAAGGAAGAGGCCTGGGGCAGGTGAGAGCTGAACACCTCTATTTTCTTCACATTTCCTAGCACTGTATTTCTTGACAGCTCTCAGCCGCTTTCATGACATGGATGCCAAAGAATGGCACAGCACAGCAGGGAGTCCCTCTAGGTGGCCTAGGTTACACAATTTGCTTTTACAGAGGTGTACTTTTTTCTCAGGCCTTTTTCCAGCCAACAAAAGCTCAAATCCAGCTAAGGTGATGCCAGCTCCTCCCTCTCATTTTCTGGCCCATGCCCAGAGCATAATCTTCTTCCACATTTCAAATATGAAACAATGCACTAGAGCTTTGAGCATTTCCACTTTAAGTTGTTGCAACCTCTTCCATGTAGCCAGAAGAGCATATATAACTCAGACACCACAGCAGTTTGTCAAGTTGGGTTCAACTGAGTTTCTTCTTTCTCCAGCTTATATTTGGTGTTAGCTGTTATGGATCACAGTATTGAAATAAACACGTCAGACTGCATTAATGAAGAGCTGTTGAACTGACTTAGAAAACTCCAAAAAGCTCTTCATCACAGCCTAATTTCAGGTTTCAGATTTCTTTGGTTCATCTCAAAGTTCCAGATCCATTATTCTCAGTACCACCGCTGATTCTTATTATTACTTTTGCATCAAAAGGTGAAAACACCTCCAGACTCAGCCTGCCGTGCCTCTTGCTGTCATCCCACCCCTAAATCCATTATCTCAGAGAAAAGCATTTAATAGAATAAGACTGGCACAAACTAACAGGTGACAGCACCTGTCCTTCCACTTTCTCTTGCCTCACTGACAGTAATTTCCACATAAATTTTAGCATATAAACGTCTTTCTGCAAAAAACACATTTTACCTTTTACAAGGTAGCACCTTCGGAAGACACATAATTACTACTGAAGTAGAATTTTTGTTTGAACTGTCAGTCCTCACACATCTTCCAGGGGACCAATACGAATTTCAAAAGTAAAATTAAGCACAAATATACTTCAAAAGATTACTTTTTAAGGTGTCTTCCTCCATTTTAAAGGATTTATAGAGCACAATCCCATCTTGTTTCCTTCTCAAGTTACCTTGCAAGACACTCAGGAATTCTTGAAGCACTATAAAAGGCCAGTTTAGGTATAAATGCTAAAAGTAGCATGCATAGTAGAAATAAAACAAGTAATCCATTTTTACAGCTAATTATTGGAGCATGTACTCTCCAGCAGAGTTTCACCCCTCTATTAATTCAGCTCATACTTTACCAATAGCTAAAACCAGCAGGGTCAATGTGGAGCTATGCAAATAAATAACAGCAATAGTATAACATCAAGAGGGTTCCAAGAGCGTTGCCTCTTTCTTGCAAAGCAACAGTCTACTCTCTCTGATCCCTTATGATTTTGCCATTCATCTAAGTTTGGACATAAGATGAAATTGTTAAATCAGAGGCTGGGGAGGATGCCAGACTTCCAAACCCAGGCCGTGAAAGGCCCCCTCTGTCCATTGCAGAATTTCACAGGGACTGCAGACAGCAGATCTGAGACAGCCTTTCAGGCCTGTCTTTATCAGTCAAATCTCCTCTTGTGCTCTGCAGGAACCCCCAGAGAGTCTTCAGTCCCCCAGTTGTGCTGGCGTGAGGGGGCTTGGCTGTGTGCACCCCTAGCCAGCCAGACCCCAGGCTGCCAAACTTTCCCTTCACACAGGCCAGCTCTCAAGCAGCACTAGCCTCCCTCTGCTTGCAGGACTTCTGATTCTTGAAAAAGTTTTGATATACAGAAAAATAAGATACCTGTCAGGAGAAGAAATTAAGACCCTTTCAGTTTTATTACATTCCTTCCATTTTATAGGCAGGCTGTTTCTTTTTTGTTTGCTTTGCAAAAAACATTATAATATAATAATCAACCACTGGAAGGAGTTTGGTTTTGATTCCTTTGGATGAACTGCCTTAGACAGACTGTGTCTGAAGTAGAAAAGATTAGTTCTGTATTTACTAACATGCCACAGGCTCAGGGAGAAAAGGGGGGAGTAATCCCTCAAAAAGGGCTGTTTGTTATAAAACCCACCACAAGTAATCCACATACCCCAAAAGAGCAAAGGAAGTGATGGAGCAAACCCTTAATGTGAACCAGACTGAATAACACGCAACAATCAGCTTGATGGGTGAAGTAGTGATTTGGCAAATGTTCTGACATTCCTTGCCATGGGATTTCCAGACAGTCATGGTGAAAGTAAGTAAACATGCCTCATCAGAAATAACATTAGCAACAGGCCCAACAGTAACACACAGCTGGGCAGTTCATTCAGAGCAGGGATTCCTTCCTTCACCTGATACTAAATCTTACCCTACACATAGGGCCATAAAGCAGCTTGGATATGAACTTTATATCAAAAATTCACTTCCATCAAAATACTCCTGAGCTGGAGCAACAATGTGATTGCCAAGTTCATCCTTCCTGACAAAACCAAGAAGTTCCCTGAATTAATCCATATCCATTACAAATGCTGGAGGAAACAACCCAGGAGCTGGTACTTTCTGGCTCCTCAGCTCATGCACTTTCCATTATACAAAGAAATTCTGTATTTCAGCAGCAGGATTACCCAGGCCTTTCTGGGAAATTTTAAGCCAAAACAATTTCCTCACCTAGAAGACAAGAATAAGAGGGTTAAAACATGTTAAAAGTTTTAAAGAGTGAAAATACTAATTGCTATTCCCATGTAGCAACTGAATCTTGATTTTTTTTGTTTGTATTTCACTGAAGGAACTCCTCCCATCCCTGGGGAGCATGAACTTGCAGAATGGAGAGAAGCATAAAAGGGATGTCTCATTTCATCAAGAGAAGAATTCAGTCCCTCCAGGAAAGTGAATATAACACATAAAATCACTTTATAAATCTTCAGCTCAAGAGCTACTAATCAAGGGTTCCTTCAGTGTCTGCAAATTCAGATTATCTCCTCATACACAGCCCTTCTTTCTGATTAGCTGCAAAGAGATTTGAGCTTTTTTGGTGACACCAAACTTGGGGGGGGGGAATTTGAGACACTCCCCTAGACTGGAAATCAACAGCAGCAATTGTATACAGAGGTTGGGACTTTTCGATAAAACAGCAGGGCCCATGAGGAACATTCCTGCATTAAAGTCAGTGTTTGATTCCAAAATTTGATACCTCCAAGACGCTAAGAGAGATTTCAAGAAAACAAGACCATTACTCAGAGTGTGACAGTGGATTTTGGCTGTTACACCATCGCCAATGAGCATTAACACTGAGTTTTAAACACTGAGTGCTGGGGTTTGATGCAGCTCCAGGAAAGTGCTTTGCTTTCAGAGAAGATGCGCTAAATTTGGAATGTTGTCCAACGAGAAAACTGGTTATATTCACCAAAAGTCCATCTAATATTTTACAATGACCCTAAAACAGGCAGATTTAACAAAAGATGGCAAGTAGCCACTGACTTGACTCCAAGGTCGCCTGTCAAATACAGTGATCGAGTACTGAGAAGCCCCATGATGTTCAACAAGCAGCACCAGGCTGAAAGGAGCTTGAAGTATGGCTGAGGGACAACCTCCTGCCTAATGCAGAAGGAGCTCCCA
This sequence comes from Eulacestoma nigropectus, assembly GCA_013397775.1. NCBI lineage: Eukaryota > Metazoa > Chordata > Aves > Passeriformes > Eulacestoma > Eulacestoma nigropectus. The sequence continues at coordinate 119,625 of VZTE01002174.1, forward strand.
GCTGGTGCTTCTCTGTTTCGTGCTTCTCTGCTACTGAAGACCTGATCAAGATAGCAACCAATTCTGTGTTGTAGAAGACACCAAATGTAGGCCAACAATTCTCCTCCACTTTTTAGTATATTCATATCTCTGCAACAACCAGTTTTAGCAAGCTCTTAGGGTATCAGCATTATCACCTAAATGCAAAATACATCACCCAAAATGTACTCAAGGTCAATCAGACTAGGATAGATTCCCACTGCCACTCAGTCTGTCCTCTGGCCAGACACTGATTCATGTCTGTTGCTCTGGCTCATATATGTCCTGTTCAGGTGCTTTCTGCACAGGTCTTAGTGCTGTAGACCCTTGTTTCAAACAACATCAATCACAGCAACAAGCAGATGTTCTTACACCTTGCTTTATCTGCTTCCCACATCAACACCACACAGCAAAACAAGGCAAAGAGCTGTTCCAATCAGAAATGTCGAGCCAGCTTTCTCTCAGACACATCCATTTTGCAATGCTAAATGCTGCTGAGAAGAAAGGGGCACAGACCTCACCCTTGCTGTTCAAATGCTGCAGATCTGCACATCAGGGCTGCAGGACCAGCTGAATCTTTCAGGTGCTGCCAGTGATACCAGCAGCAGCACAGCAGCTCAGTACAGTCACTGCATACAAATTCCTAACTTCTTTATTATGGAGCACCATTCAAAGCTTCTCTATGGACAAGATTATCCAGAAATGTCCTTGCAGTGATGTCCAAGGAGTTTCCAAAATATCTTGACAGCACTGCTTTGAGGTAAAGGCAGCACCACTTGCAGATGAGACACAGGGACATTAACAAAATATTTCTACTACATTTGAGAGCCTATCTTAAGACTTCAAGAATGCCAGTTTCAAGAATGCACAGCATTATAAAGCACTACTACCATAGTCTGTAATAGGCACTACCGGAGACTGGCTGTACTAGACAGCACAGACCCCTGTTACCTTCAGATGAACCCATCGAGACTCAGCAGTTCTACTAATCAGAGCTGGGCATTTCAAGCTGAGTGCTGAACAGAGAAGTTAAAAAATGACCTTTTCTAAAAATTACAGCTGAAATGACCTGGCAGCATCTCATAATAATTCTGTCTATGGAGACACAGAAACAGGATCCAGCTCTCCAGAACAAGATTGAGCTGCTCTGAGCATGACCTGAGTTCTGCAGCCCCATTCCCCACTCAAGACACTGTGTTGAGATTGTCTCACCATACTTGAATGCCAAGGTACTGCGTAAAGTTGCCCAGATGATCTTATGTCCATTCAAATGGGCTTTATTCATAGTCTCCAAAGAGAGTACTTTGTGGTTTGGTTTTTTAAAAATTATTTTAAAAGACTGAATTCAAAGAAGAGCAATTCCTAGTGTGTTGATAATGATGTGCTGCCTCCTTCATGGTTCAACAGCAGTAGTGGAACATGTCTGGCTTGCATGAGGTAAGAGATTGGTAACCACAGCTGTTGTAGGCTGTCATCCCTTTGGTAACTCATACCTACAGAGGAATGAAACAGGTATTTCGAGCAAATGGATACGAAACCTGTTGCCCAGGAGCAGTGAGACTCCTGAACCTCTGGTTACAACCCAGTGCATCATGGGTCTAAATTATTTTGTCTAGCCATCTTTGCCCATTGTCCCTTGATACCCAGCTTTCCTTCCTTGTAGCTATTGCCTCCCAGATCTTCCTTTGACTTTATGCCCTGTCACTGGTTCCTTTTCCCAGCTCTTGATCCATTCGCTTAGCTCCCTCTCTCCCTGGGATAGCTTAGCTTTTTGTTTCATGTTTGATTCACCTTCACCAGAGGTCTGTCCAAGCCAACAGACTTCACTCTGGAATGGCTGAGACCAAAGTTCCCTTCTGCTGCCTCTGCCCTGGTGGCAGTGATCATGTGAACTGCTTCAGCCTTGTATTGAAGTGCTAACTCACAGAAATTCACAGGGCTTTAGTTTTTCCATGCTGGAGTCTCTTCTGGAAATCGGGCAAGAACTTTCAAATCACGTGAATGGTTTGGCCAGTTCTACCTCTCACATCCACTGAAAAATGTGAGCCTTTCAGTATTTCAGGCAGATGTTAGTGGATGATTCAGGGAGCAGATACACATGGTTGCCAGCCATTGAGTTGAAGAATCCCCAGAGTGAGTCCAAGAGATGATAAAGTCGAGCAAAACTGAGAGTTAATCCGAAGCTTGTAACTTGCTCTCAGCTCCCTTGGGAACACACAACACACACTGAGCAATGGATTCCAAAATATTAAGAAATAAGCTAGCGTGTAAGAAAAATAAGGATCTCCTGTTGAATTAAGGAGTTAGGTCATTAATGCTTGTTCATATTACATTACTCACCCTTGAGAGACAAATAACTTCTGTTGCCTCACTAACCCACATATTTATTTGAACAAATATTTCCCAAGAAGTAGGGAGAGAGAACCATTTCAACAGAAATGTTCTATATTATGGTCTTATCATAACAAGCCACTTCACAGTACACTGATGTGTATCGTATACAAGCATCCATTGTAAAAAGCTATTAAGTGTATCTCATTTTACGGTGCTGACACGTTGGTTCCTCCACAGAGGTCATTAGCTCACAACGGGGCCTCTCATTTCCCTATGCCTTACTAAGGTTTTGCTATATTTCAGAATCAAACCTTAGTATGAGCATTATTAACTCAGAGGGACATGATCGGTGCCATATAAAGTCAATTTACATAGAAATCCTGCGATCATTCAGAACAAATTTTACATATTTATATATATAAAAAGGAAATCTACAATCTCTGAATGGAAAGGACATAGTACATGATTAGCTTAATTTCAGATGCTTAAGATGTTTAACAGAATAGCCTTCCAAAAAGGAAAAAATACCCAATCCTAAACAAAACTACCTATTTTCCTCTGGGCTGAAAATGCTGCTCAGTCGCCTGTTCCCAGGCCACTCTGTAACAGTGCTGGACATGAGCAGTGTGTGGAGGTGAATTGCTGCCTATATTTTGATCAAACAGGTCTCTGATTGCTGCTGGAGCGCCAGCATGACCCCCAGTCCAGAAAGCAGAGACATGCCAGGCAGTGGTGCTGCTCCCTGTCCCCAGTCCACAGCCCCAGAGCTGTGCCAAGGGCAGAAAGCTGTATCCATCTGGGCTGTAGAAAACACTAGAGAAAGTCAAAACCTCTGAAAAAGTAAAACAACAAGTTTTGGGAGTAGACAGTGGCAAATTACCATAGTGCCCTCACCTGCACACGTGCATATGCAGTTTTAACCATCTCTGTGTCTCAAGGCCAAGAGAGACTATTTGGTGGCATGTAATGATGTCCTATGCATAGAAATACTTCCATCTTTTGGTTCTGCTCTTCATCTCAATGAGGTTTGAAACCATGTCTGAGCTGGAGAAATGTTAAACAATAGTAGAGGAAAAGAAAATGGAGAGAAGGAAGAGGGGAGACAGAAGAGCAGGGGGATGGGGCCAGGGAGAAGAGGAGCTTGAGAGCTGATGGGGTGCGAGGTGTCCTTATCTGTGCAGTGTATTCAGCTCGTGAGAGGTACATAGCGGTTCACCTTCCAGTCCATCCCCTTCCTCTGCCTGGCAAAGTGCTGGTACAGCACGTGCTGGCACATGGAATGTCCAAACCAGCTCATTTGTGTGGCTGATGAACGTATCAGTCACAATGAAAAGGTGGGCTGGAGAAAAAGTCCTGGCACTTATGACTGCAGCTTGCGTGCCTGCAAGTGCTTTTTGCCCCCCTGAAAGGGCAGAGAAGAAATTTGTATGCAAATAGAGGACCTGAGCAGTAATTTGAAGGAAGAGGGAGATGCTGCCTTCACAGAGATGAACTCTGCAGATACAAAAAGAAACTAAAAGACTCTAAATTATACTAGGATCCAAAAAGCTGGGATAGTCATGTCCCTCCAATGAATGTGAAATCCCCAAGAATATTAAGTATTAGACATGCAACAACTCACCACCTGGACCTTCTTTTAACAGTAATAGCATTGTGGATGTCTTATACTAATTCATCTTTACATTAAATATCAGTTACCAAAAAACGCTCCAAGATTTACAGCTTCCCTCTTTTTCTGTAGCAGACAAGTAACTGCCAGGAGTTGCTTTAGGAGCCCAGCATGTGGAGCAGGATCACCTCAGCCTGAAAATCTGACCAGACTGAATCCCCCCATCATCCTCGGGTGAAGCCTCCATCATATTTAAGTACAAGAAAGGTAGATGAATGAGAAAAACTGGCACTCAAGCTGAGGAAACTGGAAGGGAGTCTCAATAGGGTTGTAATATCTGCTTCAAATGGTGGCACTGATTACCCAAAATCAGCTCATACTCTAGGGAAAGGTACAATTCACTGCCTCACTCACAGCCACAACCAGAAATATGTACTGATAAAAATACAGCTCAAAGGCCAATTCCCAACTGTGTTTCTGTGCAGCTCAAGTACACATTACATACGTATTACTGAACAGGTAAATCAGGTTCAAAGTATATTTGATTTTTGGAGAACAGCAGTAAGTCACATATTTAGAAGCTTTCTCTATTCCTGATAGTACAAATCATTAAAGGGAAATTAAAAGTGAACCGCCAAGCTGTTAGTTTCAATTGGATGACAGATATTCAGTCATGATACATTGTTTGACTCTGAAAAAGAAATGGAGATCTTGCTAGGTTCTCAGTTAAGGAATACAGCACTCAAGGACAATGGTCAAAAATTAAGCAGCTGTTATACGCTATATACATTACCACTTTCTTGTTTTCATTTTACAAATGATTTTATCTCCAATTAAATTTTTGAACTTTTTTTGCAAAAAGAGTACTGTTTTCAGCTGCCCTCTCCACACTATTTTACTCTGAGGTTTTCATATCCCTTCATCATAGCAATAGTCAATAACCCGATTTCTTGAAGTCCTTTATCAGTTCTCCTACAATGTAACTGCATTTCTCTTCCATGAAGAGATGTACAAAAAGCTTTTGTTCTCTCTCCTCCTTTGTGTCTTGTCCTACTTATTAACTGCTCAGTGTTTTCTAGAGCACCTGGAAGATTTTCAGTGCTATAAAAACAAATGTCTCTTTGTAAAAATCTGACTCTCAAAATATAAGCAACAGAAAGTGTTCAGTATTTTGAAATTAGTCAACTACTCAGTAACAAACATAAGAATTCCAAAATTTTTAAATGACATTTGAAATGGAGAAGCATTTTTTATACATACTGCTCCAAACATTGGAAAGATGCTTGCACAGACTCTGGAACTGTAAAATGTCCACAAGGGACAAGGAACAGCTATGTTTGGTTCTCAGAGAGGAGAAATAAGCTGTAGCAGCCTGCTGGCCACAGAGCTGGGAACAGACCATAAAAATCTATGACAAGACTCAAATCTCCAAGTGTAGGGTATCAACCTGCTCCTAAGCAGCTTAAACCCTCTGCTTTAGTGGATATCTTTGAGTGATTTATCTTTCTTGAAGCTTGGACACCCCTCTGACATGGATTACATCTATAAACTGGAAGAAGACTTGAAGGCAAAGAAATAAGGAAAACAAGACAGCAGCAGCTTCATAATACCCAAAGGCAGCAGAAGCTGCCTTAGGAGGTCGAGTGACAGAGCTGATGTGAGACCTTTAATCTCTCCAAGTCTCTCTGCCCCGAGGTAACAGACCATCCCAGTCCCTTCTTTTGCTCCCTATCTCAAGTTTTTCACCGTACAGAAAAACTAGGAATTAAGTGACTAACTAGCAAAACAATAATGCACTGTTAATAACTTTCTTGACTACCATATCAACTTGACTAAAAGTTTTAGTCAAACAGTTTCAAAATTTCTAAGAAACCTTCTTCCCCATATGCTTTGATTCAGCTCCTGGGTGGGAATTGAGCTACAGAACAGGTAAGTTTTAAAAGAGACTTTTTTCCTCCAGAAACACGGTTTTGAAAAGGGGAAGAATCAATCAGGTCTTGCAATATGCTTTCATCTGTACTGTGCTTTCAAACTCTGTCCTTCTTTTTAGGGAATATTTTAATTTAGAAGTTTAATAAGTTACTTACACTTCACAGTGTGCTTTATTTATAAAATACAAGAATATTTAGAAAATGAAAAGTGCATTTTCAGAATGAATTGCTTCAGATTAACTCTCTTGTGAAATTCAGTTCTGTGGATAAAAGAAAAATATAACAAATAATAGTAATAATAATGAAGAAAGAATAAAAGTAATTAATAAAACTCTATTTGACCTGAAATGACTTTTGGAGTAACTTTTGAAATTAGTTTCTTTTCCACTCTACCATTGAGACCATTTTTTTAACACAGCAAAGAGAAAATAACTGCCAGTCACATAAGCTCATCTCACTCCAACCTTCCAAAATGTCCAAAATGAATCTGATTCAAAACAATCACTCAACCAATTCACAACAAAATTAAGACTCCCAAAGAGGCACAGATGTGAAAACTTGAATTCTCCCTATTGTATTATTTTCTCGGAGCAAAGTCACAAGAAGCAGTGGAGCCAAATGAACCAGCTGCTGCTGCTAAAGAGGGTTTTGTTCCTGCTCACACCTCCTTCCCTCCCTCTTCCCACTCCACCCTTGGCTCCACAATCCAGGCAAGAGCCTTGCTGCCTACTCAGCCTCTGCCCAAAAGTTTCAGCTCACTAACAGTGCAAGAATAACTCCAATTTTATTCACAGACTCTCACATAGAGAGTTGTATCAGGCCACAGAAGAGTCCAGTTAGCAAAAAAATCCTACATGGGACTATAGGGTCAGGAGCTGTGCAGGGAAAAAGAGCTTCTTGCTGAAGGAGGGACAAGCTCTTAAACCAGCCCAAAGCATGCCCCAGCAGATTCACTTTCATTCAGAAATTAAGAAAATCCAGCTAAATATGCTTTCATTTGTTGTCATTTTATGGTGGTTACCACATCCTAAGCACCATACTAACTGAAGGATTTTTCAATAAAATACAAAGTCTTTCTTATGAAATCCTGACTCTTCTACATCAACAAAGATTGTTAACACTGTAGATTTATCAGGACAAAAATAATAGTAAAAGAAAGCCTTAGAAATGTGTTTAGAAAAACTGTATTTATGGTATCAGATGACTGTGGAATTAACTGCTGTGACTGAATTCATATGCAAACACTCGTGTATTATTGTCATTTAAAATTATAAAATCAGGAAGTAAACATATATTTTAAAAATATATATTTTAATGAATATGAAAAAATTGAAACATACAAAAGTAATTAAATCTCATCTAAAACAGTTCTACTTACCTCGTATATTTTAAGGGCCGCTGTGTAATACCGATGCTCCATTAAAAACTGGGTTCTTAAGTTTCTGAGAATAAACAATCACAAAGAACTGAAAATAATGACGACTCAAAATTTCTTGTATTAGAATTTCTGTTTCTATGAATATGAAATCAACTAAAACTAAGGGGGTCTTATGTCCCCAAAAGCTAAACAGTGTAAGACACTCGTTTTCATTGATAGGAGCCCTCATGTCAGCTTAGGTGCTTTATGGACAGCAGAGCTTACTGATAGATGTTACGAGCTCTCCCGAGGACTCCATGAAGGTGCATCCTCTGTCCCTCCGTCCACAGCACTGGGACACTGATAGGGCCTGGCAGTGACTGACCAAAGCTGAAACTCCTGCTTACCTGGACACCTAAGGAGAAAAGCTATATCCTCATTAGATGCTTCAGCATGCCTACAAATCTAAGAGATGCGGTACTTACTTTGTGGACATTTTATTCTATAATTATACTGAGAAATAAAGAAAAAACCCAATGAAAAGTCTGCATTAGAAAAGCACACAGATATTTTAGCATCACATATTTGCCCTACACTTACGTGTGTTCTAACATTTATATTGAACAAAAGAAAGGAATTCATGTTAAAAGCTGAGATACCAAAATAAATTCTCCAGACTTTGACTGCTTTGTGTATTTTCAACAACGCATTAATTTCTACTTTATATGTGTAATGTGCATTCTTGCAGTACTTGGATAATACCCCACTTAAATAAAATATTTTTCCTTTTGTTTTAAGAAGAGTGCACTATAAAGCAGGAGTTTTAACCAAAAATCAGAACCCAGAACAAAAGCAACTGCATAGGTTACAGGCAACCTATGAGGTTGGAAGGTGGAGAGGACAAAGAGCTTAATCCACCAACCAAATACCAAATTTTAACTCGAATCAATGTCAGGTTATAACTTTGAAATAGTCATCAGTTTTTCAGCAGAAGAAAAACTCAAGCTAAACCACAATCGGTGAGACCTTCGGCAGGCAAAGACCTCCGTTTCCTAAACCATCCGCAAGTGCTGGTCACATCCAGGGAGGCATCACAAAAACTTCACTGACAAAAATGGAAGATCAAAGAAACCACGAAAACAAGCATAGCAGTGAGGTCCTTGCACTGTGGCAGGGTGAAGCATCCCATAAACATCCCCTCCAAACGTTTGCCAATCTGCTGCTTAAAAGCCTACAAGAAATGAGTTTTCACATCATCATTAGGTGCCTGTTAGAATGCTTTTCATCTTAATATTCAACAAAAATATTTTTTCTTGTGAATAAAGCTAATTCCTCCCTTCCCAAGAGAAATTGTAAGAACAACTGATAAACATTTTTTGTTGTAGCAATATTTTAGGTATGAGAAGGGCGAGTTCCTTCCTCAGACTTCTTTTATTCTAGACTGGGAATACTCAGCTCCCTTTATTTATTTTCTTATATGCAATGTTATCTCATTTCCATTTGCCCACTTATTTCTTAAAACATGTTGCTCCAAATCACTGGCACTTGATAGAACAGTTACTTTTGTATCTTATATAAAAAATTCCTATTAATCCTTAAGTGACTTTTACTTTTGCAGTAGTATCAAACTGCTCACCTCTGTGCAACAAGATGCTTTTTTCTTCACTGCACCATACAAGACGGGGAGAATGGCTTGCTTTCGTTCACTTCATTTTCCCTGGAGTTCAGTATTTCACATACATTCCTTCTGAATTTCAGTCCACTTTTTTTGAATCACCTGTGCAATCTGCCAAATTATTCTGACTTCTGAGCACAATTACCAGTTTGTGAACGTTGCCTGTCCATGTTGCACCACCCGCAGACCTCGAACTTTGTATTCCATCAAATACACTAATGGATATTCTGAACCAGGAAAATGATGTAACCTCAGAAACAGCACTAGAAAACTTTTTTAGATTCTCCCTGTCCCTTCCCTACCTTCCAATTTTCTATTGGCAGTATCTTCGCCATATTTTCTCAGCATGTATTTAATAGTTCACTTAAAGTCACACAGCAAAACCTCTGATGGCAGAATTCCTGTTCTACAGCTCTGCCTCAGTCCTGTGCCTGTATCACTGAAGAATACGTTTTCCCTCAGCCTGAGTGTAAATCCATACCTCCAAAAGTAGAAACTACACCAGTCTAAATTATCCATGACCTCATTTTTAAAACGTAAATGCATCTGCCTTCAATCTCCCAAACAATGCCAGCTTTCATTGCTTATTAGCCCAGGTCTCCCACAAACACCCTTGGCACTGTTACATCACTCCTTAGCCAAGGGAAAAACACCTCAAAATATTTCCATTGAGCTATTGCTTGCTGTTTCACAAGGAGTGCTGAGCTGAGCTGCACACATGGTTAGTACCCAAAACACGCTCAGTACCTCATTCAATCCACATTTAAGTGTTCCTCTTGCACCTTTAGCTCACCTAAGCTCCACCAGCTTGCAGTTATTGCTAAAAGGACACTCAGGTGGGCTTCCCCTGACACTCCAAAGCCACAGATCAGGAAAGGCTGCAGTGTTGCCCAGGGCCATTGTGTCTGAATCCAGCCCAAACGTGTTCCAAGTGCAACCATCAGCACGACTATCCACGCAGTATTGAAAGAATATGGTGTTTGAATAACCAAATAAGCATATGCATATTACAAAATACCTGAGCCTATCATCTTTCTAGTGTACAGATAACTTTTTATTCCAAGAACTACAGGATTCACCAGCAGGTATAGAATAAAAAAGTATTTATTAACTTTCATGAAACAGAATATGGCTTAAAAAAAAGTCTTTTTGGGTCCCTCTTGAACTTCCTCTCTTTGCTCTAAGAAGGAGAAGCAGTCTCCCATAAAAAATTGTGAAAATTAAAAAAAAATTAACCCAAATACAATCATCTTATAGAACACTATGTGAACTCTGGGCAACAGAAGCTAACGTGTGCATGGAAATAAAACCCTGCCTCTACACACATATAAAGAAAACAGATAAAAAGTGGCAGAGATTTTTTATCTCTATTATTAAAACTTTTTAAAAATTAAGTTTTTAAATTAAACACTTCCTAGGTGCAAACAGTACACTGCATAAAACACAGGTAAAGAAATTTAAATGTATCCATCATTCCAAGTCCCAGACCTAGTTTAATCTACTAATATATTTCTTCTGTGGATTCATGAACTGATCTTGCTTCCAAACAAACCACGCCTCAGGAGGAAGAAATACATATTTTTCAATATTTTAATTTTTAAGTTTTTCAGAATTTTTTTTTAAATTTTAGCAAACATCTTTCAAAAGCATATTCCAATGTTAAGCTTGAAGAAAAAATTCTGCCTCTGTCAAAATAATTCGCAAACTTTATTGGATTTTTAAAAGCCTGATTACAGGACAAAACATGCATTACGCATTTTGCTAAAATTCCAAAAACAATTGCAGAATTTAATCATATTCAAAGGCTCATGTCCATAATAAATACCACCAGCTTAAAAGCAGCCTGGAATTTTTCAAGAGTTTTAGTATCTGAAAAATGCAAATGTTCTACATACTGTTCTTTCAGAAGTCTGACATTACATTGCAATGGTTAAAGCAAGAAAGAGGTCATCTGAAGACTAAAGAAAATCCCTGTCTTCTGAGGAGATCTACACTTAGTTACACAATACTGCTCTGGAAACAGCCTGTCACCAAAGGCCTGGCAATTGGCTTCTGCTTAAAACATACTCTGCCTCTAACATTCTTCAAAGGATTAAACCATAATTAATTCTGGCAATACACATGGTAAGCGTGATGTGCAGGGGGTTGCCAGTGGACATGGGGCCCTTACATAAAGGGCTGTTTTCTTTGTTTAAAATGGAAAAAAGAGTGGGAGGTGTGGAGAACAGTGAAATACAAAATGAGTCAGAATCATAAACCGTATTTTTTGAATCATATTTCAACAACCACATATGCAAAAAGAAGGCTTCAAAGGTGGCAGAGCCTCTGAATTGCTAAGGCAATTCACATATTCTTAGTTCCATAAAAAAAGATAGAAGCTATAGTTATGTACATCCTTCTAAGCACTCTAAGAATATTGCAAGTTGAACTCCAGAGAAGCCACTGGTATCAGTCTGAAAGTGATGGGGAACGGATTGATCGTGCACTGGCTGGACTGTTAGAGAAAACAAAGGGATCCTTTTCCTTTTCTTTAGTATCATGTTTATGTTTATGTTTATGCTTATGCTTGTGTTTCTTCTTCTTTTTCTTGTGCTCATGGTGGTGATGGTGGTGGTGATCGCTGTGTTTTGAGGAGTTTGATTCTTTACTAAACACAGAGAGTGGAGCTGCTGAAACAGGGTGTATGTTTATCTCTCCCGAAGATTGTTCCTTACCTAAAAGAAAGGATACAGTGGGATTAGCAAATGTTTAACTTGCATTGTTTCCAAACATAAGGAATTCTGAAATCTTAGATAAAACCTACATTATCATTTAAACATACAAACATGGAATCTGTTATGATGCTTGTACCATTTAGCTTCAGAGAAGGCTCTGAACATGCCAGTAAAGTTCCAACACTACTGACAATTTTTAGAGATGGTACTTCCTTCCTCAACAGCATAAAAGTATCCCAGACAATTAGGAACTGTAAAGAGCCCTAAGAAACTGCAAGTCATACTAGCTTCCTGAAATTCATTTTTAAATATAGTAGGAAGGCCGCTATACACTGAATAATGCAAATATAACTGCTTGTGAAAATTCTAATATAAAGTGCAAGACTGGCATAAAAAAGTGCATTTTTGGGATGTGAACTCTTTTTAGTCAGGAGGTAAAGCTTCCTGCAAGAACATACAAACCTTTTGATAGTGGAAAATTAAGCTGATTTTTCTAAAAATTGCCTCTTACAACCAATTTAGCTTATTTGAAAGACTATACCTAGTTTTTTCTTAAACAAAACCAAATCCCAATCAGGACAATTATACCATCTTTATAAGTACGTATTTCACAAGTACACTAGAACTAGTTATATATTGAGCAAGCCTGGTATCTGAACCTGAGGAAGGAAATGGGATCCATGACATCCCAATTCTCATTCTCTCTTCGGTTCATTTAATATTTCGTTACTTCAGACAGACTGCAACAGCTTCAATAGTAGAGATTAAAGGGCATTAATCTCAGGATACCTTTGTTAAAGAGTGGAAATGCTTGGAAGGTAGGAACACTCAGATTCCTTTAGGCAGGTATTGAATCAAATCACTCACATTGCAAAAATGCTAAAACAACTAGATAAATGTAGGAAAGTACCAGCAGATTTTTGAAGACAACTAGTCCTCTAAGTTTTACTTAAAATGGATTTTCTTCATAGCTCCTTTAAAAATGGGTTTTTTTCCCATCCAGTTTTTGGTGAAAATATCCCCATTAACAAATAACAAGAAATTATGTTTTGTACTTTGCAATTATCTTTTTCTGTATATTTGAAAACATATTTATTTTCTAGTACATCTTTTTGTTTGGCTGGTTAGTTGTGTAACTCTAAAGGCAAGAATGATTTGTCTGTGGTAATGATTCCTGAAAGTCATAAGAGACAGCTCCCTGTACTATGACAAGCAAGTATTGAGAACAATTTCCATGCAATCTTTCTAGTCTTACCCAGAAGATAAAGGATTGGTTCAGTCATTAATACATACAGGAAATTTCTAGATGGTACAGCTGTTCTGGGTTTTGTTTGTTTGTTTTTAAGTAAGTCTGGAAAAAACAATCTACATCTACACGAAGTCTTTAGAAGTCAGAATAGAAACACAAAACATTTTTATAGTGAGGATAATCAATAACTTACTATGGGACATGGTGGAATTTCTACTGTTTGAAGTCTTATACAGCAAAATGATGTCTTTCTAGAAATATGTTTGGTCTTAACCACAAGACAGGAGTATGGTGCAACATAAAACTCTGCTGAGGTTATGAAGGAGGCTAGTCTAGAGTACAATAGATTCCTATAAACTTTAAATCTCCAATATAGAAGTATTTTAAAAGCTTTAGTTTTTATTTACTCAGAACTAAGCAGCAGTAAGCTCATTATCAATGCAAAAACTTATTGTTAGAATTCTCAGCTTTACTTTTTTATGTATCTTATGGCAGGTAGAGGAGATACACACCAATTCCAATTTCAATGCATACCTACTACCATTTTTTTACACTGTTGTCTGGAGCCATTCTCAACAATGTAGACTGTGTGCAGTTATACTTTATTTTTGTTATTTATTTAGTTATTTTTGGTGCAAAATGGTACAAGACTGCTTCGCAATTTAATGATTTCCAACTATATTTTTAAAGGAATTCCTCCTGTATCTAAACCTATCCCATAACCTGAGCTCCTTCCTCTACAGCATTCAGTGTTTCGACAACTTTATTTAGCAGCTGCAAGGATACAAAACCAGCCATTTAACAGAAGACACAATGGTGAAAAAAGGAGTATATCCAACTCAGGCCATTAGAAAAGGAGAGGGTGGAGGCTGTATTGCAGAAAACCAAAGCAGGCAGTATTTGATGCTGTTAAAATAGGCTGAAGTAGTTAAAGGTGAACTGTGGCAGTGACACAAACAGAGCTCCCAGTAACACAGAAATAAAGGTCTTGGCAAAAAGCCTGAAGACCGCTGGTTGGTTGTAGAGAAAATGTACAAAAGATTACCTAAAGTACAGAAAACATTCTCGTGTTCTCAAGCTGCAGGCACATGATACATTAAAATACACATGGCAAACTGAAGTCAACTTCAAATAGAAGAAAAAACCCACACAACATGGCACAAACTCTTAAAACTTCTCAGCTCCATTAATTCCAAATTGTGGAGTTATTTTTATGCGGAAACTAAACCTGTAAGTCTAGACACTACATTTGTAACAACCTCAAACCAAAGCTAAGCCTCTGAACTTTAAAAATTTTAACCAGAACTGGTACAAAAACACTGGCTTAAGTCTGCAGGGATGATGTAGCAGTAGTGACAAGTGAAGATGGAGGATGCAACCAAACAGACTCTCCTGACTCTGTTACATGACCTGCCACTTGTGCTAATTTCCTGCAGTTTACTGAACTACAAGGTCTGCTAAAGCAACAGCCTGTATTATCACCTCATTATTTATTCATTATGTTATTAAAAAAATCTGTTTGTTAAAGCAGTTAAACACCATCGACTGGAGTAAGTTAGGGAGCAAATACAACAGTAGTTTAAGCCAACAGGACTGAAGGGGTGGTGGTGATCACCTAGAGAGGCAGGAAGATTTTCAGGTAGGGGAGAAATAGGATCTAATTGCAACTCAAGGGCTACTGACACTTAAGGAAACAGTCAACATTGGTAATATGGAAAAGACGTCGGTAAGAAATGAAAGAATGTCATTACAAAAATCTGCTTCTACTGAGCCAGCAATAGGAGTACACACACTATTTCTTCATAGAGGTCAATAATGACTCTAGTCTGTTGGGTTTTTAAATGCAAAAATAACAGCTATCCAGAAAACTTCCTCCTACTGTTAAAGAGTACTTTGAAATCAAGAATCAAATATATTGATCCTGGATGATGGCTCCAAAAGCCACACACAACTCAGTTGTGTGCTAAAATGGACAGACCTATAAAAGCTCTACCAAAAATGTTACAGATTTCCATGCATAAAATTCAGTGTTGAACTTAAGAGAACCTTTTTTTTCCTTCTTTTAATTAATATCTACTTAAAGCCTATGCCAGGAACATGCCAAGTGTAGTTAAGGAAAGCAAGGCTAAACAGAAATTGCCTCACAGGGCAGTATAATCATCCTTTTATCAACGGGGGTAGCAGGACTGATGCGAAGAGGCACAGAGCACTCCCTCTTCCTGCAGGGAACCCACTTATTCCTGGCACAGGGAGCAGGACTGAAACTTGGGTTTCTCAAAACACAGAAACACAATAAGTGGAGGGCAAGCCCAGGAGCTTGCTTCTGAAGTGGTTAGTAGCATTCCTTGGAAGAAAATTCACATACATGTGTCCATCCACATGGATCTCCTCCTGTTTAGGATGTGGAGATTCCAATGTAATTATTGGCTTTGTGGTGTTCCAGCTAGCTGGGTAGGTGTTTAAAACTAGACAGGATTATGATCCCATAGGAGAAAGATCAGAATCTTTGTGTACCATTTGCTCTAGGGACAAATACAAATGCTGTACATGTTGTGAGAGAGAATAAAATATGAAAACATAGATCTGGTAGCTTAGTCTTAAAATTAAAGGGATTTAGATCCTGATAAGCTTTAAAGTAATATTTTCTGTCATAATAGAAATTGCTGTCAGATAATTATAACACCCTGTTCACTGAATTTTTTTTCCTTTGTAAGACTCATTGGTGCGTTACCATTGAACTATGTTGTTGGGTAGAGTGTTTGACCTATTTTTCTCTGATTTTGTTACTGAGCTTTTGCAGTTTGAAAACCTGTAACTTGAGACTTTAACATGTCAACAGGCTTTCATGAGTTCTTTCATATGGTTCCTCCTATGTTTCTGATTTTGTGTGAAGAGAGTCAAACTTACACAAACTTACAGTCTCTGTTTCTTCGCATGGCCAATCAATTTAAAACAGCTGGCTTATACAGGATTTTTACGAATTGACAGTTGTTTGAAATTATCCCATTTGCACCCTGATTTATTCAAATATCAGAGAGGGAGAAACCAAGTTCACAAATCATAGCAAAGGCTGAAGCCCATGGGTCCTGAGGACAGGCTGGTGCTCAGCACCTGACGTACTCTGGGAAGAGGGAGACATCAACACAAGCATGCAAGCACTTAACATGTCTCTCCCAGAACCCAAAGAAAGCTTACCAGTGAGAAAGAGAATGCACTCTCTTTGCCTAGCAGCTGAACTGCATCTCTGGCCAGCATTTTCTCCAAAGAGAAAACACTCAAAAAATGGAAAAGACCATAAAAACTGTTTCAAAATTATCCTGTTTTTCCTTATTTCTTCTTTTCTTTTTAGTGTTACCCTGGAAACGTACAAGACACACTATTTTTTAATTTAATGCTCTGTTTATGCATCTGTTGAACCACCAACAAAGTATGTAGAAAAAGTTACCAAGCATAAATGATTTCAAGTTTCCAGAATGCAACGTCCTGTAATTAGTCTAAAGCAGAATTTTCAAATTATTTATCTCTGAAAAAGGTTATCAATTTTCTCACTAGGACAGCGCTCTTCTAAGGTCCATGGGACAAAATTTAAAGTTTGAGAGTGAGAAGCAAAGGTCTAGTTAAAAGAAATAAAACCAGCCAAAAGTTTTCTGAAGATGTGCTAAGTAAATCAGTTAATTTGGCTCCAACATAAACATTTAAACGAGTTCCAATTTACAGATTAATTTGACTTCAATTTTTTAGAGGGATTTAAAACCAGATAGACAATTCCTTATACCTATACCAAAGGTATAACTAAAGTATTGTATAGACAAGCTGGTGTTTTAACTAAAATACACCTTTAACTGATAAAAAGTTTATTAATTTCCTCATTTGACTTTGATTTAACAACTATATTGCCTTATACTGACATTAAAATAATAGCTTGACTGTGGTGTTATTTTTACTGCATTTATTTTAATATTCTAGAACATTCTAGTGAAATCCCTATTTTTAAAAGAAAGAACATTTAAATCAGGAAGCCAGTTCAGAATACTTTGTGCCTCTATCAGTTTCAGGCAGTTAGTTCACCTGAAAATTTGCCTCTGTATTTGAGAGTGTTTAGTTGTTTTCTCAGAGACAGTCACAGCTACAGTATTATGTTGTTTTTATTAAATCATGGAGTTGACACACTGCAACCACACACTGATGCAATTCTCATTTCTGTTGTCACTATCTGCAGGGCTTGTGTTTCTATTAAATCTGCTTTCTTTACTTCAGGGTAAAGCACTGGAAAACACCATTCCTTGTGAAGTGTACAATTAACCACGTACTATTTCAGTGAGGCAAATTTATTTACAAACCTCAAAGCCTATGAGCTACCAGTTTGGAAACAGTTATATCCTGGGTAATAAAGTGTAACAGATACTGTACTAATATTATATGTTATTAAAAGGCATTCTAACAGAACATATGTAACAACTTTAACCTCCTTAGAAAGTAAAGCAAAAAGCCATCCTTGTCAGTGGTGTCCTCATATCCAAAAGGTGTTCATCTATTGATGATGCTTCCATAGCACTTTTTGGCAGAGAGCCACTAATGGCTGGACTTGGAGGTACCAGTGCATTTACAGCTAACTTGGGTAACTGCAGAGCTGCAGAGGACTGGGCTTCTCACGCACTTCAGACTGAATTCCTATTTATTCCTGCATCCAAACTCCAAGTGCAGTGATATGCACCTCAGGCTTGGATCTGCTGTTGTAAATGCACTGTTTAAATATAGGAATTACAGTAGTTTACCTCTACACTTTACTACAGCATATGCAGTATGTCCAGTTTTAAATTGCTCCAGAAAAAAGTCAATCCAGATAAACCATAATTTCCTGAAAGTGCAGTAACTGTGCTAAACAAGACCACAATCAACACTATGACTGTGGTCTAGACCTCCAAAGTTTCATGTACATCTACACAGTAAACAGAGCAACCTACAAAGTCAGCAGAGACAAATTCCAATTTGATTATCCTGGAAAACTGCAAAAGGATTAACAGAATGGCCAAGGAATCTGTTTGATCTGAGTCTGAATGCTCAGGATGTGTCCTCAAAGCCCACTGCCTCTGAATGTGATCAGAAAAAGGACTGCCAGTGCACAAAGAGAACATCACTGAACTTATTTTTCTTTCCTTTGCAGAAATAAAGAGAGAATTGGATACTGCTTTTTATCAACTTTCAAGCCATCAAAACTAGCTGGAAAGAGTTCAATTAAGTGTTTTTCAGTAATGAGCCATAACAACATGTAACTTCACTGGCAGATCATGCAGCCTACAGCCAGGCATTTACTTTGAAAGCCGAAAAGACCAGGCCAATCAATAACCACTGACAGACATAGCAGAACCTTTTAAAGGTTACTTCTGATGTATTGTACTTTCAGATGAGTGAAATATTGAAGAAGTGCATCTTTATCTGATTTCACTGAAGTCAACAAAGCAAGACAAGTCACCTTAGAGCCTGAGAGTTCAAATCTGTTGCTTACACAAAATCTGATCTTGAAATTCTCTTAAGATTTAAGTGAAGGGAGCATTCCTAATATTCTTGATGATTAATAGCATATAAAATCTGTTCTCACATTAGAAATGTAGACTTGCACAGCCTTGGAGGCTCAAAGGAGGCTACCAAGTTTCTAGCCCTAAGGGCAGATGAGTCATCATCACAACAGCATTCTTCAGACAGTTCACAACTAATATTTTGTTTGTTTTAATAATTTCTTCATAAAATGATTAGATTCCCTTACAACTACCAGAGTCCACAGTTCTACTGTCACAGTCAGGATGCTTTAGTAGGATTTAAACCATTTATTTTCTATATGAACTAGGACAGGTGCTGTAATTATAACACTGAAACCTGTAATCCAGCAAGAGCTGTATTAGAAAACTTTTTTTATTGTCTCAGCCTTAACCTTTCACATCCATGGGCAGAACCATACAAAAACATCTCCCCCCCAACTTTTAAAGAAAAATAATATTTTCCTGAAGTTAGGGGGGTTACATCAACTTGACCAAATCCAAATCATCATTTGGGGTGGTCTGGGAAATGAAAAAAAAACCAAAACAACCCAACAATCCAGCAAAAAACCACAGATACAACAGGACCCAACATGAACTTCCTCCTGGCAGCTGCTTTTTGCATGCTGTGTTTGGCTGATGACCTAACACTTCATGTGACACGTGGGGACATAGCCCACAGCTGGGGGAGGAAAACTGCGGGTGGACTAAGAGCTCACTCCTTCCAAGTAGGAGTCAGAACTAAGGCAGATTTACTAACAAGATACTGAGACCATTTCAGAACCTGCTGTTAATCTATTTCACAATAATCACTCCCTGAAATGCACCATCCTCCATCACTGTAAAACCTCGCAGGCCCTGTGATTCCTTTGTAAAACAGAACACTCCTATGTGTGAACAATTTTATTTATGTATGCTTTTATTTCTCCCCAGTTGTTTCTTCTCAGCAGTGTACCAGATTGAACTATCTTTATTTACTCAATCTGTAATTCATACATCTCTGCTTCTAAGAAGAATGCCATGAATAAGAAACAGGTGAAATTTTAGAAGCAAAGAATATGTGAAGTGGAACTGTTTCTAACTGCACAAACTAAAAAAAGAATAAAATAATCTGAAGTGCTTCAAAATTGTGCTTTTCAAAGCCTTACTACTTAACTTGAATTCTGGTGCAAAACCTGGCATTTGTCTCATTTATTACCTAGGAAAGAAAATGTATTACAGTGCGCTGAATGTCTAAACAACAGAGGTGAGAAGGTCATTCAGGACACAAGCGAGACTTGAAGTAGATTGTGTCTGCTGTAGGTCTATAAAAGCACCAGTCCAGTGGCCATTGCTTCACTCTTGGTCAGACTTTACCCTTTCTGACCTCCAGCACAAACTTAATCTGCAATAGTCCTTGACCACAGAGCTGGCATAGAGAGGGTCCCCTAAGTCCTATTTGTGAAGTATTTGGCAGAGTTTTGTTATGACTTTATATTCCGTAGAGTGTGTAAATCTAGTAAAAAAATTGTTGCAAAATATCATGTAAGAGCTATAAATACTAATCCTCAGCAGATCAGCTTTGCACTTGCATGCCCTGGATGCGTCATTCTTTGCCATCACAGAAAATGTGATGGTTGATTATAACATTGAGAACAAAATTCAATGCAGCTCTGAGAAGTTTAAACTAAAGCTTTGCAGATATAGGATCCTAAGTTCATGAGAGTAACCTGCATGCAGCCTGCCTCCTTACCCTGCTGAAGTAAGTCAAAAAGCTGTGTGTTTTGCTACTCTAGGTAAGTAACAGCAAAGCTGTCCTGGTGGAGCTGGCTGTAGGTACATGTCATTAACTGAAGGCCATCTGGAATCCAGAAACTAGACCTCCCGGTGTTTTAATATCCCCATATGAACTTAATTTCTTAGTTGAGAAGTGACAGCAGTTACCTTTTATAAAAATAAGGATATTAAAAGAAAGAAATAAACTTCTTTAGGGGCTATAGCATCTGCCAAGAAAGGAAAAATGTTATGTCCAAGGCCCTAATGGAGTATAAGCCTCCAGCTTCTGCACCACTGGCATCAAGGCACCAGCCTCAGCAGGATTCTCAGGGCAGCAGCATCCACCAGCCCTTCTCTTAAAATGGGGCCACTAAATTGCCTGGTCACAGAGAAAGCAGATGAGGTCACCTGTCAGTACAGCTCAGGACCTAGCGCAACCAACATTCCAGATCCTGCTTCTAAGGTCTACTTCTGTTTTACATTAGGCAGTCACTGGATAAAAAGAGAAAAACAAGGAAGAGGGTAATTACTCTGAATTCTACTTCTAAAGCCAAAACCTTCACTTTCACACAATACAGTACTGCAACCTTAAAATCTTGTTCTGGATCTGTATGAAAGATCCCTCAAAATGCTTGGTACATTGTCACATGACCTCAGCTCAGCTCCCCTGGCACGTTCTGGAACTGAACTTCAGAAATGTTAAAATATTTTGAGAAAATGAGACTAACCAATGCATTTCTTTGCTAGTGACAGAGAAGCAAAGAAGGTGGAAGTTCATCAATGATGTTCAACCTGTCTTAAGGTTTCTAAGAAACACTGTGCTTTGAGAATAATTTTGTCAAGTGTATGAAAAAGGATACTAAAAGAAGTAGTCAAAGAAAGGAAGTGCTTGAAATGAAACAATTTTACTCACAGATGCAATCTTTTCAACTTCGGAAAGCCCTTCTAAATACCTTTGAGGCTTGCACATTTTTTAACTGCTAATGTTAAGCTATAAATCAATAATATTTGAGAGGGTTTTTTTTTTACTTAAGAGTCTTGCTGTTATTTTAACCTTCAAAATTACTGTTTTTTAAATGACACCTATGGCAAAACAATTTTTACCTAATTGCTTATGGCATTCCACTTCAACTTTGTGCTCTTTTATTCATTCCTTAGCTTTTCACTTTTATAAGCATGATTTATACTTGTCTTACTTAGGTATGTGTGAAAATACACATGTATACACTTATCTACACATCTACTGAAACTGAAAGCAATGTTCTTATACAATTTATACCCTTTATACAATTCCTGGAATTCCAGTAACATTTAACACTTACCAACACTATGTATGGAAACAAACAGTAGCAAAAAACACCTCACAACTGAAGTAGTTAAAAAAATACAACCATCTCGCCTATCAAGTTACTCGTACCTGGTGTGGATGGTCTCTCCAGCATATTCAAATGATGGTAAATGAAGGCTTGGCTGTCATGAACTGTGTCCATATCAATTTCCTCTTCCTCTTGAGAGTTTGAGAACTAAGATATCACGAAAAAAAATAAGCAGATGCTAATAACTCATAAAAACATCACTAAACAGTATTTAAAATATTTTATTTTTGAGGAAAACTGGGGGTGAGAGGGAAAGGAAGTGATATCTACCACTGCAAAGGAATAAAAATTCAATAAATTTAAAAAGTGTCAGTGTGTTCCCTTCTTTCTAATTTACTGTGAAGCTGTGTGAACAAGAGCATTATCTGTCAACTTTAGTTCTTGCCAGCCAATAGAGAATCTGATAGGAAATGATTTTGCCAAAGTAAGCATAACAACTGCTGTACACATGCACACAGCATGTCT
The DNA here is from genome assembly GCA_013397775.1 of Eulacestoma nigropectus. Classification (NCBI taxonomy): domain Eukaryota; kingdom Metazoa; phylum Chordata; class Aves; order Passeriformes; genus Eulacestoma; species Eulacestoma nigropectus. Next base: position 141,642 of record VZTE01002174.1, read on the forward strand.
TTCGTTTGAACACAGCTTCAAGGGAAGCCAGCAGACGCCAGTGCTGTTATTCTGAACACCCTACACATTGTGCAAGTTGAATTTCCATTTCTTACTCTGATTTTGAGTTTGACTTTACTGTCTTCATTCTTCTCTAGTATTTGCCCTGGCTCCAATGGAGACCCGAGTGGCATATCAGCCTTCCTCTTCACCCCCTGCTGATGACCAGAAATGCTGGATGCTGTTTCCTTAATAAGATGATCATCCTCCTGAAGCGGCATTAAAAGACCACAATTAGAAGATAGCAAGATCTGTGTTTCAGAGAAAGAGACCTGATACCTGAAAAATCTTCTGAGTAAAGTGCATGATTTGAACAAAGTTTTCTCTGTAGTTGGCAAGAAGTATTTTCTGAAACCCTATATGGATTTGTGCCAACCACTCCTACAAACATAGTTTCTCTTTACTTCTATCCCTGCTCCCTCTGCATATCTAGCATTGGCATCTTTTCTGTCGCTTCTCACAATCATGGTACTGTTGGTGTGCAACAACATTTGCTGCCTCTGAATAGCCTTTCTATAAATCTGTGCCTTGCAGACTCTCCTCAGGCCAAATCTCAGTTGAAAAACTGCGATAGCCTCTGATGTACACATGGGATTTAGCTAAATCTTCTTTCAGCTTGTTTTAAAAGCTAAACCTTACTTTACTTAGTACAAATCATAATGAGTACTTATAACTTCTTTTTATTTTACATCAATATTTATTAAAAAGAATAAAACTGTTTTGTAAATTACTGCTTAGATTATAAAAAGAACAAGGTCAAAGAAATATAAAAATAGGGAAGTCTCCTAAGTTATACATACAGTAATGAAAACAGGAGACAGGTGTTTCAACAAGTCCATCAGACAAAATTTAGAAGGGAAAATAAAGTATCCACAGAAGCAAACTGAATTAGAAGCTCACTAAAAACTAGATAAAAGGCATATATATCACAGACTCTCAAGGGCGTATACTGCTCCCCTGTACTGCTCTTCCTCTATCCTACAAAGGGCACTCTAGCCCCACAAACTCTTGCCCTGAACAATTCGAGTTCCATTTTATGAAGTGGGTTACTTTTACCATCCTCAGCAGCTTCAGTGGCACTGGTCTATCGGAACTGATTTGAACATATTTATGCTCTCAGAGTATGTCTACTTTAAAGAATTTAATTAATTTGATAAATTCTATCACCTGTTTATTCTTTGTTTACCTCAAATACGTATATCCCTTTTTTCATCCCTACCATTTTGTCCAAGGCACTGCTATTGTGAAACACTTCTGGATTGTCTGATATAAGAGGCAGTCTTTGTTTTATGCTGCTGGAAAATCAGTACTCTGAATTTTGGGGGAGTTACAGTGAAAATGGTAACCTTAAGGTAAGGGGTAGGAAAATGAAGATGAGGAATAGGAGAAGATACAAGGGATGAATTGCAAATTGAGGCTTATACCAGTGCTGTATTTGCACACCAGTGGAAGCCAGTACGCTGCTAAATGAAGCAGCCTCATCCCCACACAGTTCTGTCCTGGGATGCCATAAGCATTTTTACAACTATGTGACGAACTGGCTCAGGAAACTGAAATATCTGTTCATAAAAAGGTACTGTTCAACCAGATCCTCCCTGATCCAGCTCACTATACAGCAACAACTACTATGCTAAGCACAAGGAAGAGGAAAGTTTAGGAATAGAAGAGTTAAGAGGAAATCTTTTGATAGGCTCCAAAAAAAGTTTGGGTGTTCACTGGACTGCAGCCTAAAAACCTGCCAACGAAATGCCTCCTGCTATTTAATCCTAATGATTAGGTGCAGCAAATTAGGACTTACTACATGCTCTGTAAATATGCAGGACAGGTCTAACAATATCTGACTCTACCAGCATTTTTTCCCCCTGCTGGAAAGGGTCTGCAGGGTACTGTTAATTAGTACTCTCAGTATACTTTTCAATAAAAACTATTTAGACATTAACTATGGGACTGATAAAGTAACAGTAAACCATCCCATTCAAAAAGGTGGAAAGAGTTTCAAACATGCTAATCCATGTTCACATTCTCTTTCAGGATTTACTCTTGAACAGTTTCAATCAAATGCAGTTTTTGAAACTGTTAAGAAAAATCACTCATTATTTCCATGTCTGTTGATTTTGTTTTCCCTCACAATTAAATTTGTCCAACAAAAACATTTAGTCTTGCAGCAGTGGCAATTATTCTTGAGTAAAGTATGACCTTAATAGTTTATAAAAATTTATTTTCTAACTAAGCAATGGATTATGTGTTAGGACTGAAGCCTCCGAATCCAGAATGATACCGAACTGAATGTATGCCATTCTTCAGAAGTTGTTACAAATCCTTCAGAGCACAGTACTAAAAAGTCAGATTCAAATGTTCAATGCAGATGTGTTAAAATTCCAACTTTCACATCTCTTAAAGTTATTTAAAATGAGGTGTATTTATGTATTTTAAGATGTAATAATTTTACTGATAAAAGGTTTTGTTTTGGAAAATTGGATAACTTGCCTATAAGAAATAGTCTCATGAAAAAAGTTTTCATCACAGCATCAAACATTTCTGTGAATCACTTCATATCTCATAAGCAATATATAAAGTTTCGTAAAGAACAGAAATGATGAGATTAGAAAAAAAACAAGTAAAAAGCTTGCATATGCGATGCAAAACAGTTAAAAATGTCCAAAAAGTCATGGTATATGCCAGCTTTTCAAGAGGACAGAATATAAAGAGCAACGAGGTAAGAAAGTAGCTTAGGTAAAGCATGAGAGGCTTGAACACAACACAAAATTAAATCAGCAATCCATGCAAGAACTCGGAGCCAGCTGAATAGGATGGATGCAGATGGTTTGTGCTTACGGTGTTCTGAAATCCTACTGACTGTCCATGATTGTTAGTACTATTCACAGGTTCCTGATTATTTGCAACTGATTCAGGGATAATCGTTGGATTAAGTACAGCCTTCTTTTCTTTCAGGTTAAGAACAAGTCCAAGCTCTGGTAATGGTAAACAGGAAGGTCTGCTGAGGCCAAAGAGTGTGAAATAGAGGTCCACAGCACCACATCGTAATCTCCAGTCATGTGAAGTTCCTAAAATCCAAAAGAGATTGTTAATACAGAGAGGAAAATCTCCTCCTCTCCCACAAATAAAACAGCTTAAGTGATCTAGGCCCACCAGAGTATGACATTTTCTGTGCTTAAGATACACTTCCTTCGTTATTCCTGGCTCTTATTAGCTCTAATTCACTTGCTTTCTTTTTAAACTTTTTTTCTTTTTAAACTTTCCGGTTTAAAATGAAGGCTTTAAGTTTCCTGGGTTGTAAGTTAGACATGTTTAGTAGAACAAGACTGGAAAAGTAAGTGCTAGAATAACATCATGAAAAATAAAAGAAAAATAGCCACACCCATATGCCTTTATTTCTCAAGTTGCACTCTTAAGTTTTTCTACTGGGCAAGTAAATAGAACATTTTGTTACCGAACTGGCTTCCTGTATCAATGGATTTGGTTGCATTTGCCTATGTATTCCCAAAACGTAGCAAGAGTTTTAAGCACGACTAAGATCTTTACTCTCTGGAAACTGCATTGATAGAGAAATGCACAGGCATGCTGTTCAACATCATTACTATGTCCTGTACTTCACTAAATACACAATAGTTTAATTCGTATTCATACTTGAAATACATATTCTTACTGCACAAAGCAATGCTTTATTTTTTTATTATTTTTACTGCAAACTGTGTACTGCTTCTATATCTTCATACACAAATGGTCTAAGCACATTTGGCACCAATCACAACAGAAAGACATTTAACATCTGGTGCAATCTGCAAATACAGTGATTCTGGTGTTAACTCAGCCCAGCTCTTGACTGATCGCAAGTTTATTGAACATATTGTTCCCCAGCAGGAATCAAACTGTATCTGGTAAACAGGACACAGATGTGCCAACTGCCATGTTAATGTGGCTGTGCAAGACTTAGCACAAAATAAAATTACAAGATCTATCCCTGTAAATAGTAGTTTTATGGGGCCAAAATAGTGTTTTGAGTAAGCTTAGCTTACCCTTAGCAGTAACACTCACCCATCTACAAATGAAAGCAATATGAATATTCATCTGGACATTTCTAACATTAAAATATACTCCAGAGAATGACACATTCAAAAATATCAATTTTACAACTACTGCAATATTATCAATTTAATTCAGATTACCACAGAGAAAAAAAAGAAGATTACATATATCAGAGTCTGTTCTCTATTACATATGCTTATGTTAAATGAAAGCAACTCATGATTCTAGAACCATGCACCTTTAAACCTGGCTACTAGCTTGTCACACATCAACAATTTTTTTCAAGGCACCCTGGAAGGTTACAGTTATCCCTTACAGAAAATTAATTGAAACATTATGTCATCTTGAGGCATAGAAATTTAAGTGCTTAAAGCCCCACGAACCTTAATAAGAATGTATATCCTATTTGTTACTTGCAAAAAGAGGTAATGCTTGTAACACTGCACACACTCTTCTCTCACGAAAAAGCAAAACCAAATTCTCTGATGAGAACATCAAAATTGTTTATTTTCTGTGTCTGACACTTGGCAAATCCTATGAAACTGAACTACTAGTAGTCTCCTCACTTCAACTCCTGGCGTGTAGCTGTAAACTTTTAAACACTAAATATAATGACACACAGAGAACAGAAATCCTGCAATGACCTAAAAAAGCTATATAAACGTTTATATGTAATCTATGTAGCAATGTGCCAGATGTTAAAGGGCAGTTTGTCAGGACTGGATAAAACTACTTCAGTAATGCAAAATAGGTCAATGGTAAAGATGCAAGCCCTTCTCTCACTAGGATCTTTTCTATTCTCACAAGGCAAATTGAGTTTTAGGTCTATAATGCACTGCTAAAAATCTCATTTAAATTATCTATACCAATGCTGTCCTCTCATACTCTGAGAGTTTAGTAAAAGAGGACAAAAAGAGATGTAAAGCAAACTCTTAAATGTGGCACAGACACCATTATTGGAAGAAACACTTGCTTTGAACATTTTTGAACATTAGAAGTATCATTCCGTGCAAAAGGACATCAAAGCACACTACATCAGTAGACAAAAGAATTAAAAACAAGGTTTGGTAGCCTATGTCACTAAGAATGTTCTGGAAGTACATAGGTGATATTCAACTTCTGAGACTGGATTTTCAATTTCTAATTACTGAAACTAAGAGAGTTCTTGGCATATTCTGAAGCAAGTCTTTAACACTTACTTCAAAAAACCTCACAATAAAACTCCAACACAACAAAACAACAAATCAAAAAATCGTAACCTGAATTCATCAGTTTCCAAAGCTGATCTACCAAAGCTTCATTACATAAAGGAGACTCCATATTCTTGGTGAAAGGCGGGTTCTTAGTCAGCATATCCAAAATCCTATGCCTGAAAGAAGCAGAACAATAATCTTTATTATATCCAAAAGAAAAACCCTAAGGATACAAAGTCTGTTCAGTTTGCAATATTCTTACAAACTTATTAAACTATAGGATTTCAATCCAAATTTTTAACCAATGTTTTATGCCTTTAGTTCTTTCTTCTGTCCCCAATATGCATAGACACAGATTTATGATCAGCAATGTAACTTAGAGATAAAAACTGAGGTGCAAAGCAGTAGGATGTTTTTAGACATAACTGTTAACAGTTGTAGGCTACATTATGCTCTTTTGTTTAGTAATGATCTTTTTTGCACACTGACACGGAAATTTACCAAGAAGCAGCAACACTGGCAAATAAACTCCTTATATAATGATACCAAAGTGTTTCTAAATAACTGTAAATATTTATGACTGATACAAAATGGCAGGCCCCAAAACAGTGACTTGCACATTTTCCTGGAAACAAACACTGCCACCTCTTAAGTTACATTGGTGTCTGAAGATCCTGCACCTACCATATTGCTTACAATATTTACACACTGAGCTGAAAGCAGATACATTTTTCTTCCTTCAAACTTGGCCTTGAAAACATTTTATGAATAATTCTTTGTTCCATTACTTGTTATTTTTCTACAATTATACAATTTTTCTCTGTATAGCCAGCTTTCACCTTGCCGTCTTACACATTTGGAACAAGAAGACTTGCAGATACTTTTTTTTTTGCATTTTCTTTTGGAAGAGGCTAACATACAGCATTCAATTCAAATTAAATCTCCTTCTTAAACTGAAGCTAAACCTGTATTTATTTTCACTAACAAGAATGACAGAAATGAAACAGAACAATCTTGCAGCTGTGATATTTGTAAGAAATCACCTACAGAGAGAGAGTAAAAGTAATATTATTTAGCTTTGAAACTCAGTATTTTAATGGTGGTCATAAGAATAAAGCGTTGGGACAAAACAATTATTATGAACCTTGGTGTTCACAGGTTTGTAATGAACGTACTAAAATACCCAACCACTTGCGTGAAAACAAAGTTGAAACAAGCAATACTAGAAATTTCACCATATTTTCACGTGATCCTTTCACCCCATCTACAGTCTAACAATTGCTTTACACCTCTTGCGGTCCAAATATTGTGTGCACTGTGTCTCAGCCTCCATCTTTTCTAAATATCACAAAGTCTTTTTTGCCATACACAACATCATACTTATATACTTTATTTATGATCAGGAAATAATCTCTAACTTCAGACTTCTACCACAAAGTAAGAACATAAAAGACAAAAATAACATAATGCAGAATTAGAATATACTAATTTTTGAGATGTGAACTGTTGAAACATCAAAACATGTTTCAATTAATGTAAAATAACAAGAAGGAAAAACAGTGTTGTGAAGAAGCAGTTAAGGATCTGATCTAGTCTAGTGATTCCAGGTGAGGAATTTACTTAATAGCTTCAGCAATGGTAAAAAATCTGGCTCTTTATTAACTCTCACCTTACGTAGGGTACAGGATCACTCTGAACCATAGTAAGTAGCCACTGTAATTCTTCATAGCTCCTATCAACTGCAGAGCAAAATAAAACAAAATGCCTATTAATATATATAAACTGGAAGGATTTTAACAAAGACAATCATGAGTTCCTGAATTAGCACAAGAAGAGCTTGAATGATTGCAACTAAAGAGGAATTCCACTAATTATAGAGCAAATTCAAAGTAAAAACTGTTTTACTTTACATTGAAGTAGAAACATTTACAAAACTCTTACATGCCTCAATTGTTCAATAACAACCAATTTCACTATTTGCATGAGCACTGACTGGGAAAATCAAAGTAAAGGCTCATCTTGATATTGTGTGCTTCCTAAACTGAACACATTCAAATATCCTTTCAAGAATAAGAAGCAGAACGTTTTCTGTAGAGAATATTCAACTCTCATACACAGGAATCTGTGAAGGATTATTATCTTTAAATAGGACAGAAAGAGGAATAATACAGGGCTTATATAAAACTGCAGTCATGCTCCTCTCAGTAGCCTTTATCAGTTTTTTTAGATCATTATACTCTGCAACTGAAATGGATTTTGAAACCTATCAGCACATGCTTCTAGAAAATTGCTGTTTGAGAGTGTGGAAATGAAGTCAGCTTGTTAGATTGAAATGTAACTTACATTACAAAATTACTTCGATTATCAGAGTAATATTGCAAAATATGGGATATCATCATCACTCATTACACAAAACATGAAAGAATTTTTATGTGATCTTTTTGTCAGGTGCATAACTAAGATTTTTTTACAGCAGCATTCTCTTCTCCTTTCTTTAAAACAATTAAGAGGGTGTATTAATCATTACTGGATAGACAGGTCAAAAACCATTTCTGTTGCTTTCCATTTTGTGGTCCTAGCAACATACTTCTTTCTTTCCCTAGCTAACTATATTTTTAGTTCTAAATACCTCAGTTCAACTTTTCTTCCTTATTCAGTTAGTTTTCAGTCAACAATTTTTAAATATAACTTCTTTAGTCCAATCAATTCTAATACCTATTATTCTCTTGTTATTTTAGTAGGGCAAGTTGCTTTTAACAGAAGAGTTATTTATTTATACTGTAAGAACCAGCACTTTAGTTCTGTTACAAGTTTTAAAAATACTTTGGACAGCTAGAACATAAGAGCCCTTCCTGGGCTAGGAGAAGGCACCTACATTAAAATATTGCTTAGAAGATGGCTGAAGAGTCTTTTGCAAGCCACTTGCAAATCAGCACTGCTCTTCCTACAGTCCAACCAAAACAAAACTGGTTACACTGGTGAGGCTCCAGTAAACCCTGTTTGGAGGCAGAATGTATTAGCTCACACAGTGCACTGTTCAGAGCATGGCTACACAGTTCTGCATGATGCCAGAGCAAATTTGTATCCATACAGATCAGAACTACAATCCCAGATTTGCCTTAAAAACCAGAGAAATCTTTGAAAAACTATGCCTAGAACATACTTTTAAGGGATTAGTGACTGTCTGTGCTCAGCTCAATGCACAGCTGCTTTTCCTGGCTTGGGACAGAAGGCAGCTAGAACACTGCAAACAAAAGCTGTTTTTCATGTAACAAAAATAATATTGTATTACCACACAGCAAAAAATTGCAACACTGCAAACATGAAGTCACAATCATTAGCAAATTGTAATTATTTTGACTAACAAAAGGGATTTTAAAATGCTTTTTAGTTAGAAAATGGAAGGTCTGGGAGACGAATCCTTTAGGCTGACAGTACTGGATAACAAAACCAGGTAGCACCATACTTTTGTGATTAAATTTTATTTTTTTGTATTTTAAAATTATTTCTGCTAGAAATGAAGTGAGTCTCCCCTGCTATTTGCCTTATAGTGTAAACTAAGCCTTCTAGGCTTCCAAAGCTTTGCTACTAATGCATTTAACATGCTCTTCAAATTTACACAGGAACTATGAAACAATTTGGACAGCAATGACAATTAAACCTGAATCAGGCAGAACAAATCTTATTAGCCAGAAAAACCATACACCAGCCTGGTTTGGAGACCTCACAAGATCATCTGCTCCAACCTTCCATGGGAAAGGGAGCCTAGATGAGATTATCTAGCACTCTGTCCAACTGCATCTTGAAAACCTCCAGCGATGGGGACTCCATCACATCCCTGGGGAGGCTGTGCCACTGACTGATTGCTCTGACTGTAAAAGAAAATTTTTCTTGTATCAAGATGAAACCTCTCTTGGTGCAACTTGTACTTGTTGATCCTTCTCCTTCCCATGTGGAGGAGAGAGACACTCCATCCACTTTGCAGCTTCTCTCTAAGTACTGGAATATTGTGATGAAGTCTCCCTGAGCCTTCTCTTCTCCAGTGAGAAAAGACCTAACGCTGTCAAGTCCTCCCTCACAGAGCAGGTTCTGCAGCCCCCTGATAATCTTCATGGCCCTTCTTTGGACCCTCCACAGTCTGCCCACACCCTTCTTGAACTGTGAGGGCTGCAACTATACACACTGCTGAAAGTACAGACTGAGTACAAAGTAGAGTGGGATGATCACATCTCTGTCTCTGTACTGCCACTGCAGATGCAGCCCAGGATCTGATTTGCTGCAGCCACACACTGCTGACTCGTGATCAGCTTGTTGTCCACCAAGACCTCATGTCCCTTTCAGTGATGCTGCTCCCCAAGCACAGATCCTGGCCTGTTCTGGGCTCTTTGGTTATGCTGTCCCATGTGCAGGACCTTGCACTTGGTTAAACTTCATCCAATACTCGCTCACTCGCTCTCCCAGCCTGCCCAGGTCTCTCTGTGAGATGTCTCTCCCTTCCGACGTGTCCACCTCGCAACCAGCTTTGTCATCAACAAACTTGGTGGGGCTACTTTCAGTGCTGTTCTCCACATAATTTCTGAAGATGTTACCTGAGGGACCAATTTGTGACAGATTGCCAGCCCGAGTAAAAACCACTGATCACCACGCTCTGAGTGCAGCCCATGACCTGAATTCTCACCCACTGCACTGACCACCCATCCTGTCTGTAGCTTGCCAGCTTGTCTAGGAGAAGGCTGTGGGAAAAGCAACATGTGCAGATTTTCATACTTGTGGTAGATATAAACACAAGTGATTGCCTTCTGAAACAAAAATCCCCTTGTGACTTTTTTTCAAACTACAAGCAGTATTGTCTCAGTTCTCAACTACAGCAGAGCATCTCTGACACTGAACTTTAACATTCATCAAATTTGATAATGGTTATTTATTTAGAATAGTTTGTTGTTATCTCTTTTCATTATGCCTTGTTCTACACAAATAACTATTAATAGTCATATAGCTCTCACAAGTTAACTTTTAAAAGTTAATAAACCCTGTTCACCTCAAGCCACTTTAGATAAACTGTCCAAGGCCTTGTATGCTGCCTCAAGCATTTTAAAAAGTTACCATGTCTCAAAAAACCCCTTGCTATTAATGGCAAAGAAAACAACTTATTCGGTTCCATGGAGAAATGATTTCTTTTCAAGTAACTTAAAAAAAGGTAGTGTTATTCCTACTCTGAAAGTTCCACCCAGAAAACACAGACTTTCCTTTTTATGGAAATTACAAAATCTGTCAGCTTCCTTTACAAGAACTGTTAAAAGCCAGCTTTGGCACAAGCAACAGGCATTTGATAGCTGCTGGTTTGCATCCAGTGTGATCTGGAAACCAGGTAACTGGGAACAACGAGAATCTGATCTCTTGGCAACAGATGGCCAATCATTTCTCCTTATAAAGCCAGGTTTAGGGCTCTGCAAGACAAGAACTGCTAACCTCTCTATGGTAAAGGAAGAAGTCAGGTAGCACACTGCATTTCTGGATCACCCCTCCGCCAAAAACTCACCAGTCTTACAGCAGGAGCAGAAGCTCCTGCATTCAGTGCTGGAAGCTTGTATTTGAGAAATCACAGCGATGACCAGCTAGATATTAGGCTGTGTGGTGAACTGTAGTGACTTTATAGCAGCTAGATATTTGCATCTGCTACCTCTGCATCCAAGAAAAAGCTGTTGGCAAGGGGCAAGGCAGTTAGGTACAGCAGTATTCTAGTCTGTCATTTTCAGATCTCACAGTGAGCTCTGTCAAAAACTGTTCATCTCAACCACTGATTTCAGGTAATCTACTGCTTTTTACCATTCAAGTTTTAGCTTCCTGTACAAAGTTTCAAGCAACTTACCCTATTATCTTGCTTATATGGGACCCCATTTGATCACCTGTTTTAAAGATGTACTTTATTACTTTGTAGTATGCTTTCTGATCCAAGCCAGTTATTAACTATAAATACCATCCATAAAAGGTCAAGAATTTCATGAGAAAACATTATTTCTATCAGTTTGTCTTTCCAAAGGGTGGGATGAATTAGTGAGGAGATTATTCTAAAGGAAAAGAGCTGATGAGTAAGCTTTCTATTCTCCAGCAAATCTTTCCACTAACATTCTATGAAGGGTGGAATAAAACAATTAGCCCACCAGAAAGAGATATGCATAGCACTAGCACAGTTGTGAATTCTAGCTGTATATCACTCACAGGATCACCAAGTGGTCTACGTGCAGTGGTTCATGGATACAGTGTCTGGTGGATTACAGGAGGGAGCCTGAGTGCTGCTCAGCGCACAGCCTCCCTTGCAGTTACCAGCTGTTCGGAATGACAGCCTGGTTTCAGTCTGTGAGTGGATGCCTGAGCTCCACCGAACGCATTCACTCAAAGATTCCAATTGCCTTAAAACCTCCCACTGCTCATCTAGTTTGAGAAGACTCTGGATAGAATAACAGGAATAATGTCAAAGCAATACCGAGCTCTTAAAAAAAAGGAGAAAACTATTATTCATGTATCAAGCAAAGGAAACTGTCCTTTACCCTGAAAACAAAACAAACCCATGAAATCTGAGACAGAATAATTAGAAATCTAGATCCACCAGTCTGCTACAGAGGAAGAACTGAAGGACTTGGCCACTTTGAAAGGTATAAACCTTCAAACACAAAAGTATTACAGATCTGCTGAACAAAGAAAGACTAACCCAAATAAATGAACAAGACAATATAATACTAAATTAACTTTATGGAATGCAAATCACTGAAGCTGTAATTTCTAACTGCATAAGAAATCTGTCAGAATTGAGTTTCAACTACAGAGCATTTAAGAAACTGTCCAGTTTTTTTTTTCATGGACCTGCAATAGTCAACTTGGATAAATGCAATATTAAAAGAATGTAAACATCTCACAAACATAAGCTATGCATAAGGAATGGCGAAACATAATCAGCCAAAATATCTCTACAATAATCTAAGTTTCCAAAATTTATAACCATAAGATGCATGCAAAAAGCACAATAAAGATATCAGGAAGAAGGTAAAGCAAAATCAAGGACTTTGACTAGCAATTATGGCTGAAATCAACTAAATCAAAGTCACCAAAGTGTTCAAGAGAAATTACCAAATCCCCTTACGCCACTTACTATTCCAAAAATTTATATCTGACTCAATTTGCAAAGCACTGAGAAACAATGCTCAGCACATCTTCATAACACTTGTACTTGCTGGGACAAAGCAGTAATAGAAATCTCAATTTCTTATTAATACACCTGTCATCATACAAGCTCTTCTGGTGGACACTATTTCAACCTAATATTAATGAGGTAAGCATTACATTTGTATGAGAATTGTTACAAAATGTCAAAATACTTGGAAGAAAGTACCTTTTGTGTAATCAACGACAGCCTCCAATGCTGCTATTCGGACATCTATGAAGTGCCCGTATTCTGCGTACGACTTGAAGAGAGCTGGATCACTTGGGACATGACCATTCTTCTGAAGCACTCGAATAGCTTTTAAACAGCTAGACATGGTAGAAAGAGAAAATTTACATCAAGTTTATGGAATACCAGCCAAGAAAAATAAAATTACTTTTTTCCAAATCGAGTACTGAGGATTTTCTGAATTATGTTATCCACATTAACATGATTAACATGTTACAATTACTTTCACAGCATTAACATACAGCTCTTATTACCTCTGAATCAGGCAGAAACACAAATGAAATTCTCCACCCTGTCAAATCCATTGCTTGGTTTCAGTAAAGCCATAAAAATTTAGAGAAAACACAGCTCAGATGATGTGTGTACTCTACAGTTATTGTTACAAGGCAAAACTTTCATAAATGCTCTTCTTAAAGAGGCATGGCATGATCAACTTATGTCTGTTATTAAAAGTCTAAATGACAGAAATTAATGCTGAAAAGTAAAGCAATCAAGACAAACTTGCATTTATCAGCTCTTGAAACTTGAAAGGAATTTGACATTTAAGATTAAGACATACAAGCTAAAATCTCAAAAGCTAACTACAGGAAGGTACATAAAACCCAAGAAAAGTAGCGTCATTAAACCATACCTGACTGTAATAGTATGTCTGTAACTGGGAAGAAGCTTCTCCATATTCAGAAAACGGGTAATTTCCTCAAGAATAAGTCGTACATCAGGATTTAAGTTATCCAATGTTCGAACTTCGTTGTTCACACTGACTGCGGGAGTTACAGAGTTGGCTAGGGCATCAATCAGCTCAGCACGATAGTAGTTGTCTGAAAACTAAATAAAACCAACATTTAACACAAAAAAATATAACAATATATATTCTTTCAAAGCTAAGAAGTGCTTAAGCCCTGTTACAGAACAGATCTTAAAGCCAAGACCATGGGAGAAACTGCACAAGAAAGCAAAACAGGAAAAAATTGGTTCTGAAAATCATACCATTAATCCAGCCAGCAACTTCATGAGCTTCTGAAGTGAATTAATGAGCTCACTGCTGCTTAATGAAGAAAATCTTGCTTCTTCATCCATCCCTCTTACCTGGGCTCATAGCTCCACCCCTTCCATTATGCTGGCTTTTGCATCTGTTGGCTGTGTTAGTAAGCAGCAAAATGTATAAAAATAAAATTTACAAAAGCAGAAAGAAGTACTGGATTTGAGTATTAGTTACTTTAATCTAAACAAGCCCCACATCTGTCAGATCCAGCAGAAGATGTCAAACATGTGCAGAAGGGACGTGGAAAAGTGAGGCTGCATCTCTCCCTCAGCGGTAGGAAGATGTCAGCACACCTCACCCCTTTCTGTGACTACTGATGCTTGCATTCATGTGTCCAACTCTCTACCTCTCCACCCTCCTCCATCCTTATTTCAGTAACAAGCAACAAGTGTCTTGTTACAGTATGTGTTCTACACACAAGAAAAAATGAGGCTTAAGACACATTAGACTGGTTCCACTTAACTTTGGATACTTAATTGGGAAGATTATGATAGGCTCCTAGGTAGAGTTCTGTATCATCTCAGGATCTTAAAGGTCATCTAGTCATCCTTCAGAAGTGGTCTGTGTGGGACGGAACTTGAGGTGACAACATTTCCAACTCAGATGTTTCAGTTTAGTGATGGAACAGTATTAACCTGTGGTTCAGCTGTTATTTAACTAGATGAAGACAATCCAGTTCCGTGAGCTAGAACTGATATTCAGAACAAAGAATCCCAGAGTCCTGTATATTGCTAAAAAAAGATTATTTCCTTTCCTTCTCTTTCAAATACTCTTTTCAAGGTCAAAAGACCATCAAAAAAACAGTGCTTAACTTTGCATGCTACATTCTCTCCAAACACTTGGGTGTTTTGAATGAAAAAAGAGTAAAGCAAGGAAAGTATGCATGCAAATGAAGACAGGCAGGTCCTCAGTAAGTCAACAAACACGCAGAGCTTTCAAACATCCCAGAAGTGCTGCCAGACAATGTCAGTTACAGAACATTATCTAACATTTACCGTTTGGTTTAGTGCATCACCTTTTCATCAACTCTGAGCCAGGTATTTACAGTAGTGGCATCAAACCTCACACAGGTATTAACAAAAACTTTTTCAACAAAAAAAGAAGTAAGAGATTAAAATAAACAGTCATTACCTTATTCTTCCTGTTATCATTATACTTGATCAAATCCAAAATAAACATTAAAACCTCCTTAGGACAAAGGTTGTGAACATCTCTCAGAAGGGCCATGGCAACAGGCATAGTCTGTGTAATAAAATTAATACTAACATCACTCTTTACATTAGGGAAAAGATAGTTACACCCTGGAAAGAGGTACATCCTGAAAATCAGCAATTAACAAATTTACAATAGCAAGTGTCTGAAAAGTTGTATTTACATACTTTTTGAAAGTCACACCATAAAATATGTAATTTTCAGATCAAATAAACTATGTAGTTATTGTTCAGTAGTTAGTCACAGTACAGATATTTGGGGAAAAAAAAAAAGTATATCCAAAACCAGATTCCCAAGTCAAGACACTATTAAAAAGGTATCAAATGAAAACCAGTGAAACACAGAAAATGATGATGGAATTTATTTTCAGATAGACACTGAATTTGAGTGTTTCATGTGAACACAATGTCTAAGCTGTCACTTTCGCTGAGACATATAGACCCAAGAGGGTCAATGAAGCCTGAAGTATTACTAGCCAGACAGGTGCTACTCTGACTAGGTATTTATTTTAGAATGAGCTAAGCAAATGTCTAGGCTTCACTTAACACAGCTTTAGGAATCTTATACTACATCTACAAACCTGGCACATAGGATTAAAAAGGGAGAAAAATGTAAGATTTAGTGGTAAAGAATAAACAATGACCAAAAAAAGCAGAAAATACAAAAAGAAGGTCCAAGAATGACGTGAAGGATGAAACAGTTTTGGACAGAGTAAAAAACCAAAATTTGAGTCTTCTATAAAATCAGCAATATGAAATCTATGAAATAAGAACTCAATCACCCAGTAAAGTGAATCTTGAGAGAAAAACGTTATTAGTTTTGTTATCCAATGAACAACTAAAAACTATAGATTACAGTAAAAAAACCTGTGCTAACACCAAAATAAGCAGCAACAATATGTGATTTCACAACAGAAAGACGAGGGCAAGAAAGATTATGCGGTGTCTTTAACTAAAAAGCCTAACAATTTAAGAGTTAGAAGATTTTACTTGCAGTATGGTATAATTGCTACTAAAGAATAAAGGCAGCAGCTGAATTCACCTAAGAGATAAAATTAGTATCTTCCTTACAGTGCTATTTAAGAATGAGCTCACAGATAATTACAAATAATTATTATATAATAATATAAAATTCTCCACTCTCCCAAAGAAACTGCTAGTTTAACTTCAGCTACTCAGAAAAAATTGCTACATATTTGTTAATTGATTTTTTTACTAAGATGGAACAACTGAAGCCACATGAGAAAGAATTAGTTACCTTGATTTTTATTACAGAGTAATTCAGGTTTGGGCTATCCACATTCCTGTAATTGTCAACTGTAGGAACATTTTTGTATTTTGACAATTCTTCTAAAACATTCATTGAGAAAAATAACTTTTACCTTTTGAAGAAAGTAGCTTTGAAAGTTCATGAAGTTGTTGGTCTTCACAATGTTTGGACAAGTCTTACAACAAAACATTCGAGTAAAGAGTGACTTCATGGCTGGTGGTCCTGTCCACGTACTTACCATGGAATTTGCAATCTGAATAAGTAGAGAGGAAGGGAAATCGTATTAACATGACCACTGCAAGTTTAGTTTGGCTGTAGAAAAATACACATTTCCCATAATCAAAAAGAATAATTGCCAAGAACATTCTCTCCTTTAAATAGATACTTACTTTCATGAGTGTATTATCTTATATTAGCTAAGTTTTCACTGTCATTTCCAATATATCTTCTCTACATTAAAGGTAAGTCATGAAAATGGTTCCTTTTGGAAGACATCTGCAACTAACTATCCTTCCACGATAAACTTCTGTTCTTAATTATTTTCTCTTTTATATATACTTTAGATGAAAATTCTATGTTTACTAAGCCAAGTTCTCTGACTCTACAGAAGCCAGTGATGGAAGGGGATTTTGCAACTTCTCAAATTTACCCTGCCAGTAACCTCAGCCTAGACTTTAAAATAGGCCTCAGCCACCCTAAGCATTAAAGACCACCTCTAAAGTTAAGGCAAGGCAGCTCCCTCTAACTTTGATTGTAATTTACCAGAAGACTGGGCACTGAGAATTATTTATTGCTATAGTCTGCTTTGGTGTAAGGCAGTTAAGGTTCCACAAAGACAAAACTGCTTTTTGTGCCTTTCCAGCATCCTGGGTTTCATACATTTGCTGTATGGAGCACTGAAAGCCTGCAGACAAGAACACCTGTGTCTGCTGATGGTTAATCTGCCTGATGCGTGTGTGCACACAAACAAATGGGACCAATGCACCCTAAAATGTAGCAGGAATTTCCATTGTTACAGACCCACCACAAACTAAGGAAAAATCTGTTTTTACAAAAGAACCCCCGAATTTGTTGATTTCCTTCTAAATTATTTGGCTTGTTTCAAAGGCTATTACATATGTACTAAGTGAAGGAAAAGCAAGAGGCTATCTGAACATGCATAGCAATCCATTTCACCATTGCTTTTGTGGAAGATTGGTGCTTTACTACTAAAAACCATTGGCCCACTAATCCAGGCTCCAAAGGAAAGTCAGAGAGGGAAAATACTGCAGTCAGGCCCCATCTTCCCTTTGCAATAACTGAAGTGTTTGAACTAAAGATATAGGTACAGCTTTTTCTGAAAGCTACAATAACTCTTCCTGCAGAGGAAAATTAATCCCAAATACTGCTTAGAAACCATGATAAAGAACTTAAAACTGCAAACATGAAATTTATGCAGCAGTGTCCAATAAAACTCAATCCCCAAAATATCAAAGTTTACTATATTTACAAGATATTCACTATTCCATTAATATCAGGGTGTACATTTTTAAATATTAACTTCTTATTTGAAGCGTTTCGATTTCACAAAGTCTGTAGATGAACAACTATTTTCAAGTAAAATCAACAGTAGTTGAATCATCATCTTTTCAGTATTTTTTTGGTCATATCGTGTTCTAACTCATTTGAATTTCTCTTTACTGACAGAATCTGATTTTTCTACTTATTCTACTAAGAATAAGTAGAAAAATCACACACTCTGAAATAAACGCATCTGTGCATTCCCCACACAGTAACACAAGAGGTGTTTCTTGCATTATTTCTACTTAAGAAGGCAGGAGGCACACTTCATTTCTGCATCATTCAATTCAGTACAGCATAAAAAAGTACACTAAGGTGTAACTCTCATGCACATCTATGAAACTTCTCAACGTTTGGGAGGGAGAAACTTGTGGTGGTAGTGCTCCTGTTGTAAAGTTTATAGCACATCACCTACACTGCGACAGATCTGAACTGGGAAATCAGCCTGCGTACTCTCAGGAAGTAAGATTGTGAAATTATTTACTGCTTTCTCTGTATTTGTTATTTGTCCTGAAGGACTCAGCAAAGTGTGTGTGCATGTATGTTCACATGTATCTCTTAATTTATCAAAGAGGATTTAATATGTCACCTGGACACTTCAAGGCTCAGAGACTGAAGTTCTTTTTTACAATAAAGTATACCAAGAACGTGTAGTAAATTCAGTTTGATAATTGCATTGTCACATTCATTTCTCTGTATCAACGTGAGTACACCAAGAACATTTGACAACAGTAACTGCAACCCAGCTAGAAATTGCAAACAACAAAGAAAGAACCTTCTTCCTGAATAACCACAAGGGATTTGGCTTTTTCCAATAAAGAACACAAATCCTGAATATTTACAAGCTGAGAAAATTAAACTCAATGACAATAGGAAATTATTCCTATTAATGTCCTGATGTCAGAATCAGTAATAGAATGTATTACACTTTCCTCCCAGGTAACTTACGTAAACATAGCTACAACTCTGTTCTGCCATGCTCCTTCACCTTGATTTAATGCCACAGCCACACTTTTTGCTTGCCTTATTATCTTCTTTCCTGTAAGTCAAACACCTTATCCATAGACCCAAGATTTTCCATACAATTACAACTGAACAAAATTACAACTGAACAATGATTATCTCCAGCCCAATTGCCTAAGAAGTTAAAGTGAAGACAGAAAAAACTATTGCATTTAAATGCTGCAACAACTGCTCTTTTAATATTTATCTGTGGAATATACACTATTAGATATTCCAAGTGAATTCATCATGAAAAGGGCATATGTTAAGTCAGATACTGGCAGCACCAATACTAGCACATACACTGACAGTTTTACATCAGTGTTTCATAATATTAAAATAGTTTGTCAAGACCAGTTGGATTTTGATTTTCAAAATACAGCCAAAGGTTTTACTTCTGTATGGGAACTAAATGATTCCCAACAGGTACACAGCACAAAGCAAGCTATATGCCAATAATCTGAACTCTACAAATTGTCAACCAATGTCTTCACGTCCATAAAAGTATGTCACCATCATGCCATTTTAGAAATTGTTGTTCTTCAGTTGTTGTAAAATTAGGGTTTTACTAATTTTCATTCTTAATACTAATTTTATGTCTAAGAAAAAAAAATCTTCCCTTTTCAAGGCAATTATTTGGCTTTTTAATATTTAATTGTAGCCCAACTTGATGTTCATTTTGTGACCCTATTCAATCTTAAACGACATTGAGCAGCAATCTGAATTCCAATTAGAAAAAGATGAATTTCAGCACTACAGAGTTCTCAATAGACTGGCCAAGGAACTTCCCAGTAAAATAATAAAAATATACTTTGGTTCTGAAAAAAAATTAAACAAAAGTCTTTTATTTCTGCCACTTAATGAAATCTGGAAAAATCCCTTGTGGTTTTCATGTCTGACATCTCAATTTTGACCATTATGAAAGCTTTCTGCAGTCTCCATTTACAGACTAAAATAATACAACTTTCCTTTCAAATCAGTCATGTTAAAAATACTTGGAAAATACATTTAAGAAGCTAAGTATCAAGCCAGTTTAGGAACTGCGATGAGTTTTGACCCATTTTCAGCCATTTACAAAGTCTAGTGGATTTCCTCCCTTACTCCTATCCACACAACCTCACCTTTGCAAGGCAGAAGCAGGCCAGCATTCTCACCCGGTAGAAACATTGTTCCTGCTCCAGGATATCAGTCAGCGCAAGCCGTGATGCTGGAGTAGGGAACTTTTCCAATGCCAGAATGGCTTCTTCTTGTGCCACCACATCTCTCTCATATCGCAGCTGATACTGCCACATGAAATCAGACTGTTCAAATTCCACCTTCCTCAGTACTGACATGTCGGGATCTATCCTTATCCAGAGCAAGGGGGAATCAGCACTGAGACAGACATAAAAAACATTAATAGCTTATATAACTTCAAGAATATAGAAATTATAAAGATCTTCTAACTTGTTATGAGTTATTTGTAAAGTATTTAAATTCAAAGAACCATAACAAAATATAGGTTAGAGGGAACTTTTGAAAGTCTCTGGTCCAATCTCCTGCTTCCAGGATGGCATTTCTATAGCTTCCCAGGGCAATCTGTCCAAACTTCTAATACATCAAAGTGAACACAGTGTTTTAGTATTTTTAACCTACACATCTCTGTTATGGTAAACTACTGTATAAACTCAGTATATTTAATTCTACTTCCTCAGATGCTACAGTTTTCCTAACTGATAAGCACTTTATAACCTTCTAAAGGTTAAGACTACAAAAAAAAAAATCCAAGAAAGAAAATCTGGCAGTAAATACACTTTTTTAAAATCAATAGATGTGAAACTCCTCTACAACCACTCACATGCTATGATGCTGAAAGCTGACAAGGGTAACCATGTAAATGATAATAAAAGTGAAAGTATCAACTGACAAGACTAAACTTATCCTACGGATAAAATGACTCAGTTGTATTCCACCCAAACAAACATTTTACACTTTAGTATTCACACAGCACCATGACTGCAGAAATAATTCATGGGAGTAAGAAGCACGAATTATGCAATACATTCTCCTACTCATTTCTCCAAATAAAAATCACAACACCAAAATACTGACATGGCATTAAGAGAGTTTCAAATGATGAAAAGGGCGTAATTATAAATATGATGTGTGTTTCTGAATACATTTGTAGAAAATCTAGAATTACCACCAAGATAGTAGCTAGAGAAGAAACGACAGCAAAAGAGTGTATACATAAGACTTAGAAAATAGGATAGACTGTGTATTATCGTATATGCCTGGAGCAGAGGAGTCCAAACCAGGCAACAGAACAACCATGCCACAGATTAGATTATCAGATAAAGTGAAAGTGTCTTGCATAAAATCCTATACCAGTTCAAAGGTCATTTTAACATGCATGAAGTCTCAGCTCAGTGTAATGCAGCAGGGACCTGAGCACAACT
Source organism: Eulacestoma nigropectus (assembly GCA_013397775.1). Taxonomy (NCBI): domain Eukaryota; kingdom Metazoa; phylum Chordata; class Aves; order Passeriformes; genus Eulacestoma; species Eulacestoma nigropectus. The sequence continues at coordinate 162,891 of VZTE01002174.1, forward strand.
GATCAAAAACACTCACAAATATTTAGGGTAATTATCTTTCAATACAATTAAAATAATTCATATGTCAACTGTCATATGGAAATGACAGCAGTAACTTGCTCAAAATACATCATAAAATCTTTTCTCATCATATATTAGATGAGGTTAAATTTTGAGAATCTGCAACACTTTTAAGGTGACAAGCAATCTATCCTTCTTCAAAGAGACACCACTGGCTTTCAAGAGCAGATTATTTACTTCCCTCATCAAGAAAACAAGGTACCAACACCTTCACTATTTCTGAGGGCACTGCTGGTTCCAAGTCAAGGAGGGCAAGGCAGGTATTTACACTGAGCAACAATTTGCTTCCTAAGAGCTTAACAGTTCCAAGTGAAATTAATGGCAGTGTAGATTTCAGTGTGAAGCACTTCTTCATTACTCTTAATCTAGAAGAATTCTTTCGTAATTACAGATTTCAGGAATTCGTCTGTATTAGTGGCAGTTAAATGGTCTTCATCAAGATCCAACAAAAATTGCTCCCACTTTGTTTCAAACAGATTTTTGTTTACATTTTACCTATAAAGTCAGCTGAAAGGTATCATCGGAAATATGTTAGAGTCAAGTAATTTATTCTATCACCTTACCATGCCCAAGTTTTTTATAAAATCTGATTATATTGGTTAACCCATACTTTTTACACTTCGCCAGCATTTCCCCAGCTACAGGAGAAAAGTCTCAAAGAAGACAAAGAAATGTGGGATAGTCTTGAAAGTTGTCAGTCATACAATGAAGTACAACATTATTATCCAATCCTTCAAAATAGCATGCTTTAGACAAGGGGAACATGGCTCAGACTCACACTGAAAAACTCCAACAAGCCAACTTACTCCATAGCAGAAAGGTCCATGTCCACCTCTTCTCCGTTCATCAGTGGAATCTTTTTCTTCTTATTTCTATTAATCAAGAGAAAATAGAAAGGAAAAAAAAAGTATACTTAGTAGACTGGCAAATATATGTTTATAAATGGAGTAAAGGACTGCAAAAGTACTCTGTGTATTTCACCACACAAAAAACATAATGATCTCTCCAGCAAAAAAAATTCACAAATTTGAGCTATGCATCCATTTCTACAATTTTTACTCCCACCATTTTTACAATTACACATGAACATAGAACTTTGAGAAGTAGAATTCAAAGTAATTATTAAAATGCATTAGAAAATGGAGAGAATCTATGTGGGAAGTATGTCACTTTTCTTGTTTCCTTGGTTTACTTAACAGCCCTGGCACTCTCTTCACTTGAGGCACTCCTTCCGCCTACACTTGTCTTCCCTCTAATTTGTGGTTCCTATTCAAAGGCACCTTGAATAATTTGATTAATTAGAGTCTTCATTCAACTAATTCTACATAAATTAGGTCTTTATAAAACTTTTACAAAACTACTTATAATCAAGAACTGTGTAAAGTTTCTTGCTGTCCCTAAACAGTAAGAAATTCTTCACTTACATCACAAGTTAATTTTATTTAGTAAGATTAAGAAAATAGGTATATTCAAATGCCCTGTATGTTTTCACACATCCATACTACAAATACCTGCAGTTAGTATTTTAGTTCTTACCTTCTGCTTTTAGAATGGCAAGGAATATCATGTTTAAGACTGTTTTCTTCAATCTGCAATGTATGGTTGAATGAGCCATCAAGTTCCTGCACTGTCACTTTAAGAGGACCCTTGAAGTTCATAAGATTTTGTTATTAACATTAAACTTATGCTTATGAATGTATACATCATAGTTATACATGTAGGTAAAATACAGAAAATGGACCTTACCACATATTTCTGAGTCCCAGGAGACGTGTAATCTTGTTTTATTTCCAATTCCAATACATTCCGTTTTCTATTAAATGCAAAGCTACCATAAAATTTTACCACTCCACTCTGATCCCTAATAAGCAGTATAGGAATTCTAGTGCTCAATGCAATAGTTATAAAAAACCATAATTCTCAATTCTTAACATTTGCTTCATGCTTCTTTATTCCTAGAATTTCCCATTCCAAGAAAATCTGGAAATGAAAACACTCATGTTCATTCATGAAATTCTGGGGCTTTAGGTTCTTTTAATCTTTTTTTCCTCAAATAGTTCTTTAATGTCCAATCATGTCTCTTATGGAGAAAAACTGAAGTGCAATGAAAACTACCTAGTACGAAGAAATTCATTATGAAAAACTATTCTAGACTCCACCACATCCAATGTCCTTGGCATGCTCTCAGAGAAAGTAACTGAGTAAGACTTCAGTAATTTCAATATGGTTTGTTTTTCTATGCATTTTAGTTAAATAAAACTAAGGGGAAAATGTAGACATTAGTTTGTTTTCTACCCACACGACATTAAACTCCATTATTTTATTGCAGTTTTTCAAACTGGGTCATGTGAGCGTTCACATGTGTGTGCATATGAGTTCACATATACATGAGAGCATACAATATGAATGATAAAAAGTAATAATCTCACTCTACATCTTTGCCCAGGCAATCATTTCTTCAAGACAACTTTTCCTGTGAATAATTTCACCATTCATTTCTGTATGATAGCCATTACTACACCTTACTTATAGTAAACAAAAACACTAAACTGAAGCATTTTAGTCTAATGCACACTCTCACAAGTCTCTGACAATATGAGACAAAAGCAAGGAAGGAAAATCTGTTCTTTCACGTCCCAACATTAAAGGGAGGAGCTTCCATATTCAAAGACACTTCTTATCGTACAGGGGTTCTTAACTTTTCTCCCAAAATTTGGCCATTTGGCTAAATACCTCAGACTGGTTCTTTTTATGGAGGCTGCCTTCATGAAGCTCTGTGACTTTGACATGAAGTAAAGAGTTTAAGATATTTTTAGTGGTTTCTTCATCAAAAGGTTTAAACACAGCATCAACACAGCCCTTGCTAATGGCATAAGACAGCACTAGTTAATAGCAGTAAGATCTCCTCCCAAACAACATAAAGACTTGCTGAGATCTCACAAGGTGGAAAATCTACTGTTACAGGAATAGCAGGGTTTGAAGCGTGGAAGGCAGGTTGCAATCAGAGGATTAAATGCAAGTTACAGTTAACAGGATCAGCCTTGGGGCCAAAGTACAGAGAAGGTGAAAAAATCCCCAAATGTGTGAGTTAACAATTCTTTCTTCCTTACAGAACAGATGTAGTTAAGACTCAACTCAGCTGAGATAGTAATGCTGACATTCAGGTGTAGCTGCAGTGTGAAAATTAGAATAATGTGTATGTATACTTTATGACCACTTCTGATGCAAATAAAATACTAACCTCTCAAATTACGCTATAAATACTAATTATACAGTGCTTTTTAGTTAAGATATTGAGACGCACTAACATTGTTATGTCAGCTCAAATACCTAACTTTGTTTAAGGTATGTTTTTGCTGCAGTCACATACAATTCTAGTCTGGAGTCACATAAAAGAAAACTAACAATTAAACCTGTTGAATGGAGCAACATCAAATTTCCCCTCATATCAATCCAAAATAAGAAAGCCTATTTCTTGACTAAATATCGCTGAAATTTGAAGAATCAATAGACAGAGGTTTATTTTACCTGCAACTGTACTATTAACACAAGCTACCAAGCTATTAAAGTATTTTGTAAACTAATAGTCTGTGCTTTAGGTTACTTATTTCATGGTGATTTACTGGAAATCACATATTAAAATGCACCAGACTGTAGTATTTTCCATGTCCGACTTCAGCATATTTCTATGGGAACTGTCCTCTGGAATCTTTTTAGTATAATTTGGCCTTGAATTCCAGCAGAGTTTCTGTGCTTCTTTCAAAGGAAATCTTAAAATAATGAAAACCCTTCTAGTAAAGAACATGCAAAAAAGCCAGCACAGTTCAAAGGACTATGAAAAGACTGTGAACCTGTGGCTCACATACATATCTAATTCACAGAATAATGTACTTCACTGTTTTATGCAAAGGTATTTCATAGCCTTCTTCATGTTCCTTTAATAGTGCCAATTAAAAAACCAAATTCATTCTCCGTATTAACAATCCAGACCACGAATAAAAAGGATACACCCACTGCTTTATTAAAGGTTGGATGTCTTTGCCTGAGACATTTGAGATAGATTTCAAAAACCCAGATGTAGAAACCAACATCTGACTCCACATGTGTGACTGGAACTTCTGAGATGAAGCAGTACTGGCCAGACTCAACAACTTGTTGAAAACCTAAAATGATAAAAAGTTATTACTTTCCTTAAATACTCACATATAAAATAAGCTTTTCTGTTTAGTTTCAGTTGAATTGCAGCTAAAGGTCAATAACACTCACTTTCTGATAACTGGCTTTAAAAAAAGATTTTCAAAATAAAGACATTATGGGAAATTACTTGCTTGACCATATCAGAAATTGTGATTTTCAGTCCAAATGTATCTTCCCGCAAGTTACACATACATATAAACATACAAAATCCATTAAAAAATCGTCAACTTTCAAAAATTATCTACAGTAAAAGAAATCACTGACTATATCTCCTTTTCCAGAAATGAAACATTCATTAGATTCTCTGCAGTATTTTCAACCTGACAACTATCTATAATAGCTCTAGCACAGTAACATACATTTTCCTTAAAAATAACCCCAAACCAAGGAAAAAACCCCCAACCCCCTCAAAAACCTGAAGCCAATATGAAAATATCACTCAGTTTCTAACTGCTTATTTGTAGCATGGTATTCTTTCTATGGTATGTCACAAAAGATACTTAGTAAAGAAGAGGAACTACAGTTCTGCAGAAGTTCAGTATTTCAGAATAAAATTACAATCTTCTATTCAATGCTTCTTCTATTATAAGCATCTATGTTTTACCTAGCACTGAAAATTTTATACAGTGAAGAGAGCTGAAGCTGGATTCTCATTAGTCATTATTTATAATTTCATTAGATTAGCTCACAGCAACACCAGTTAAGGAAAGTAAAAGAAAGGACTACAAAGGATGGTAAAACAGGCTCTCAGTGTTAACAATAGATCAAAATAACCCAAACCAATGAAACATCTTAAGATTAAAGAGAACATGCAGAATATAAAAAGCTTTGTAAGTTATGCTTAAGAATAATAGCTAACCTTATCCTAACGCAAAAGACCTAATGTTTGTTCAGTCCTGCTAAAACTGAAACTACAGATGGAACCCTATGATGACCTGTTCTGTTTTTCTCTGAACTTCATTTAATGAACAGAAATGCAACTGAAAACAAAGAATTTTCTACATTCCACATAATCATTTAAATACCTACCTGTAACATGAACTCCATGCTAATTCTGTTCTCAATCAGTCTCATAACAAGATGTGCTTTACACTGGAACATAGTGTAATATTCCCAGGACAGTGTATGAGGGTGTTTGATAGAAAAATACAAATGTGATGCAGGGCTGAAAAAAAAAAAAATCAAAAAAGCTCTCTATTTTGCATTTTATTGAATGAAACTTAAAATGTACCCCAGCAACCAAGCCTAGAGCTTTACCAACTTAAGATTTCTTGTACTGCTTTTGTTACAAATTATGGCACACTTAAAATGACCACTCACTTGTCCAGAGACGTGACACGGGTGTATGTACCTGGCATCCAGCAAGTACTGTACAGAGATTAATAGCACATGATAGCTGCTGTGTAGCGCTGTAGAGACAGTGGCAGCACCAATGAACTGAGCAAGGAACCTGTGACTGAGTCTGGAAATTACTCGTAAATTAGCATTCTTCCTGCTCCATTTCCACTTAAGAGTGACAGTATACAGTAAATATTTTGGATTTAAATAAATAATCATTGCAATTCAGGAAAAGTAGTTTTACAATTCACAGAACACTTTCATGTGATATGCCAAAGGAATTACTTTCTTTTTATTTTAGTTAGCAACTTTATCTTTTAATATTTTGGTAAATTTGGTATCTTCTAAATCAGATAACATGCCAAAGGAGACTAGGCAGGTAATATTTAATCCTTGAGAAAAATAAGACTTTTTTGCCTCCTTTTAAGGAGACTATACCTCTTATTTGAGAAGTAGAAATTATTAATAGTCTGACAATTTTATTGATGAACCAAGTCTGTGCCACCTGTATGTTTGCTTTGCTATGTTTTTCTTTCAGTTTTTTTCACAGGACATTTGAGTTTTCCATGAATGAGTAACAAACATCTGAAGAAGCTAGGTTTGCTGAGGTTTGCTAGCAAGTGTTCTACCAGGACAGTACCAGCACTTAGCTCCTTATCTGCAGCCCTTAAGATTTCGGATGTCAAGAACCAAGGTAGTTGCAGTACTTCAGTAACTTTTCCATCCTTCTATTTACTGGGAGAATCCCTTGACTTTGCTTTTAAGTATCTGTTTAAATATCTTAAGAAAATACAAAAAGAAAAGTATTTCTAAATTTAAGCAAGTATTACTCTTCTCAGATATAGTAAATTTGTGGAAAAGAAGTATTTAGGTTAACTCCTTGCTGTTTCTACTTGATAGGCAATCACTGAAGTTCTCCTTATCACAATTCTCCTGCTATTTTAGATACTTCTCTATTCTGAGGTAGGGAAGAGTTAACAACCACGAAATAATTGAAATTTCAAGGAGGAAACTGAGGTTGTGGCTCAGACATTATATAATAATTTGGTCTCAGTATAAAAAGTATTTATCCAGCTTCAAATTATACAGTTGATTGACTTTCGTAAAATTCTTTTCTTGCAAATTACAACTGAGCCAGGACTCACATTCTTGGCCTTCTTAAATTTACTAAGTGTTGATTGATTTTGGTACTGGTTACATTATTTAACTGCAAAACAACTCCTTGTGAGGCTGTCATAACTAGATCAATTTATGCAAGAGAAGAAAAATCCAGCAAAAGCTTGTCAGTGAAACCCAGATCAACTCAGTGATCTGACATGTAGAATATTTTTCTACCTCCAGTGGTTAGTATTACTCAGTGGCTACTATTGGAGTATTACAAGAGAGGGAAGGGGAATCACTCTAAACTAGACATACTGAAGCTACAGTTACAGGGAAAATAAAAACCGTGTCAGTTCACATTGGTAACTAATAGTACTTCACAGATGACTGATTAAACACTTTTTTACCCCCAATATACTAAGAAATCTTAGTCTAAGACTACAAGGTGATATCTGAGAGCAGAAAGAAAAAGAAGCAAAGAAACAGAAAGCTGATGATAATGTAAAAAAGCCCGAAAATTACTAACCACTCCACAAATAGCTCATGTCAAAATTCTGGCTTCGTGTTCTCTCTCATCCTCTTACTAAAAAGCAGTTTCATAACAGCATTAAAAACATTCATTACACTTAATTTCCCTTGAGATTCAAATTGAAAGAAAAATAAAACAACAGGTATTATAATATACTCAAGATGTACTTTATGAGACTGGTAATACATGCCTTGGGCAGCATGAGATCTTCAGCCTTTGGCCTTGTGCTACACAACACACCCAAGGCATATATTAATGGCCCCATAAAAACATACCCTGCAATAACTTGCAGCTTAAATAAACATACTTGTCTTTCTCTTTTCCTCCTCCGAATATTGGATGCAGTAAAACTCCACCAGTCTTCAGCTCATATGCCACGATTTGATCTAACTCCTGAGAAGAACAACATACATAAGTAAGCATAATTTCGAAGAGCAGAGAAGTTATTTAAAGACAGGAAAGTTTTTAATATCATTCAAGCCATACCTCCTAATTAAGCTTGTTTACAAAGGGAGAAATATTTTAAAATCAGGGATGTTCCTCAAATAACAACAATAACAGAACAGTAGAAATTAGCAGTTCATACTTATTCTGGGGCTGGACAGCGGGCTAATCCCCAACAATACTGAACAACATTATAACTAAAGAGTATTATTATTCAATGAGTAAGTTGTCTCCAACCAAAAGAAATAAATGTGGTCAGCATTTCATGCAATGGAAAACAACTACAGACACACACGCACACACATATAATGTATTAAATATACATATTAATAAATAAATATATATATATTTAAATCTGGCCCAAGCTCTGCACTGAGTCTGAATTTGTGTGATGCTGTGCCCAGATTAACAAGCACACTTTAAGGCAGGATGTTTGTAAGGGCTTGCTGTCATCCAGAACTCAACATGAATCAAACTGTGTCAGCTTAAGCACAGGAAATGTAAACTGATGCCTGTCTGCAACCAAATGTTTAAGATTTCCAAATGTTTATATGTATTGATATTTATGGATACATATCAACTTACACACTTTCATATATTGGTAATACATTAAAAGAAGGGCAGAACTGGAAGCTGTGACAGTAGCACCTCTCAGTTCTATATGGGCACCTTTAGCAACTCACGGGGAACAACACGAGCAACTTCTGCTGCACACAGCAGTGAAGTCTTTCAGCAGACCTTCATCAGTTCTGCTGTTCTCTGTAGCACCCACAGCTTTAGCACAGACAACACAAGACTGGTGAACTGAATGAGCGTTAGGCAGAGGAGGACATGGTACTGGGTCCCCACGTGAGCAAGGGATGTAAATGGAGCAAGTGGGGTTAGGATTTACTTTTTGGAATAGGGAGTGAGAGAGACTGTGACAAGAGAAAGAAGATACATATCTTTTTGTGAATAAATGTTACTGGCAAAGAATGAGGAGTCATTGCTGCTGTCTCTAGAAAGCATCTGTCTCAAAGATTACATTTGGAAATCTAAGCTATAGAAATTTATTTTCCAAGAAAAGAAATCCCTTCAAAAGAGATTTTTTTACTGTTTCATTATTTCATTTAGTACTTCAATGGTACTAGAAGATACCCGAATCACCACTAATCCAAGCTAATACTGGAGCCTTTCTAAGCTATAAGGATAGCCATCACAGCATAATAAATTCACCAAATACATGTCCTTATGAATCTTATATTCTGTTCTAAGTACTCCAAAAGCAACATCTTTTTTGACTCTTTTTTTGGTGCAGAAGCCCAAACAAAAAGAGGAAAACTAATTCCATGGAGAGACAATGACAATCATTATTCATATGGCAGTCACAAAAATCTATTTTGGTTTGTATGTTCGGTGTTCTTCCTTGCAGCAAGAGGTCAAAATATTTTAGCTCTAAGTTTTGTCACTACTAAAGAGGTCTTTAGATTGCAATGCAAAGCTGTTTTATATTCTGGTTTTACACTGCATCTTCTTTGATGCAAAATGTCTGACAGGTATAGAAAATGCTATGATGTTACCTGTTTAATCCAGTGGCGATACTCATTAACACCAAAGGTTTTTTTCATCCAAAGGCCATAAATGTAACCAGAGATTCCCTTTAGTACCCATTCATCTGACCTATTTTAAGAAAGAAACATGAATTATATCACTTCGGAAGATGTTTTGTAAGGAATGGTATTTTTGACCAGCTCAAAAATAGCCACAAATTTCAAGAGGTTGTATAACTTCTCTAAGTCAACACAAGTCTGATGAGCTGTGAAGCAATTTATGGAACTTGGCACCTGGATGGGACCAATGAAACTGAAAAGTCAGTGAAAACTGAACTTTTACCACAGAAGTCCAGATTAAAATATAAAACCAAACTATCTTAGCTGAAACAATAATAATAAACAGGTGGAAACGGACACTAAAGTTAAAGCAGCTGTTAATCTATATGATCTTAATTTCATGATAAACATCTCAATGCAGTCCAGAAGAGTTGGACAGCAAGTAGACAAAATACCTATCTGACATTTGGTGGGCACCCTTTTAAACACATCTTCTGTGAGTTATGTTCTGAGAGAGAAAAAATGGACAAAAACTACAACATGATTATGAACTAGAACCTTGAACAGGAGAATGACATCGTACACAGGGTACGATGAAGTAAGTAACACAAGAACATATGAAAATGGAGTCTTTATGAAGGATGCAAAAAATTGCCTTCACCAGAGAAGTAGGCTAGAAATAAAGAAGAGAGCCAGAGAAATTACAACAGTACAAACATCAATTTAAGAACATTTTGATTTCCCTTGTTTTTAAGACAAGGATGCTATGGGACATAGACTTCTGCCATAAAAAAAAAGTAATGGGCTACTTGTCCCCAGTAAATAAAATAAATAAATAAATGCGTATGCAAAAGAATTTAAAATAAATACTGATCACAACTGCAAGAGCCGTTTGGGGAGGTTTTCTGAGACACGGAGTTATACTCACCTTAGCAGGAATTTTCCCATTTGACACTAATTTCTGCATTCTCCTCCCCAAACAACTTCTTAATTTATTAGTTCTGTGCTCTACAAGTACTTTGCATGCAGGCTATACATCATCATCCAAAATATCTAACAGAAATTGACTGATAATGCAAAAGAGTTACCTTTCTAAAATTTTCAGATGCCAAAGCACACTACAACATTCAGGAAGATACATTCAATATATACAATCTTTTGAACCTTTCTCTCTCACATTCTCCTTTCAAAACAACAAAAAATACTAATGGATTTTCATTTATTGAGCTGGGTTTATTATTATTAGTTGATTTCCCCTGTTTTCGTTTCCTTCTACAATTACCATTTCACTTATTTTTCTGATAAAATGCAATTTGCAAATTAAAATTTGAGCTTCCTAGATCATCCCCATTTTCTGGAGAATATTATGGTAAAATACTTACCAGGACATTCTGGATATGAAACATCCAAAGAACTGCTGGGCCAGGGCCTGTGCCAAGCACCTCCTTGTCAGTGGAGTTTCATCTATAATCATTGCGCTGTGCAAGAGATTTGTGCTGGACCCCCGCAGAAAGAAAATTACACAACATGAGTACTGGCTCCAAAGCAACACAAGAGACCTTGCCTTAAAAACCAAAACAAGTAAAATAATTTCTTCACTGTTTTTCCAGTGAGATAGTAACATCTTTATTTAAATAATCTTAATGCAGGCAGATCTCCTGCTATTATCATCTATACACAACTCTCTGTGTGGAGCCCAAGTAGCTCAACTGGTGAAACTCTCTTGGATTTCTGATACCCTATTCCAGCTGAAGAAAAATAAAACACAATCAAACTTCTGCACTTAGTTTGAGATTAAATATTTCATGCATGGCATTTCTAATTCAGAAGGAAAATCACTGCCAGTTTTTCCTTAACATAAATCCAACATCTTTATAACAGATGAAAATGGAAATGGTGTTAAAAGCCTGTCGTGTCAATAAAAACATGCCTTTTCAAACTAGAGAGCCCAAAACTCAAGCTACAAAAATAACTAGAGTTTCACACATTTCTCACCGTCTTGGATCTAGAGCATCTAGGCCTGTGGATTTAGAAGATGTAATTTTCTCAAATACTAACCTGAAAATACTCATGGATGCATAAGCAGCTACTTCAACATAAGCTTCATCTATAAAAACAGTCTTGAAACAAGAGTAAGGATAGCGGCAGGTAAGAATCTCCTCATAAAATTCAAACACCTCATGAAGGTATGACGTGGTGTGTTTGAGCAATGGGAGAAGTTGTGGTAAGCAAAAGTGAGTCACCTACAAACAAAGGAAAATTTGTTACAAGACCTATGAATATATTTAAATACATAAAGATCAAGTATATTACATATCAGGGAAGAAACCCAATTTCAACTAAATTCGCCCTATAAATTCAGACATAAATGGGATTATTGCATTTTTAAAGGCTTTTTTTTTTTTGGAGATAAATTTAAATACAGGCATTACTAGACAAGCTTTATCAGACGACTGTCGTGATGAAGGCTGATCTAGACATACCCATTCTTGGACTAATATATACTGACTGCAACATAAAACATCAGTAATTCTTTAGAAAAAAAAAAGGAGGCTTCTATGATGAAGATTATTACCTCATGCATGTACGGATCAACAAGGATTTCAAAAGGTCCAATTGCCAAGGAGATGTTAGAAGCTGCAGTTGGAATAGTCAGCATGTAATGAAAAGTCTTCTTTCTCATATCATGGGTGTATACAGTTTCCACCAAATCTCCATTTGAAACAGCCACCATTGCAGCATCTACAGTATACTCAAGTTTCCAGGTACACAACTCAGAATATGAATCCACACAAGGAAACCAAAATCTAGGAAAGTTAGGATTGGGGGAAAAATGGTTAACAATTATACTTAACAATTACACTCTTTTTCATAGGCGATTTTTCTTTCAAGCTCCAACTATACCCCTGAATATTTTAAGAATATATGAATGTTGACATACTGACTCCTACAATACATTAACTTTAAAAAGCTTGACAAGTTTTTTTGTCTTTATCTCCTGCTGAGCTGTAAAGACAAGACATTCTAATTACCAGTCATTAGATGCTACTTCACATTGGTAAGCTCCTTTCAAGCACAAATTAGTTTTAGAATTTTTTAAACTGAAAAGAATTCCAATAAATTATTTCTAATTCCTACACTTCAAGAATAAATAAGAAATACAAGTCTAACATTCTAAGACAGTTTTCTCACCTTGTAGAATTTTGATAACCACATGAAAAGACATGAGCTCCTCTTTCTGCCATGTTACCCTCCATGTTGGGTACCACAAAATGAAGGCCTCCTTTTGGCTGGTCCAGAGAAAAGTTTATATGTACCTTCAGGACTTTTAACTCTGCAGCACAAAGACCAAAACTGGAGTAACTATATACAACCGACATGAAAGTTATTTCAGAATCATAATTCATTTCTGGACTCTTGGTCTTTCAAGATTATGAAGTAACTTCATTCTCGTGGACTTCCTGGTCCACTTACAAAGTACAGATCAAAGCTTACAAAACTGAGACCTCCCTAAGCACAACTTACAGGAGATGAATTTATAAGAATCTTTATTAATGAATAAAAACTGCAATTGGAGTCACATCTCATCTTCCATTTCCCCAACAGTAAAGCATCTTTATACAGATTGTCCCCTAACCATGATCTCCTTGGTACCTTGCTGAAAAATTTTCTCTAACAACTCCATGTAGCAGGCACGTTCTTAAAAGATATATTACTGTCATTTGCAGTTGCTTAAAATATCTTATTATAGTTAATGCTTTTCCTGTAACTTAAGTGTCTTTGCTTTGGTTTAGTTTCACAGAAATCTCCCTTATGTATAGATTGGCAAGAAAAGAAATTTAAGCATATGCTGAAATTTATCCCACATATCTCACCATATTTTGGCACTCAAACTTTGAAAAGTGAAATTATACACGTTTGAATATTTTTCCTTCTAAGCCTGCATGTAAGGCAACAGGAACTTAAACAAAAATTTAAATAAACAAAAGTGTCTTTCCCATTAAGGTGCATCTGACAATACTGTGTGAGTTAGCCTCATGATACAGTTGCTATTATTCTCTCAGAGGTCCCATAAATCCATGGGGAAAACTGATAAAACCATGCAAGAAATAATACAAGAAACTAGTAAGATCCCTGTAAGGTAATAACTAACACTGGAGAGTAACTTATTAAAACAGTTACTTATTCCAGGATCTAGTACGCCAGTTTATAAGAGAGTCTACTTTCACTACCAAATCAATTTTAAAATGACCATCCTCAAAGTGAGATAGCATAAAATTAATATAGCTTTGTGAAAAGATGTATATAACTATATCCTTATAAATTATTTTCTTTGTTGGATCACATATATTGTAAGTAGCTTCAAAATTACAATTTAGCACCCAGTATACTCCATTATTCCCACTTCCTCAAGTATTCTTCTGGGGTTGTGACCATACAAGAGTAGGTTTGTATAATACTGCCAAGAAAACTTGTAACACTTCTCCATATTAGCAAAAAGTAAAGGTGTTTTTCAGAGTTCAAGTGGAGAGGAAAAAGGAAAGAGAAATCATAAATTAATAAAATAATGTAACACTACTTCTATTTACATAAAGCTACTATCATCCTAAGCAAACTTGTAGCTGACAACTCTATGACATCTTAAATAAAGCTTTCATTATGGTCTCTTTACCATCAACATGTTTCCACAGCTCTGAGGGAACCTTAATGCAGAGTTCTCCGTTTCCAGCATCTGGGTCCACAGCACTGACAGCAGCAGCATAGGCATTGGAAAAATAGTTGAGATTCCTCCTGTCAGAAATAACCAGTTAATTCTTAAAGTACAGTTGTGCTGAACCACAAAATACTACTTTGCAAGTTAAAACAGTTTCTATACTGAATTTCAAGGTGCATGTTCAACCAAGCGTTTTGTTTTTAAAGGAGTGGAAGAGAAAAGGAGGAAAGATTAGATTTCAACAACAAGAACTTAAAATACGGCTCTTGCAGAAATGATCTGTGATCAAAAACGCTTAAGCAGTATTAATTCCCAATAAATTGAGAAATGCCCAGTGTTCTTTTCCTGCCAGTAAGAGTAATATTTACATTTATTGGAATAGAAATAAAAAATTCTGGTTTTTATTTTGGATGAAGATTGTATCTTTATTCTAAAGCTCTGTCTTGAAGATCTGCTTCCTCATATATTGCAGTTTTGCTCGTATCTTGCTTTTCTAAAGGTGAGATTTTAGCTCAGCAACGGTATTTTTCCCCTTTAGCTTGATGGATAAGGGTTTTTTTTAATGCACTTGTAATTAACATGTAAAATATTATATGTTAAGAGTTTTAGCCTTAATACACAAACACAGAAATATGTGCCATACTTTTTTGTTTCTAGTTATATTAGAAACATTCTTCTTTTTTAAAGTGTATCATAATTTATTTAAGATGTAAACACAGTTTTTTGTAATCACATTTGAGCAACTATATATCAGCTACTCATTAACTGCTCACTTCATTCCAAAGTCCTATCATCACTTCAGTTATAACTTAGATTAATTGTTTTCTACTGAAAAGAGCAGGAACAAGCATATGTCTGCTGTTAAAGTATATGGATATAAAGTATAAGCAGGATGTTACCTTATTATTTAATGTGATTATATTTAGCTAATGGAGGATGACCAGTCAAGTTCAAAAATAACCCTGCTTTTACAGCTTTATGCAATAGCCTTTATACTTTTTCAAAATGGATTTTTAAACTGTTTAAAGCATGGGAGCAAAATCTTTCTTAATTCTAATTCTCCAGTACACACAGTTTTTCAAAAGCTTGCACAACTCTATACCTGAAGAGACGTGTTTGAATAACTTATCACCTTTTCCCCAGAATTTAGGTACTGCTGATGAATCCAAGCACTGTGGAAGCAAGACATAATCAAGCATAAAGCAGCCATAGAATCACAGAACCACAGAACGCTCTTGGAAGAGACCTTCCAAGGTTATCTAGTCCAACTCTCCTGGGAGAGGACAGGGACATCTTGCACTATATGAGGTGGCTCAGAGCCTTGTGCAACCAGACCTTCAGTGTTTTCAGGGATGGGGCATCTACCACCTCCCCAAGAAACCAGTTCCAGGGTTTCACTGCCCTCATAGTAAAAGAGTTCTTCCTTGCATCTAGTCTAAATCCACCCTCTTTTAGTTTAAAACCATTCATCCTACTGTAACGGGCCCTACTACAAATCTGCCCCATTGTTCTTATAAACCCCCTCTAAGTATTGAAAGGTTGCAATAAGATACTCCCAGACCTGTATCTTCTCCAGGCTGAACCCCAACTCTCTCAGCCTTTCACCATGGATAGGCGTTCCACCCCTCTTATCATCTTTGTGGCCTCCTCTGGATCTGCTCCAACAGGTCCATGTCCTCCCTGTGCTGAGGACCTCAGAGCTGGATGCAGCACTGCAGGTGGGGTCTCACAAGGGTGGAGTAGAGGGGCAGAATCCCCTCCTTCGCCCTGCTGCCCACACTGCTGGTGATGCAGCCCAGGACACCGTTGGTTTTTTGGGGTGCAAATGCACATTGCCAGCTCACGCTGCGCCTCTCATCCATCGGCACTCTGAAGTCTTTCTCCAGAGGGCTGCCTGTAATCCCTTCATCCTCCAGCCTGTACCGATACTGGGGGCTGTCCTGACCCAGGTGCCGGACTACTGCACCACAATGGATTAAATTAACTTTTGGCTGAGGACTCCACCTTCCATGGAATCTGAAGTCCACACAAGGCAGACATGATCTCATTTCACGATATTGCTTTCATCTACCCATTCTCTATTCACCATCCACAGAGAAAATCACCCAAATTACAGTACCTTACTTGGAAGAATGAAGTACAATTAAGCATGCCACCAGCACCATTCTGCAAGTCTAGGTATGTCAAACACCATGCTTAATATTCCTAGTCTTCCACATATAAAAACTTTGCTAAAACACTGAAATATAGTGAGAACATATTTTCATGTAGTTGTTCTTCTTTGGCAACAGTAATACACAAATTCCCTGGCACCACTACCAAGACCGAGATGTCAGAAGCAGTAAACTTGTCTACTTTGGTTGGAAGCATCTGAAAATTGGACGTGAATAGTAAATGGGACCATTTCAGTACAGAAACACACAAATCTCAAGTTTTAATACTTTTTTCTTCCTTTTTCACATATGAAGTGTGATAAGGTAGGATATAATTCCAAAAAGTTTCAAAAGCAAAAGGCTGAACTTGTACACTAGAATATACTATAACTTCAGGTATGGCTTCAGAACAATTCCAACCCACTTAACGCCAGCTGATGTGCTGTCTCCTAGTCTCACTCATGCATTCCTACTACCTCACTCACTAAGGACACTACTGTTCATCTGACCCTTGGATGCAGCTGCAAGTGCCCAACGGAAAAGCAAGTCCTTTTTTCTAATCAGGCAGCTTTCAGTTGGTTTACTTCCTTGATCTGTCATACTGAAGGGTCAAAGAACCCCCCTAAGCAAAGTTACTTTAAGCTATCCTTCAAATGGTATCCTAGAAAGGAAAACAAATACCACTGGAAAAACTCTGTTTGAAAAGAGATCGCATAACTAAGAACTATTAGTAATTAAAAAAGCTAGCAACAGAAAACAAGGGCAACATTCTGTTAGATTGCAAAGTCTAAAGTTTTTAATTTTAATCTAAATTTTTTTTGAAAATTGACTATTATTGATAGGGAGTCCCTTTCCTACACAGTGAGAATTTGTTCAAACTTTCAGGATTGTGATGAGCTTGTGGCTAGACTTTAAACAGCAGTGGGTTCACAGACAGGAAAATGATTTTACAGCAAAGAAGGTGGACTCCAGAGCTTAACATTTTATGGAAAACAAGTCTATTCTTATAGTTCTATTTTTGTTAAGTGTTCCAATTCAATGGGTGATTCATTGTAAAAGGAATCCATGAAAGGTTTAATACCACAGATTAATCTTTTCATATGTTGAACTATTCTCAATAAACTGGATATGGTCATTTTAAGAAAAACAGAGCACATGCCAAAAGTTACAGCCCAAGGAACAACGATAAATTTTCCTAATGCTAAGTGTAGACTGACAATGAAAAACAAATACGCATTCATGGTTTTCTGCCAATAGAGATACATTTGATTACCAGAATTCACTCCAAGCACTGCTAATTACAGCCCAAATGCATGCAGCTTGACTGCCTGTAAAGAAGCAATCCTGCAGAGACTTATTTTTTAAAGCTAATAATTGATTTCAAACTTCCCATAGCATTTCTCACTGCTAGCTGCACCAGTGCTACAAATATATGTGCCAAACATATAGCTTATAAACAACTGTTTTCCTACAGTACTTAACATCGACTTGGCAAAATAATTCTTTACTCTACCTGTAATTCATTTACTATTCTACTTTGCTTTCCAGATAGAATAAGCACTTGATATTGGAGTATATACATGATATAACATTTTAAATATATAAGACATGAACATATAGATGATTTATTAATAGGGTAATGATTTGAATCTTTGTTGTGCTGAAAAACCTAATTTTCACGCCTGGCCAAGTATAAGGGCTTTGTCATCTCTTTTGAAAAGTTCTCTACACCTTTGTGTCATGGTATAGGAGTTCTCCCATTTAGTATTTCCACTGAAACTACTTCAAACCATGCGCCACTCAATCTCTCCCCCCTGCCCCTGTGGTGGGCTGGAGAGGAGAACTGGAGCCACAAAAGGTAAAGATTATGGACTGAAATAAGAACAACTTACCAGAGACAACAATGAAATAAGGTAACAAACAGTAACAGCAACAATATCAATGACAACGTGTACAAGAAAAGAGGCGAACAATTCACGTGGTATTGCTCACCCTGTGGAAAACTCCTGAAAATACCTGACCCCTCTGCCATGCCACGGGACCTGGAAGCGAGCCTTTTTCCTATCCCTGGAAAATGAAGTGAGGTGGCATAGAAAAATTTCCAGGCCCTAGCCATGCCCCCCTCCTGGCTACTGCAAAAATTAAATCTGTCCTGGCCAGAACTGGGACATTATCTACCTCTTATTCTATACTCTCTACTTCACACCCAAATTTGACACCTTTCAACTATACATACATATATACACATATAGATAGATATATAGAGATACATATAGATAGATATATAGAGATACATATATATATATATATAAAAAAAATATTTCCACAGTGACCATCCCTCCAACACGTCTGTTGAGTTCATTTAGTCCATGTGTGTTCTATCCATCCTAGGTGTCTTCCAGGGCAGGAGAGCTGCTGTGTTGTCAGCTGGTTGGAACTGCATGAGGCACTCACAACTAGTGTAACTGGCGCAGTCCATACTCCTTTTCCATGGTGGTTATTACATACAGGGGCAGTGTCATTCAGGAACCAATATTATACAATTCAACATCACAGGCTGTTCTTACACAAAATCAAATCCCCTCGAAGTGCCCATTGTGCTTCCCCGTCCCTCTGCACTACCCACCAAGTGCACCCAGGGGCTTGAGCAAAAACAATCCACAGATAGGTTTGCCTTTTCTTGAGGCAGGACTAATCCAAACTGTCCTCCCTAATACGTTTCTCATACGCACCACAGGGACTTTATCCCCTTGTACAGTACATGGAAATTTTCATTGGGCCGGACCAGCTCGATTGTTAAGAGCCTCTAGCATTAACTAACCAGGTGGCTTCCACTAAATGTAGGAAGGTGGAGGCTGCACTACCCAGGTTCCACCACCCATTGGTTTCAATGTGGTTTTTAACAGTCCACTGTACCACTCAATATTCCCAGAGACTGGTGTATGAAAGGGAATATGATACACCCACTCAATACCATGTTCTCTAGCCCAGGAGTCTATAAGGCTGTTTCTGAAATGAATCCCATTGTCCGAATCAATTCTTTCAGGGATGCCACAGGACTTGTTTTTCAAGGCCCAGGATGGTGTTCCAGGCAGTAGTGTGAGGCACAGGATACATCTCCAGCCATCCAGGGGTTGCTTCCATCATTCTCAGCCTGTAGCACTTGCCTTGGTGCGTTTGCAGAGCTTAATGGGATCAATCTGCCAGGCCTCCCCATGTCTGTATTTTGAGCATCATCCACCACTTCACAGAGGCTTTACCCACTTGGCCTGCTTGACTGCAGTGCATGGTTCACAGTTACGGATAACCGTGGTTAAGTTCATCCCTAAATTATGAGCCCATCTGTATACTGCATCTCCTCCCTGATGATCTGAGGCATCATGGGCCCACTAAGCCAGAAATAATTCACCCTTATGTTGCCAATCCAGACACACCTGAGACACTTTAATCCTGGCAGCTCGATCCACCTGTTCGTTGCAATGCTTTTCAGTAGCCCGACTGTTGGTTACACGTATATAACGTACTTTCACAGCCAACTTCTTTACCTCGTCAGTGATATCTTACCACTATTCAGCAGCCCAGATGGGTTTACCTCTGGGATGCCAAATGGTCTTTTTCCATTGTTCTAGTCATCCCCACAGAGAATGTGCTACCATCCATGAGTCAGTGTAGAGGTGGAGTGCTGGCTACTTCTCTCACTCATTGATGTCCAAAGCCATCTGGACAGCTTTCAGCTCTGCAACCTGACTTGATCCACCTTGTCCCTCAATAGCTTCTGTGACTCATCACATAGGACTCAATACAGCAACTTTCAATTTGCGATGTAACCCTATGATACAACAGGAAGTGTCAGTAAAGAGGGTGTGTTGCTTTTCATTTTCTGGCAGCTAATTATATGGTGGGGCCTCCTCAGGACGTGTCACCTTTTCCTCCTCCTCTGATGATGATAGTCTGAAATTTTCACCCTCAGGCCAGTTTGTGATGATTTCCAAGATCTCTGGGGGCCTGGGGTTTCCTGTTTGAGCTTGCTGTTGAGATCAGCGCAACCCACTCATTCCATGTAGCATCAGGGCTACGATGTGTTGCAGGGACCTTCCCTTTGAACATCGGGTGATTATCTCTGGCCCTGCCTCTTCTCCTGTTGTGAGGGCCCTACTTCCTCTTCATCCCTCACTAAGTGATCTGATTTTGTCTAGGATTTCTTCTTCTGTATAGGGGTGACTGGTACTGATAGAGGTTGTTCCTCTGGTTCAGCTGCACTTTGAGTGGCCCCAGGACCTGTTGGTCTGCTTTCCTTAACATCCAAAGGAAATTCAAAATTCTCAAAAGCTGCTGTAAGGCATGAAGGAGAAAGAGGGGCTGACAAGCTGAGGGAAATCATCCTCCGGTATTCTCTCCACAGACTGGGTAAAGTTGGACTCCCAAAGGGAGCACCTGAGGCAAGCGTAGGAGAACAACACTGAACACACAACAACACTGAACACACATCCCAAATGATCCTCATTGCCCTTGATGTTATCATATCATAACATATCTCACAGTACGACAATAAAGCAATCCTGATCCCTCTCCCCTCTCTGAAAGAGAGCACCATGATGGGCACACAGTGCATACACAGAAACATATAAAAGACTAGATAGCACAACCACTTGAACAGACCAAGACACATAGCGACCAGAGTGACTCCATACCTAATACAACAAATGTTCAGATGAAATTTGTTTCCAACCCGCTCTGGGCAGATCTGTTGTTATCTCAACCCTTCATGCCCAACCTGGGCCCCAAATAAGGCTCTCCTGGCTTAGGAATGGTAGTCCCCCATTTAGTGTTCCCACTGAAACACTCCAAACCACACACAGCTTGATCACTGGCCCCACCACCTTCCCTTGTGGGGGTTGGGACAGGAGAACTGGAGGCATAAAAGGTAAAGATCACAGGTTGAGATAAGAATAATTTACTGGAAACAGCAATGAAGTAAGAGTACAGTAACACCAACAATACTAATGACAGAGCGTACAAGAAAAGAGGCAAACTATTATGGCTCACCCTGCAGAACACCCCCACCCTGAAAATACCTGACTGCTCCCTCCACCACACTACATGACCCCAAAGTGAGCCCTTCCCCCATCCCTGGAAAATGATGTGAGGTGGTATAGAATAATCTCCAGGCCTTAGCCTTCCCCCCCTCCTGACTACTGCGAAAATTAACCCTGTCCTGGGCAAGACACTTTGTTTCTTTCTAACAAAGTCTATCATGAATTGGACAATCATTGTATCAGTGGAAATAAAAGTTATTTATTGCAGCAAGGCAACATACACTTAGTCCACCAAAAATTTTTCTATTTCTTGCAAAGCCTAAAGGCTTGATCACTGACTTCTCAGACAAACAAATACTGCAAGACAGACATGCCCTGAAGGCTAACTACATCGCTCTCTCTCTCACAGCTTACTGCTGCTTGTAACTAAAGCAACAGTGAAGTCAGAGGATATCAAAACATCTTCATATTTGTAATATTTAAATACTACAGGCTTCAAGCTAAAAAACAGACAAATGAACCGGCATTGCACAGGAAAGCATTATGTGCATATTAGCTAGCTATACAAAAAAAGCTTCCTTCAGACAGAAATAATAAAATGCAGCAGCTTCTTGGCCTGGCATCCTAGTTATCCCACAAGCATGTAAGCAGACACAGCAGGATCATCACAAACTTAGCACAGATCAAACCACTGCATCCAAACTCCAAACTTTTGCTGCGCCTATTTAACAGTTTACAATCTCAACCACAAGATTAAGAAAAAAAGTATCTCCTTAGCCAGTTTTAAATAAATAGGGCTGAGATACAAGCAGTTGTCTCAGTATTCAGAATACGCACTGGGATTTCTACATAGAATACAGAAGTATACCCAGAAAAAGCAAACTCATTTCTCATATTGACAGAATCAAGAATGCAACAATATACAAGGAAAAGAAAGATGAGGAGGACAGACAGCTGTAACACTCAAAACCAGCAGCCCTAAAACTATGACCCAAACAGACATTCTCCACCACTATTTGCAGTCCTCACAAGACTTTAAACTCTTCTCAAAAGCATGAGCAAAACGGGATTCTCTGCCATCTCGTGTACACACAGTAAAGCAATGTGAATTACTTCATACCTTACACCACTGTTCAGGTGTTTGCTCAGCCAGGAAGGAAGTGACTGCATTATCTAAGTTCATCCATCTATTCTGATATGAAAAACCTGATATTGAGGTTGCCTGAAGCCTCCAGAGGAAATGACAAGACAGAAGTCCAACTTTATTTCTAGATAAACCTTTAAACACTCTCTCACTTGTTACCTGAAATTATGGTTTGGGACTAATGGATAAATTGGCAATGACATCAAAGCTAAAAATATATTTAATACACTAATTAATGGCTTTCAACCTTTCCTACAAACTTCACCAATTTTTAATTACCTTTTTAGTGAGATATTCAGGAGAACTGACAACATACACAACTGAAAAAAATTGTTTCACCTTCTGCAACACTGAAAATGTGAAATGACAGAGACCATGTGTCAATGATTTTTTCATTAAAAGATGGTAAAACCCAATAGTACTATTTGAACTGAAAACAAGTTGAATATTTCAATTCAGAACAGAAAGACGTGATCTGACAGTTCTCACTAAGAAGCAGCAGAAAACATCACAGTGAGGCAGACACAACTGTGTGTCATACATAAAGCTGAATTTAACCCTCTTCTGTTTTCTTACATGCCAAAATTTGCACAACATAACAGTGAACCATTTCTCTTAACCTCATATCCGCAAACATAACCTTTCAAGTCAGAGATTCTGTAGCAAGTTTTCTAATCTTTACTCCATACAAAGTTTTCCATTTTTAATAGAATTCTGTTACTAAGGGAGTAAGAGGTCTTCAAGTTATTTTAACTTTGATAAAAAGGTAGGAAAATGTCCATTAAATTAAGAATTTTTCTAAATATTTATGCCCCAGATTAGCTATGTGGAAAAAATTTCTTCACAGAAAAGATTGTAAAGCATTAGAACAGACTGTCCAGGTAAGTGGTGGAGTGACCATCCCTGGAATTGTTCAAAAAACACATAGACATGGCATCTGAAGACATGTTTTAATGGTCATGGTGATGCTGCATTGACAGCTGGACTTGATGATCTTATGGGTCTTTTCCAACTCTAACACTTCTATGATTTTATGTGTTCTTTTAGGAAACAACATCTAAGAAACTAAAAGCATTATCAAAACGAAAGAAAACGTCTGTATATAAAATCTTATAACTTGAACTTATATTTCCTACACATCACAGGAAAGAGTAAAGAATGAAAACAAAATATTTTAAATAAACAGGTTGCCAAGAACCATCTTAATTTCACATTTACTAGTTCAACAGACTACTTAAGAAAACTGTGCAAAAGGTAACTATCCCCGTAACATCAGAAACAAACCATCATGCCTCATCTGTGTCCCATTCAAAATAATTGCTGCTGCTAGTTCAGCTGCAAGGGTATAAAGGACATCATCACTAAACTTGCTCTTACAAATGAGAACTTGGAAGAGATGACCAGATGATTAGCTATAAAGACTACTGCAAACCACTGTTTCTAGAAGCAGTTCTTTGTAAAGAAAGGCAGAGGAAACACACTGATGACTTTTTTGACATACTAATTCTAGAGCTTTTAGATTTCTAGTATTTCTGTTTGCAATCCTGCCTTAAGAGCAGAGGTACTGTACTTAACTACCCAATTGTTATCAGGTATTTCAATGGAAAAATACATCTAACTTCATCTAATACTCTGTAACTCATGTTGCCTTTAACTTCTGAGATACAGAAAGAGCCATACTAATTTTTTGTTATGAATATTTGGTGACCTCTGTCTTTCATAATTATGAATAACATACAGTTATGAAATAAAGAGGTTTTTCTATTAAGTTTGAACAGTTTGAACAAAAAACCCCTCGCTTTCTCCACAAAATGACAGAATTATCTCTCCTAATCCCTTTTTTAACATAATGGAGTGCTCACTCTGATCACTTTAAATGCTGCTCCTTTCTCACATCTTCCAGGGGTTACACAGGATTCCAGTTATTACAGAATCACAGAATGACTGAGGTTGGAAGGGATTTCTGAAGGTCTTCTGGTTCAACCCCTCAGCTCCAGCAGGGTCACCTACAACCAGTTGCTCAGGAGCATGTCCAGATGACTCAAATATTTCCAAGGATAGAGACTCCACAGTCTGGGTAAATTATCTCAGTGCTCACCCTCACAGTAAAAATTGTTTCTTGATGTTCAGAGGGAACCTGCTATGTCACAGTTTGTGCCCACTCTGTCTGCTCCTGTCAGTGGACGTAAGCTAAAATACATGAAATTCTATCAGAATACAAGAAAATGCTTTGTACTGGAAGGGTCATCAACACTGGAGCAGGCTGCCTGGAGAGACTGCAGAAATTTCATTCCTGAAGATACTCAAAACCCAAAGGGACACAGACCTGTACAACTTACTCTACCTGACCCTGCATAAGCAGGGGAGTTGGACTAGGTGATTTCAGTCAGTTTTTTCCAGCCTAAAGGACTCTGCGATTTCATATCAGCTGCTATTAAACTTGTACAGCACTTTCACTAGAAGTTTTTAACAATTCAGCAAATTGTAAATTCAACTAGGCCAGCCAAAAGAAGGTGTGAGAATACAAATGTTTCAGCAAATCAAAAGAGAATACTTAGGGAAATCATCTCCCCACCATGCTCTTACCAAAAATGAAACGGCTATGAGATTTTCTCCTATAGCCCCTTCCTGTATCAGTTCCCCAAAACATGCAGGATGACACACGTTTTTAAACTTACTCTTCATTATCAGATGGTGAAGAAATTTGAAATTTTTCCTTTCAAATTTTAAAGTGAGTTCAGGTAACATTCTAGGACTTACACTGTTATCTACAACAATAAATAACGAAAGTTTGATTCCTCCGGAAAGGCCAAAAGCTTCACTAGCTAGCTCTTCATAACAATCTAGAATCCCCACAATGAGAATTCTGAATTTTTGACATAACGAGCAGTAACATCAACAACAAAAAAAATCAAGTCACAAAGCAAAGAGAATAACAGAATTAATATACTCAAGTGGTTCAGTATCAGGACTCAAAGCAAATTTCTTAACTCTGATAATAAATTTGGTGTCCTGTATAAACTAAGACTGCATTTGCACACTGAATTATTGAAGGTTTTGCATAACAGATGAATAAAGCAAAATAGATTGTCTATCACAAGCACACAGTTCAAATCCAAGACCTTTTTTCCCTGTAAAGTACTTTATAGAAAATTTTTGGATACTTTCACAAAACAGTACAAAGATATGTTAGCAAGAGAAATTCTAAAGAAGAATAGTGCAAAAGTCAAAATTATTGCCAAAATATTTCCCCAAAATTAAGGCGCTATACCAAAAGTTACCTTTAGGAAATTACCAGGTAAAACTTGACAGTAAAACAGAATAGGATATACTTAAGACCAACAGAAAACAACACATCTGCAGAGTCTTAAACATAGCACTTACTGCTTTGACTCATGGTGACAGACCTCCAGTGTTGGATCATTATAGATGAAAGCTGCTTCTAAATCATTGACTCTCACTCTGTAAATCCGGCACTGTTTACTGTTCAGCTTGATTCTGTTCAGGTTTGCAACTGTGGGAAATATTGTCAGTTCCACATAACCCTATGAAAACACAAATCAAAATCTTTTGTAAAATCTTGATCAACTCAAAAACTAGAGAGATACAAAAAAAATTATTATTAATACAATTCAAAGAAAAACACTGGTACAAAGATGGTATTTTCATATTTAAAAAGGAAAATGGTTTGCCCTTTAGATGCTTAGATTTTCTTTCATGCTATTTAACAGGTGAATTTTCCCAGCTGTGAAATGAAACAAAACAAAACAATTCAACTTGACTGACAGTCACGCATGTTTTACTGGAAAAAATCTGCCTCTATGACTACATTTCAAGTTATCAGCATCACTATGTTGTAGGTTTTGGTATCTGAACTTGAGACAAGGATTCTTAAAACCTAAGGAGAATCCATTTAAGCAAATACGTAAGTTGACAAAGACCCTTGGAGACTTTAGGCCCGAAACGATGAAAGTCTCTTCAAAGCCCAAGTGAACTGACATACACGCCAGAAAACTCTGTAAGCCTATCCCTAACACCAGCTAACACAGTGTGGGCAAGAATTTTGAACTGCAAATTGCTCTGTAATATTTACAATGCAGCAGCCTTCATTTAGAAGGCTTTCTCTTACAGAGAGAAAAGTGTTCACCATTAGAAGATATTTTATTTGAGGCATCTCAAGCAATGACAGACTTATGAGAACCATCATATTAGCAAAATATAACATATAAAGAAGCTGAACAGCATAATTAGCTTGTGAGTGCAGTTTTTTCCTCTAAAAGCATGAAGAAAACTCAGGCATTTAATTTCTACTTTCACACTTTATTAAAAAATACTTACTACAACAGACTTTCTCTGAAAATTTATGTTGTTGATACAAACTACCTGATGAGTTGTGCTGAAAGAAAAAAAAAACAAGAAAATAAGTAAGGTTTTGCACAGATGCCAACATCTAAAATAATACTTTAATCCAGTTTAATAAAAAGCCAAAGAAGATATATGTATATATAGACAAATACTGCATATAGAATATACTTGCATAAAAAGAATTAATTATTGTCTCAATCTCCCATATAGTCTAAACCAAATAATGAATAGAAGTTGCCCACAATGTCAAGAGTTCCAAAAAATATCAAACATAGTATCATACCAGTATGAATATTACTAGTAATACAAGAAGATAACAACACCATTTTTGAACATCATTTTTCTGTATGTAAAAATAAAGAATTACTAATGGCAGAGTGTCAAGGTCTACTAACACTGTAGTGGTAAGCAGCATCAGTAATGGAATGCAGCCATAACACTTGCAATCAGAGACCTGTGGAAAGTCTACCTGGAGAGCTGACATGTACATAATTTATATAAGCAGGCATTACACATTAAAAGATACAGTATAGGCTTTTACAAACACCATGCCAGAAGAATTCATTATTTAAAATAATGGTAATATATCAATCCAGATGGGTATTTTATACTAATCAAATGCATTTCCTTAAATTTCGAGTGACGTATTAGAACTCCTGGTAAATAAAACTCTTTGATTTAAAAGGTGGAAGATAAAATAATTCCAACTTCTTTAAAACCCTACAAGTTATTTCTATATATTTTTCTATAGTAGATGGCATCTTCACAGTAGTGCATTTCATGACTCAAGATAAAACCTTGAAATAATTCAACTTTTACGGCACATCACACTTTATCTGCACATATCCTGCATTAAAAAGTGACATTGCTTCAGATAAAACAAAATTTGATAAAAATTCCTACAAGAGAATTACACCTAAAAATGGATTCAGACATTACTTACATTTAAGTATATGTAAGAAGACTGATTCTACTTAGAAATACATTTGTGTAACAAGCTGATAAAAGAAACAAGGAGGTATAACAAAAAATACATAAACATGCACTGAAATTCACCACCAACTGCTCTGTAGCTTGGTTACAACCCAAATAGTGAATGTGTAAAAACGACAATTTGCTTAACGAAGCTGCTTGCTGCAAAGGCAAGCATTTTTCTATACATAAAAAAGCCCTTAAGTCAAAAGGACTTCTTGACACAGCAGTAAGTATGGAACATCGTAGTATGCTCTTTAGTACTGACAATGTGTGGAGAAATGTCCAAGGTTTGTAGAGCATAATGTAAATACCTTCGTGAGACTGAACGGCTGACAAGACTCGCTGCCCATGAGTACGTCTATTTACACATTAAAAGATGTATCTGCAACACACATTTTCTGAATGCAAGCTACACCACAAGCAACAGCTCCAACAGCGTAAGTAAATCATTATTAATCAGCCAGTGGCCTGATTCAGTGTGCACTGGTTTCAAGTACAGCAATTTAAAAAAAATGGATACTTATAATTTATAGGGTCTTGGGCTTTCAAATCCTTTGTCTCCTTTCTTCCTATTCATCCTGAACCGCAGCACTAAACACACACTGCTGACCGTCAGACTGGCATCATCATTCTCGCTCAATGGGTCCTTCGATTTTTCTTCGTGTCACGTCGTATTTGATCACTCATCTCCTCAGCGGATGTGTGACCCCCAGCAGTCAGGAATCTTCAGCTCGAGTCTGCACCATCGTTACAGCACCACCAACAAGCAGCGTTTGTACATAAGCTTCTATGGGTGCACACGCAGCCCCTCTGTCCGCTCTGTCTGGTACCAGCCCAGAGGCGCTTCCTCTCCGCGGGAAGTACGGAAAACAACCGGCTCAGCGGGCAGTGGCGGCAGGAGCGACGGAATCAAGAGGGCCGCAGCCGGGACGGCCGGGCAGATACCGGGGTCCGCGCTCTTAGGAGCGCCGGCTGGGGCAGCGCCGTCCGCTGAGAGCCGGGAAAGGCACCGAGGGTCGAGCGGGCCGGGCGGTGGCCGGGCCCGAGACAGGGTCGGCCCCGCGGGTCTCCCTCAGCAGCGCGCCGGCCGCGGCCCTTCCGCAGCCGCCGCCATCTTGCCGGTCACCTCCGACCCCGCGGGTGAGAGGTCACAGCCCGATTAAGTGAGCTCTAGCGCTGAAGGCGGGAAAGGCTTTTGGGAGTCTTGCTTTTTACAGAAGGGCGGCCCAGCGACAGCGACGGCAGCCGGAAGAAAGACAAAAAAAAAAAAANCCCCCTCCCCCCCCATGCAAAAGCCGGGAGAGGAGCCCGGCCGTGTCCCCGTGCGCAGGCGCCGCGGCTCGCGCAGGCGCAGGCCGGGCCCTGGGGAAGGCGGGAAGGGGCGGCGGGAGCGGCGCGCGCCCGGGAATCGAACTCGATTCAGGAGAGCGGCGGCACCGGGGAAGCGCGGCACCGCACCACGCAACCACCTCTGCCTCCCACCCCTCGGCCGTCACTTAGAGGAGCAGGAGATAAAGTTCCTTCATAACCAAGACTGCTCTAGTATAAGTAAGTTTCGATTCATCCATTTTAGGTTAAAATAAAGGCTTGCATCAAAGAAACTGATGGAGTTTGAGAGCGTCATTTTGTAATAAGTGAAATTTGTTTGTTCATTAAATCTTGCTCAAATAAATGTAAGACAAACTACAGGCTTGCTTAAAGTATTGAAGTTTTGTTGCTTTGACACTGCCTTGACTTTTTGTGCATGTAAGACAAACCACAAGGCATCCGGTAGAATTTTGTGCATGTAAGACAAACCACAAGCATCCGGTAGAATAAACAACGTATAAAGTAACGCCAAGTTATGTAACAAGTTACGAGGGTCACGTAGAAGGCACCCAGGAAGATGATGAGCCTTCATCCTCAAGACCACCAGGAGGCAGAAAACGACCCCCTAGCAACAAGCCGCGCAAACGCAGAGCAGACCGGAAGAGCCATATATGTAGGAAACCAAAGAGTATATAACCCGTGATTGTATAGGACATAGTGCGCACCGTTGGTGGAGCAGAGACTCCCTGGGCACCCAGCGCTGTTTTGCTTGCTATCGCTTGCTCAATAAATTTTACTTTATAACTGATTCGAATTGGCTATTTGAATTTGTACACGCACTTTATAACAATTTCATTTTGAATGTCTTAACAAAACCAATCAGGAGCACTGAACACGTAGAATGATAACCCACAAAATTAATTTACACAAACTGTTCTCACAGCTGCAATAAACCACTATTAATGAAATACTTAATTTATTTGTTTTAGAAAGAAACCCCTATGTAAATACAAACTTGGACAACAGTCTATGAAAGTATCAATTGCGTTGTGTATTTCAATTAAGGAGCTTTCTGTGATGCAACGGAAGAATTTCCAAGGCTTTTCCGTTCATATTACCATTGATCTCTCAAGAGTGAACTTTCTGGTGCTATTGGCGGACCGCAGCTGTTGGAACCAGACAGCAAACAAGGCAATTCTTCCCAGCAGAGCCATTCTACATCTCTACACAGCTGGTCAAACACCACACCCCTGCACCAGCAATGTGGAGCACAGGGCACTGACGTTGCATCACTGGGCAACAATAAACAGAGCTCAGGAAGTAGCTTTTATTCAGCTTTTTATCTGTTCCAAATTCCAAGTACACACACTGTGCATCTTAAAGAGTTACATTTGATTTAGGAGGAGTTTCTCTTCCCCCCTCACCCTACAGCTGGAATGCTGGCAGTTCCAAGGTATTTCATACCTCACATCTGAGTCTAATGGAAAAAATGCTTTTTGTATCAAATAACATAACAACTGTTAAGTTTAAAATATAAATCTGAAAACCACCTAGTATTAAACTCTAGTTCACTGACATGCAAACAATCCTTTTTAATGATTACAAGATTACCATCTCAGGCACACCACTTCATGACAGTACCATAAAAACATCCTGTTTCATTGCTCTACTCAGAACAATATTATACTGTAAGTTTTTAAGGCACAATTTCTATGTGCAGTTATTTGCCATAACAATGTTTTTAAAAAATAATTGTACTACGAAGGTTTGTAGGTTCTTTTTTAAAAAGCACAAGTAGTCTTCCGTAAAGCATTAGTTTTACCTCAGCTACGTTTTAACGACAGTTTATAGGAAATTTGTAGAACAATGTTCAACTACTCTCTCTTACATTCACACTTCACTACAATTTGGGTTTTTTGTAATATATAAAAGGCCATTCTGCCAAGTGTTAAAGTGTGAGGTGCTTGTGCTGATTGTGTTCATAGACATGACCTTAAAAAGAACCACTTTTCAAAATCAAGACTAGTGTAGTCTCAATGTGGAATGATTTGTTCATGAGCTTGATGAGCTCTGCCATTCAAAATGTGAACACTGCAATGAAACCTCAATCTTTAAGAATGGTCACTAACGGGCAGAAGACTAAAATTTCCATTTTGGTATTCAAATCAATTCAAGTGATCAAATTATTATCAAGGAGGTTTTAAATTTTCATTTCAGACTTATGGATAAACAGGTTTAAGAGGACTCAAGAAGTAGCTTGGCTCCTGGCTTAGCTAGACACAAAGGAAAAAGAAGCTAGGCAAAGGAAGGTTGGCAAAGGAAGGTGAGCTGAACTATCATTCCTTAGAGGCTACAAGTACCCTCACACTCTCCTTAGCTGAGCAGAAAGCACAACTTGTTCAAGTAGCTTAGCTGCTTAAACTCAAGTACACTGTATAATGTTAGTTGGCAACTCTTTTCCCCAGAATGCAGCAGCAAGTAACATTCACTGTTACTACACTCAGTATCCTCAGGTCTTCAAATAATACTTGTTATGAGACGGGTCTTCTAGAATTATAAACTTTAACACCATTCAGCATTGAGGAGCGAGCATATTTTGTCAGAAGAGCACCAACAGTCTGCTTCTCTGCACACAAGTCTCTAAAGAGGAAATAAAGCACATGACACTGGCATTAAGAGATACTCTCACACAAAATGAATCTGTAAAATACTTGTAACTACAGCAATAAACTGGATTAGGATATTAGGAAAAAAACCCAAACTACTGTAACATAATGCTTTAAATTACCTAAAGTTTAGAACTTACCTTGACATTTAAGCAATAGGCAAAACTACATTACTTACTTCAGAAACAAGAATTTTGCTTTTTATGGGGAGTTTTTGTTATTACTGTTGTCCAGTGAGTTTTCAATCTAGAAAAAGTTAGCTCTGAACTATTCAGTTATGTCACAGTAAATTCAGAGCCACTCAAAGGGCTGATGCAGTTACTTCTGGGTTACCATCAGTATCTGTTCAAATATATCACAGCTGGGCATTCCAGGTAGTGCAGTAGTATAAGTCTTAACCACCAAAGGAACAAAGGATGCAGTACAGGAAGCACTATTGCTCTATAGCTCTAGTGTTGTAAATATAGAGACTGATTGTAAGTGTCAGGAGGTTTGGCCTTTGAATTAAGTCTGCCTTAATCAAATGAGAGTTATTACTCATTTAAATCCAGTAGGATCAGCTTTTTATACACATTTAAATCCAAAAAAGAGAATTATAGATGCCAGAGGTGGTATTCTATTCATTCAGAATCCATATTCATTTAAAATGCAAAGTATAGTGGTTGAGGCAATGATAGCTCATCAGAAGCCACTTATGCAAAAAGGGAAGACTATAATACTAATTATATTTTAATAAAAAGAAATACACCCTTACTGTATATAAGGGGTAATATCCACTTCTGTCCACTTTTCTCGTATGCCAAATAAGCTGTTGAATCTTTCCTGGTTGTCTTCAGGTAAGTCTTCTACTTTTAGCAGAAAGATGGTCTCTGGTCTTGAACTTTTATCCACAAGAGCCAAGCCCTGTAGATCAGCATCGCAAGGAAAATGTTAAGTACAGACAAAATAATTAAACTTCCTTTTTTCTGACAATATTCCATACAAGTTGCTCTTTGCAGATCCAAAGCCTTCTAGAACTATGCTACCAGAGGCAAACTGAAGAAGTATCACAAAGGTGCTGTTTTAAATGCAGTAGTTATAATTTTCTTTATGACAAGAAGGAAGGGATAATCCATTGGGTTCCAACATCTCTCTGCCTCCTTTGAGGAAAAGGATTCCCGTAGTGCTTGCTACTCTACTGGCTGTCACTACAGTCTGTTCATCAACAGCTTCAGTTTCTGTTCCAGTCACATTTACAAGTAGTAACTGTATAGCTGCAACCTTTCTTCAAACAGCGAAACGTGCCCGAGTTACAGAAACCTGAATTATCATGATTCTAGACTACTGGTGCTCGTAGAGGATGTCATAAAGCATACTTGAACTTAAAAGCTGACAGAAACAACACAATACCAATAATGGATAAAATCTATATATGACACAAGTCAGTTACAGCCTCACAAAAGAATCCATACTTCTTTATGTTTACCTGAAGCTGATCAAGCCTTGTTGTCATCCCCTCAGGGACACTCTGTTGCCAGACTTCTTCAAACTCTGATAGATTGAATTTAACTGCATTTTGCAAAAGCATTTGTCCTATAGCTCTGCATATTTTATCTTCACGCATTTCAAAGAAAACCTCCCCTGCTGAGAAGCAAAAACTAGGTTATCTTGGGTTCTTGCCTTTTGATAAAAGAACAGAGAACACCCTTGTATCTCCATTCTGTCTTCTATACACCAACTATCCTCTTTTTTCTTTTCCTCAGGAAGTAATCTGACTTGATATTAATTTGGATAAATTACGGTATCTTCTCACTCAAGAACAAATTATGCAGAATACACAGCAGCAGTGTCCCAAATACAGTATTAATTCATATCAATAAATGTATTTGCCCTCCATGTTTTGCCCTTTCACAGTGTACTGTTTCTCCTACAGCTTTCATTCCTATTTCTGAATGGCTTGTATTAAAGCATTTGCTTAAAGAATTAACAAAACTTCCACTTCTTTAATCACCCATATGACATTATGAAGGGATAAGACTTCATTTTCTCTCACACTGACTTGGCTAAAATTTTCTTAACAGAATCAGGTATAAACACTTCCTTCTATTGTTTCAGCCACCTGTCATGCAACCTACTTAAATATATTAAGACAAGAGTCTGTTGTCACTCCAATTACTTTCCTATGTCCTTTAAGGTTGAGTGCAACTCCTACTTCAGCTGAAGGTGAGATGAAAGCAACTGTGGGAAAGAATTCAGACTGAGATTAAGGCAGTGCAATATTATATCTGCGTGTGAGATGTACAGTGGAAGTCTAATCAATACAACCAGTGGATATTGTGGTGCAGTTCAAGAGATCAAAGGTAGGTATCTACTTCAGGCAAGCTGAATTCATGCCATTGACTATTCACAATAGCACAGTTAATTGCTTAAACATCTGAGGCCTTCTAGGGTATTTAAAGAGAGATGTCATCTAAATTTTAATAGTGATCTCTCTTTAGTCACAAAATTATGGCTTTTAGACACCTAATAAATCACTTTCAGTACCTCTGTTCACAATTTTTCCCTAGTGTCTTGTACAGTTTAATAGCCTTTTTTCCTATTAAACTTCCTTTAACAATTGTACTGATTTTTAGCCCAGTTTGCTCCCTCCTTATACTGGCACTGTAGCAAACTCATTTGTTCGGGCCATCCTTCACAAAATCTACATTTCCTCATTAATAACGATTTCTTTTATGCAAAGTTAAAACTTACCATCAACATATTTCCTGCCATAGCTTACAAGAATGTGTTCTATCATCTCTCTGGAAAAAAAAAAATCAGAAATCAAGTTCTAACACTGTTCATCAGGACATTACAGAACAGTTACCAAGAAGATTAAGGAACAGGTATGGAGAAAAAAAGAAATTGAAGAGAATAGATTGAGACACATTTTTGCAGGTGAATTGAAGAAACTGATAAAAAAATAGAAGTAAAGGAGATAACAGAAGGGGACAAGTAACAGATGGGAGCTGATTTAGCCTGTCAACCCCAAAGGTCTCTTCCACTTTCTAGGTATAACTAGCAAAGACTAAAATGCATAAGGAAAATAAGGAGAAGAGACTCCTGCAATTATCACTTCTTTCAAATGAGAAAGAATTGCATCAGAAACAGTGTGGCCAGCAGGACCAGCGCAGGGACTGCCCCCCTGTAGTCAGCACTGGTGAGGCCGCACCTCAATCCTGCATCCAGTTCTGGGCCCGTCACTACAAGAAAGTCATTGAGGCGCTGGAGCATGTCCAGAGGAGGGGAATAGAGCTGGTGAAGGGTCTGGAGCACAAGTCTGATGAGGGAGCTGGGGGTGTTTAGCCTGGACAAAAGGAGGCCCAGGGGAGACCTTATCACTCTCTACAACTCCCTGAAAGGACGCTGTAGCCTCCTTAGGTGGGGTGTCAGGACTCCTCCCTGGCAACAAGTGACAGGATGAGAGGAAATGGCCACAGATTTAGACTGGATATAAGAAAAATTTCTTCATGGAAAGCATTGTCAAGCACTGGAACAGGCTGCCCAGGGAACTGCTGGAGAAACCATCCCTGGAGGTGTTTAAAAGATATGTAGATGTGGCACTTAGGGACATGCTCCAGTACTGGACTTGCCAGTGGCTGGGTTAATGGTTGGACTCAATGTTTTTTACCAACCTGAATGATCCTATAATGCAAGTAAAAAATTTGGCAGTTAATTATCCCTTACTGAGCAACAGGCACTTTTCTGAAATGCTTGCATAAAATTATAGCCTAACTGCAGACACTAAAGCAAGATATCTTTTTGAGCCAAAATCCAAATAAATGGCAAATTCTACGTATTATAAACTTAAGACTTTCTTTGAACAGTAATCTTGAATTACTTAATGACTTCAACTCTTACATTCTGAATCCAGCATTACACCAGAAAACATACCCCCATCTCAGATAGTATGCAACAGGTAAACCAAACATTTTTGGCTAGCTATAGCTTCAGAACAGGTATTTTAAGATGCTCAGCAATTTACAACTTAATTACATGCTACTTCCACCATTTACAACTCAGCAGTAATGTTCCTACTATGAATCAATGGAAATACTACCAATAAACACTAAAATCCGTTTACTAACCTATCTGTCTAAAAATTCCTGTGTTTATTTTTTAAAAAAAAGAAAATGTATCATTTACACCATGGTAACTAGAATCTAGATTTGCAAGACTATAATTCTAATAAACAGCTAACAAGTACTGTAATTAGTAATAGTTAATAATGAATGTAGCCAATTTTAAGTACTAAAAATAATTGTTTACCTGGGTTCTAGAGATCCAAGTTCTTCAAGACAGGCACATAGAGGAACCTTACTCAAAGGCCAGGACTCTGAGTCTATTAGCTGAGTCACGTGATTCAGGAGTTTCATCTCATAGTCAAAGTCTAGAATTCTCCAATACCCTGCCAAACAGAGCACCACAAAACACTGTTAGAAGGAAAACATTAACATCTTAATTCTATTGCCATAAAGATACATTACTGGAGTCTGGACATGCAGGTCACACCTTTACAAAATGCACCAGCATTGTGTCTTTTTCAGGATTAAAAGTTGAGAAAAGGAACTAATAATAAGAGCAAATGTAAAGAAGAATGAAACTTAATTATCTCAATTGTTTGTAATTCATTAACTGCCACAGATACAAAGACACTACAAATATCATTCCAAGATTAATCAGATGTGAAAAAACTAATAATCAGTTCAAGCACAGAACTGCATGAACAGAACTGGATGCATTGGCCCTACAAAGCAACAGATCAGGTCCAGAGTAGTCCACAAAAATCCAGAAATCCAGATGACTCTATGACTGCCATCACCTTGTGTCCCAGTGGGGTTTGGGCATGGCCAAGCAAAGGAGGAGCAGGACCTGTACCAAGGTGAGGCACTTGCTCAAGGCCTTGCCTCACATGGTAGGAAGACACTGAGATAAACCCAGTCCAGGAGGAAGAAAGGACTATGAAAAGGCTGGGGTTACCTAAGAGTCAGCTATTTTTGCCTCTAGGACTACAGAAAGCAGTACCCGCTCATTCATGAAGAGGGTGACCAGCTGAAAAATATTCGTGCTGCGGGTGGGATACTCTGATGCCAGTGCTTGTAGCAGCAAAGAAAGAATGATCCTGGAAAGAGAGAGACTGGCCGTGCCTGCTCAGCTTTATACTTCTGATCAGATTCATAGCAGCAGAGGACATAGATCTATGGAAATTTTTAAATAACTTGCACCTTGAACGATGAGGATGTGGAATGGGCCTTAGAAAAAGGAGACATATATTTTGGGGAAAATAGCAGGGTTACTTCCTCATAGGTAATAATATTCTTCAGATAGGAATACCTTCAATTTTGCAGGCATCTATAACCTGCAATTGGTGAAGTATTTCCTCTTCACTTGCTTGAATCACACTTAACAAGTCTTCTGTTGTATACTGTAATGAGGGAAAAAAAGAAGGAAATAAAAGAGGTTATTCTTACTCTTTTTTTGCTACAGCGACCATGCTAAATGCATTATAAGCTATAATGAAGGAAAGACTTAAGATGGATGTTTTTTTCCCCAGACTCTGAGTTTTCTAAGGTTTACCACACTCTCTGAAACTCTTCCTGTAACTTAAAACATTTTCTCAAAGGGTTATTCAATGTAAAACCCCGTCTAACTACAGGAAAGTCTTTGTACCAGGCGTAAGTAATATACCTGTATTCCCAGAATGTCAAACTAGCACAAGCAGACATTTTAAGTATCCCAGCAAGAATGAAAAATGTTCTGGCTTTCCTGAAATCACGTATTTTAATCTGTGAGATTCAAAGAAAAGGGAAAGCAAAAATCACTTATCACATCTGGATAGAAATCAGAACCCGAACTTAGTACCTCCACTGAGGGAAAGCCTCCTCCACCATGACCTCAACAGTGACATGTTGTGTTTTGGTGTCTGCTAATCAATTGGCACACAGGTAG
Source organism: Eulacestoma nigropectus (assembly GCA_013397775.1). Classification (NCBI taxonomy): domain Eukaryota; kingdom Metazoa; phylum Chordata; class Aves; order Passeriformes; genus Eulacestoma; species Eulacestoma nigropectus. Next base: position 200,477 of record VZTE01002174.1, read on the forward strand.
CACAGAGCCAGCCATAACACAAACACCTCCTTGCAGAACAGTTACGTGGGGAGATGGGAAGGTGCTGTGGGATACTGTGATAAAGACGTGGGTGGAACAGAAGGTATCATGAGGAGTGAAGTAAATGGAAGAAATACCAGACTTCAATCCACAGGAAATAGGTCATCAATTCCTTTATTCACATTACAGGCTATTTAATCAACTCTAGTATTAAAGTTCCGTTGATTATAGCTTAAGAACACGTCCTATCAGAAAGAAAAACACTGGATTAAGTATTAGATTGAGATCTATCAGACTATGGGAACACAAATGGAACAAACCAACACTAAGTTTGGAATACCCACATGTTAAAAAAACATGGAAAGGTCTCCACTTCCTGCTATGCTATTCCTATCAGAATATGTTGAAATACCATCAGGCCAAGTTCCCATCAGTGTGTCAATGAGGGATGACCATATTATACAGCACTTAAAAAAAACACTGCTAGCAATTGACAGCAAAAATATCCCCAAATAAATGTGTTTGAAAGCTTAACGCTGCCATTCAGATGCCTTGCACAGAAGACCTTGGCGTAAGTTCCTGCTTTGAAGCCAGCCTAGCAATCCCAACATCTTTTTTGAAGACATCACAGCTCTCAGCTCTGATGCTTTTATCAGCTGCATTGCCCTTGCAAACATAAAATGGAATGGGTTGACTTGCACCATGTCCACACCAGCAACTTCTAGATAATATATTTAATATGTTTCTTATTCACAGATCTTAGTCTGTGATCATCTGAGTATGTCCTATCATTTCACTGTAAAATTCAGTACTAGCTTATCTATTTATAAACTTTCCTCTAGTTTGCTAAATCACATCACTATGCAACAGGCTCCCTACAGTACCATGGATCTTTATGGCTCTTTTGCTGGGGTTCTCTGTGTATGATATAGTCCTGAAAACCATGAGAAGCTTGCAGTAAACAACCAAAAGACAGTAATTTGTTTTCAAACCAATTAAAGGTGGCCCCAGCACACGATAAATATTAAGTGTAAGCAAACAAAAGAGTGGAAATCATTACTACGCATATATTGTTGGGAATTTCAGTGAGAATTAGTCCCTTAAGAAAGAGCTTTCCCCCGGAGAGCTTTCAGATTCATTTTGAAGTTCTACCAGAGGCAAGGTTAAGACTTGTCTACATTTATCAAGATATATTTAGTTGTTCTTCAGTAAGCTCATAGAGGAAATACACTCACCTTCAAAATAAATGGTGATCAATCCTCAAACTGGGCACTAATGTTTGGGAGATGCTGACATCTTTTTATAATACTCAGTATTATGAATAAATATTATTTAATATCATTTTTTTCATGTTGCTAGCCTTTGTCAATGCTTCTAATTTTCAGACAATTTAAGACCTTTAACCTTTACCATCCTTTATTTTGCTGTATGTCCTTCTATTCCCAGATCAGATTAAGTAGGCAATTCTGGGGGCAAGATTCTGTAACTGATCAGAAATCAGTCTGTTAATCATCCAAGAAGAGAGAGGCATCATGTCTCTTCAAAGGAGAAAAGTAACATCTGTGTTTGCACATCCAAGCACACACAGATGGTTTGCTAGTGTCAGCTTCAATCAAACCTGAGCATAAAATACTTGAGAGCTACTATTTTTGGTTTTGAAGTCAAAAGGAAAACCAACCAAACTAACAAAACCCCAGAATTTTTATCAGCCTTTTATCTGAGATCATATGCTGCACAGTCCAGGTCCCTCCATTACTCTTTAGGTCCTAAATTGAGTTTCCTGGAAACATGAGAGGACAGCAGGATAGGATTTTTTTTGTGTTTTCCCTTCTTGTAGTGTCAGTCTTATTCTATGCCTTATATCATCCCTGTTATTCTCTTCAACTCCCTTCTTCTCCTTGTCATCACAATTACTGATTGGCAAGCGACTTGCACATGGGTGTGCTCTGACCTCATACATGCAAGACCCAAGGAAGAAGGAAAGGCTGCATTATACCTTAGTAGTCACATAACTGTCAAGGAATTTAGAAAAGGCTCTGAAGGTTGTCCTCCAAGAAACTTCCCACAGGAAACGGGAAATGCCCAGCCTCCTTTTGTGTCCTTCATTTTCCTCTTTTAACTGATAAAAAGGTTGCTTACCTGTACCCATTGAAGTGCTAATGACAACCAACTTGTTTGGAACAGAAGGGTTAAAAAATTAACTCAAGCACTGTGAATCATGTGAGGAAAGGGATTTTTCTACTTAAGAATGTATCTTCACTTTAATTTGCTCATTACCAATTACAAGAAAGCAATTTACACAGCTGATTTACCTTTGAAAATGTCGAAGTCTCATCTTTCTGACTATCAGGCCCGTCATATGGATCTTCCAATAAAAGCTTCCTCAGTTTCTTCAGTTTTGGTCGACATCTCCTTAATTCCCAATAGTTATGGGAGAAACCAGCAATCTACAAGAAAAACCAGTGACTCTTAAAACATTTTAACATACTATCTGGATTCAAAGCTGCTTACCAAAAATTATCAGCAAGAAGTGTTAATCTAGTCACTGAAAATAAGAAACTATTAATAGGGTAATTAATTTAAAGACAAAACAATCATTGCAATGTTTTCAATTAAAAAAATTACTACAGACAATGAAGAATAAAAACCCACTGTTGATCGATAAAAATATGTTTGTTGTGCATAAGACAAGGGTAACAACTCAACTCTGCAAGCAAATGACAGGAAATCACCACGGGAGATATTTCTGCACAATTCCCCTCAAAACTCCTTTTTGTCTTAATAGTAAATGATATTAGTGCCATAAAAGCCCTCCTGTATTAACCTGTGTCTATCTTCCCATGCTTGGGATCTATTTCATGGCCTTTTTACACCTTAGTGAATCATCATAGCCCTAAGCTCAAGCAAAGCAGACACTAACAAGGACAGTAAGCTACACTTGCACACAGCTGACAAGAGATCTCTGTTCCTTTCCCCGAGTCAACACACAAATGAAGAGTGTGCAACAGGAAGCTCAGCTGTACTTGATTCAACAACACCAACTTACCAAAGCTTTACTTTCAGAGTAATCCAGAGGTGTTCACAGGGTACAGCTTGGACTTCCTACAAGATTCTTTGAAGAGGACAGACTATTGGAGGCTTTTAGGCATCGTTTCTGCTATTTACCAAACTGACAGAAATGGCAGAGGAAAAACAGGCTCCAGCTTAGTGACTCCTGACCCAATCACTAGTCCCGTGTTAAAAAAGCTTCCATGAAAAAACCCTAGACAGTACTTAAAAATACCCTAAGTGCTTTACCAGAGTACTTGGGGTATTTTAGAAGTTCTCCATTAAAAAAAAAAAAACATCAAAACTTTAAAATAATGTTCCATTTAAATCAACTATAAGAAAAAACACCTATATATATAAGAAATCCTATATAAATTTTAATACAGAGAAATCTCTCAAATTTAATCTAACTATTCCATAGCTGGCTTGGCAAAAAATTCAGGTAAACACCAATTTCCTGATAAACTTCCAAGCTCCATGTCAAATAGCATTTACTTAAGTGCTAGGCTTTTTTCCTGCCAAGTTGTTTTCTGATCAACTTGGTAATAAGAAGATACTCTGCATAGAAAAGAAAATAACTAATTCTAATTTATATTCCAAAGCTCATAACCTGAGCTGGGCTCTGTGAGGTCACTAAAATGGCAGATGCTTTGGCTGCGAGTATCAGCCGTGCAAGTGATACAAAGATCAGCACTGAGACTGCAAGGGAAGGGCAGGGAAGCCCCAAAGTACTGAGTACACATGGTATCTTTTGCTATGTTTCACAATTTGCAGTATAAATGAACCATCTAACATTTTTGAACCATTTTGAGAGCTCTTAGAAATAAAACTTTTTAAATAGTTCCTAAAATCACATGTCTATGATGTGTAACTTCACAGGAATAGTGAAATTATTAAATGTAGCAAAAAAAAAAGGTATATGGAAGAATATTACTTTCTTATTAACCTACTTTAGCTTGAATTAACTTTCTGCATTAGCTCCTTGGACCTCATGGAAGAAATGATGTTAAGCAGGATTATTCCTCAATGATGCCATTATGTCCATTACAGCAAATAATTAACTAATATTGGTCTAACTGTTTTTAATAGTATTTTATTAACTATGCTTCAGAAGAGCAGAGAACAACGAATTCTTTAAACTGAGAACTCTGAAATCATTCAGTCCAACAAATGTTTTGATATGCTAAGTGAAAGAGCCATCTTTGAATATATTTCTGTATTTAAAAAATAATATTCAGGCATGACACGGAAAAATCTACCTTTTGGGGAATGCACTCCTAAAAATCAACCTGTAAATAGCTTATTTTAAAAATAGTTGCTAACAATGAGAAATTATATTTTCTTTGCAAGCTTTTAATATCTACCACAGGTAATTACTATGCACTGAAAAGAAACCAAAGTTTTAACTTCTTGGAAGCAATAATAATCATACATCACAGAGAAAGTTCAACTCAAAAGAAAGGCCCTAAAGCCATGCTGGACACCTTAAGGCATAGCATGGCCCTGTGTAAAAAGCACATTTATAAGGAGATCCTCCTGGAGCTGGTCAATATAAAAAGAAGCTACAGGAGACTTGTCTTTTCTCCAGTGGCAGCCTGCAATAGCAGCTAAGCAATACCACAGGGCATCTAAAACGGCATTAGAAGCCTATGTTTAGGCAACTGAATCCCAGCTGGGTTTCATATATGCATCTTCGACAAAATACAAGAAATTACAGAGAATAAGGAAGCAGAGAATTAAACCAAATGAACAAAAACCCTCAAAGACATACCTGTGAATGAATAATATTACAAGATACCGGATCTGTGTTCAGCTCCTCTGGAGTTTTGCAACCAGGAACAAACAGCAGCATATTTGAGGTGTCTGCTATTTTCATGTCATAAGTTTTATCTTTGCTGCACAACACTGCGTGTTCATCCTTTTCACCACGGATGACTAGGCTGGAAAAAAAATCAGCACAGAACTAATGATGCATTTTTACCTCTATTTCAGGATGAACACTTGTTAAACTTGTCTGATATTTTCTCACATTTATACATTCGTAAAGAAGTTATAAACTGCAGTTCTGTTTTGTACCAGCAGTCACAGTTCACCAAAATATAAAGATGCAAATGTCAATTAGACTGTTTTTCCCTCTCATTTTAAAGTGGGAAAACTCAAAAGACCAGCATTCGAAGTTTTCACGCAGATCACAGCTGAACACCTATAGTCATACACTGATTCACGTGACCACCCTAAAACACTGATTAAGTGATGCTTAATGCCTGAACTAGTTCACTAATCTTAGAAATTAGACTACAAATAGAGTTATTCTTTAATGAGGGCTGAAACTGGCCCACTACGAAACAAGAAAGCAAAGAGAAATTGCGTCTATTGCACAGAGCCCTTCAGATAATAAATATCTATTTTCTTGCAAGTAATTCCAAGCAGGAAAGAAAATAATCTTCTAGAACAATTCTGGAGAAAGAGACAATGTAAAGTACCCTCTTCAGCTCACATACGATTAAGTAAAGATTCTGCATGAGAACATGATAATACCAAAGCAGCACCACAAGAGAACATTCAGTTCCCTCCCAGGCTACACTAACTTAAGCGTTCAGATTCAATTTAGTTAAACTGCTCCTCTTGCTTCCCAAAGCCTACATGCTTGAACAAAGCTCAGCTGTGCCCCAAGGGGTCCTCAACAGGATTCAGGCCTCTAACAGATGATACTTTATCAGTATTGCACTAAATAGGAATGGGCTTACTAACATACATCTCAGAGAACTACCTTCTTTAGAGGGAGTTCTCGTATTAAAGATTTTCCTTATGTCACTGGCATTGCTGTAAAGGAAGAAATTTACAACAGTATCAAAACCTCAACTAGAATCTGCTCTCGGTCCAGAGTTTGGTGTCACATAACCATCCTATCCTATGCCCATACTATTACTGCACATCCTTCCCTGCCAATTTGTCTACCTTGTAGGCACCCTCCCATCCATCAGACCTGCAGAGTTCTAACAGGAAAATCTCAAAGTCAGCAGGATTCTTTTAGAGACATAATCTCTTTTCTAAACCTATATTCAAATGTCTGATCATAGAATCATAGAATATCCCGAGATGGATGGGACCCACAAGGATCATTGAGTCCAACTCCTGGCCCCGCTCAGGACTGCCCAAAGAATCACACCATGTGCCCGAGAGCGCTGTCCAATTGCTCCTTGAACTGCAGCAGGCTTGGTGCTGTGACCACTTCTTGGGGAGCCTATTCCAGCCCCTTCTGAGTTTTGTTTAGAAGCCTCCACAGCAGGAAGTTGTCCATATAAAAAACCCCAAACAAACTCAACAAACTTCTTATAGGTGTAAATAGTTTCTAGTTTCCAGTGTAACTGAGACAGGTTTAAGGGATTTAAGGAGCAGTTATGCAAACTGCATCAGAAGAACACAAGTGTGGACAAAGCCCCCTTCACGGGATGGCCCTGCCTCCCCCCCCGCGCCCGCACCCGCACCCGCCGTACCTGTGCCCCGCCTCCAGCTCGGCGCAGAGCCCCGGCTCCAGCTGCAGCAGGCAGCACTCGCCGCCGCCGGCCTGCGGGCCGAAGCTGAGGCAGTGCACGGTCGGCAGCAGCTCCTCTGGGTTCAGCTTGGCCGTCTGCAGCGTGGCATCCACCTCGGCGCGGCTCCGCATGTCGGCCCCAGCCCGCTCCGAACTCCGCGCCACGGCCTCCATGCCCCGCCCCGCCCCTCTGAGGCGGGGCCCGGCCGCCGGCGAGGGGGGCGCCGGTGGCGCGCGCAGGCTGGGTTGTTCCGCGGTTGGCGGCCGCGCGGCCGGCGGGAACGGCTCGGGATTACACCGAGGGGAATCGCCCCTCTCCGCTCCTCCGCCGAGTCTAATCTGGGGCAAACCTCCCGATTTCTGTCCAGTTGCACAGCAGCCGGGCCGTGCTGCAATAAAATCTCTCGTTTTGCCGAAAATGCAATTAAAATCTACAAAATGAGCGAAACTAAATACGCAGACAAAACACTACAAACAGGCCCAATATGGAAGTCACTGCCCAGCTCTGAGGCAACATAGAATCATAGACGTGTTTAGGTTGGAAAAGGCCTTCAAGATCATCAAGTCCAAGCCTTTATCTGGCACTGGCAAATCCAGCACTAAACCATGTCACTAAGTGCCACATCTACATGTCTTTCAAACACCTCCAGGGTTGGTGACTCCACCACTTCTCTGTGCAACCTGTTCCAGTACCTGACCACCTTTTCTGTGAAGACTTTTTTCCGCATATCCAACCTAAACCTCTGCTGGCGCAACCTGAGCCATTTCCTCTCATCCTGTTACTTCTTATCTGGGAAAATCCCTGCCTGGCTACAGCCTCCTTTCATGGAGAGGTGGAGAGCATTAAGTTCTACCCTGAACCTCTTTTCTTTTCAGGCTAAACACCCCCAGCTCCCTCAGCTGCTCCTCATCTGACTTGTGCTCCAGACCCTTCACCGGCTCCGTTGCCCTTCTCTGGACTCGCTCCAGCCCCTCAGTGTCTTTCTTGTAGTGAGGGGCCCACAACTGGACACAGAACTTAAGGTATGGCTTCACCAATGTCACGTACAAGGGAACAGTCATTGCCTTGGTCCTGCTGGCCACACTGTTTCTGATACAGGCCACTGACGCCGCTCGCCCCAGCCCGGATTCCGGGGGCAGTGCCAGTTACCCGGAGGGCTGTCCTGAGTTGCTGGACCTGTTCGCAGCGGGGGGGCAGCCGGGGGTCACACAGGGCTCGGCAGCTCCCAGGTGGCAACGGCGCGGGAAGAAGCAAAGAAGCGGATGAGCTCTGACACAGCTCCACGGGAACAGGGTTTATTATGGGGTGATGAGGGTCCGGAAGCGCAGGGGCCGAGAGAGCCCCGAACAAAGGCCGACATGGGGTTAAGAACAAGGGACGAGAATGGGCGTGGAAACCGTAGGGAACCAATAACTGAGGGCCAAAGGGGTGTTACAGAGGCGGGGAAATGCACCGAGGCCCAATGGGGAACAAGGAAGGCGGGGAGAGAGAGCAGAGAGCCAATGGGCTGCTGAGGAAGGTAAAAGGTTCTGGATGATAACCAAGTATAGGGGAGAAGGGAGGGGAAACAAGGATCCAGTGCCCAGGGAGACACCTACATATGGGTGCAAGGGCTGCTGGGAGGGTTCTATGTTGTCACCCTAACCCTGGGGAGTTTGCCCATTAACCAGCTTCCACTACTGGCGTGTCTTATTTGTTAGTTTGTGGCTGGTGTTAAACAGCGTAGAGATAGCGTGCCACACTGCAATAGGCCACCCTGTTACACATTGGCTCATACTCAGTTATGGTTGATTAGCACTGCTTTTTGACTTCGCAGCTTTCCAGTCATGCTGCTCCAAGCGTGGAACATTGATGTGCCACTCTGTAAGTTTTACTTTGCCAGCGTAGTATGATTGTGAGTGTGGCGAGAAGAAAATTGAGTGTCCAAGTCCCTGCAATGGGGCCTGACTCTGGGTGGGAAAGCACTGCTGAGGGAGCTGCCACCCACTGGCATCACCCACCCTAGGTCCTTCTGTCCTTCTGGGGACAGTCTGACTGTGGGCAGCTATCTGCAGGTTCTCATCCATGCACGACCCCTTAAGAAAGGGCTTGCACAGCCTCCACACAGAGGTTTGTCTCCCCGTGACTCAGGGCCCCGCTCAGGTTCTTGCTGTGGCCTGACAGGGCTCCCTCTGCCACAGGAAGCTGTGAGGAAGTGCTTGAGTTAAAGCCATGACAGAAATGAGTGGAAACCACAGGCATGCGCAATTATTGCAATGGAAATAGTGTGCAGCTCAGAGATTCAAGGGGAAGTCTATTGACATCCTTAAACCATAAGAAGAAAACAAAAGAGGAGGCTCAGAACACAGCAGCTCAGCAGCAGTGGGAGTCAGATGAGCAAATAAGTGAATAGTCTTTCGTGATGCTTGGCGCTTAACCAGTGTCAAACTGCCACAGCAGGTTACTAGCCCAATTAGAAAAGTTGGTAACGCCTCTGTGATGACGTATTTATGACAGGAAAAACCACAGGAAGCTCTTCTTTCTTCTCCCGAGGGGTGGTGAGGTGGTCACTGGGACCTATCCCAGCAGGGGGCTGCCGGGGCCCTCCTGTGGCCGGGACCGCTCGTACGGTGCTGGTGGGGACCACGCAGCCAGGGTCACCCATGCGGTGCCAGCAGAGACCATGTGGCCAGCGATGAAAACGTGGCGAACAATTCCCCGATATGGAGCCCAGACGAAATCAATTTTCTCAGTGCAGCGCAGCTCTATAAGAACTTTTCAGTTGATGGAACTTGAGAACAAACAAACCTACAGACACCAACTTTCTTCCAAGTCAGCGAAAAAGGAGAAGTGAGGACATGTGAGGAGAACCAACACGGCGGCACCGAGGTCAGTGAAAAGAAGGAGAGGAAAAAAGTGCTCCAAGCGCCGGAGCTGAGATTCTTTTGCAAGCCGTGATGAGGACTGTAATACAATAAACTGTTTCCTTCTGATTCATTAGGTGCCTGGGGTGTGCAGATATCTGCGCGCAGCCCGTGAGGGAGAGTACTCGTGCTGGAGCGCATGGATACTGAAAAGCTGTAATTGGTGAAGAACTCGAACAGAAGGAGAGGACCTTTGCTTCCAGAGATAAAGAGAACCCTTGCTTCCAAACTAGAATAGCTCATCCTTAAAAAACTAAACCCCATGAACTAAAATGACCCCTGCTAGGTAGTTGTGGGAAGACTGCTTGGCCCATGGGAGGGACTCATGTTACAGCAGGTCGAAACAGCAGAAGAAAGAAACTTTTTTCCTTAAGCGTACTGAAAAAAGATTTTTAAGAAGTGAAAGACTGACCACCATGTTTTGTCTCCTTGCACGGTTGGTGGGAAAGAGGGAAGGACTGGGAAGGAAAGGTGTTTTAAAGGTTTATTTTAGTTCTCATTACCCTTTTTACTTTTAATTCTGTTAATAAATTTTCTTTATACTGTTTAAGTTTTAAACCTGTTTTGTCTTCAAGTGTTTTTCCCCTAATCCTTATCTCAATTCATGAAGTTTTCAATTCCTCCTCCTCTGCTCAGCTGTAGCAGAGGAAAATAAGTGGATAGTTTTTCATGGGTGCTTGGCACTTAGCCAGCTTCAAACCGCAACATTCAGGAAACAGTTAATTCAGCAATCCCAATTTAACTAATCACCGACTGCAATCAGCCCACCCTGGTGCCAATCGGAGGCTTTAAGTGGCTGCTGGGAGGGTACAGCTGTGAGGTATAAGGTGTGCCCCTGTCAGGGTAAGGGAGACTTAGACTGAACTGCTAAATAGCCTCTGCGTCCTCAGCTGGGCTGGGGACAGGGCAGGAATGAAGTCAAGCCTGAAGCAAGATAAGCTTTGGCATAGTTTTTCAATTGACAAATGTTAAGGAAAATTAGTGTTAGTGGAATGTGGTTGACGATTGTTGAGTGAAGTTAGGAAACAAAAAAAGGATCGTTGAAGATTGTTATAGTCTTGCCTTTGAAGTTCTTCGCCCTGTATAATCTTTCCCAGGACTCAAACATCAGGGATGTGAACTGTTAAACAAATGAAGAGCAACCGTTAAATCTGAAGGGCATTTGACAAATCAAATAAAAGAAATAACGCCAAAGCTCCACAACTGAAACATAGAAAAATGAGCCAGGAGATAACATAACAGTGCATGTTACCACTGTCAGGCTCTAGTCATTAAGTAGCATGTTAGGAGGATGACTTCCCATGTGTGATTGCAACTGAAGTACTTGGGAGCTCTGCAGTAAAATGTAGTGAGAAAACTGGGCTACATGACATGGGGTGTTCAAATGACAAAGATATACACACTAGATACTTACTTATGTCCTTCAAAGCACAACAGAGGTAGCTGGGACAAAAAAAAAAGATAAAGCCAGCACTGGAAAAACTGGCACAGTGCCAAAGTTGAATACAGCAACACATTATCAGCTCAGTGATAATTACACAATTCACAGTTACAGTTCTTGGAAATTATTCCACAGGAGAGGCTCACTTTGATTAAAGCCTCGTAAACCCTAGTTCAAGGATTTCTTTTTTCAGCTGGCATGCCATCTGCAATATTTAAAATTAGCATGTGTGTTACAGTTTCACTCATTAAATGACAGTTTCTCATTGTCTAGAAATATCTTGGATGTGCCCATTGTGTTTCAGTACAGAAGGTGACCACCGAAGCCGTAGGTGTGACTGGTGTTAGATCTTTGAATGCTGTTTCAGCACATCACAGACTCCTGTGAAACACTGGGAGAATGACTGTCTACAATGAATGTGTTACATTTCCTTCCTAGGAAAACAAGAAAGAGAAAAGAAAGACCAAACAGAAAATATCATTATGCCATTGTATAAATCCATGGTGCACATTTATGCTGAATAACGATTGTTTAGTCTGTCTTAAATGTAAGAACTGGGGATTACTGATGAAAAGAACAGAAAGTAATGGATAACAGGACAGAATAAATTTCTATGCAACACACTGAGGAACGTGGGAGATGTGGTGAAAGTCAAAATGACTGTGATCCATGAAAGAGTTAAACAAGTTCACGAAGGCTAGATGTGCTTGTCTCTGTTAATCACAATATTCAGGTTTTAGTCATAACTCAGGATCCTAAATAAATTCAGACCCCCTAAATCACCAGAGCACACACTCTTCCGCTCTCCATTGGAGTTGGTTATTGAGACATACTTTAATTTTTTAAACGTTTTTTTTTTTTTGGTAGTGAAAGGTAAAACAGCAAAACAGTGGCTTGCATATTCTATGTTGCGGACCTTGATTCATTTGTATTACTGTACCCCAGTAAAACCATCATACCTGGTGATGTCAGCCAGAAAAGCACCACAAAGCAGGAGCTAATGAGTCCAAGAGTCCAACAGGGAAAAATTCAGCGAATTAGCAGAAAAACCAGATAGCTCATTGCTACCTCGGACAAGGCTGTCTTGTCAGTCTTAACAGGTCACCAGGGATATGCAAAACACTTATATTCAAATTGGGAGAAAATAAACAGCTGTAACCAAACCTAAATATTTGTGTAAACAATACAATAGCTTGGAGTATCTTGGTGACAAAAAATTTGGTTCTGGCCTGGAAAGACTGGAGAAGAAACACTCAACCACAAAGCCGGAAAGCATACATGAAAATAACTGGAGCACAAACAGCTTGGAAATGACTTTAAGAATTTCACCGTATGCAGTTATGACAAGCAAGAACCCAGATGCCCAATGCTTATGAGACAACTAGCAATTAGAGACCTGTTCCTTTGCTATGTTACTTCTTTGCATGGACTGCATGTGTCATTGCAAACAAAGGCAGAGGATCAGTCATGCCACACTGATTTCATGATAAGGTGGGGTAAAACTGAACAAACTGGTATCCAGCCTACGTTCAGAGCTTCTCCCAGTCTCAGCCAGTCAGCCACATCCATTGCTGCACAGCATGTCCTCACAGTGTGAACACTGGTGCAGTGGGTGGGAAGGTGCTGTGATGTCTGTTCACATTGGCATGAAAGAGCAAGCTATTTTTTTCAAGAATGTAATAATGTCAGGGACCCTTTTAAATTTAGAGTATTTGTCAGGCAGCCAGTTTAGTTCATGCCTGAGTACATAATTAAAATCTTTTGCTCTCTGTACATCATTTTCTGGGTAGATCTCCAGAATGCTTCTACCACAGCAAAGCCTGTAATTCAGACCCAGATGAATTCGCTAGTTGGGAAAATTAACAGCAATACTTTACTGCAGGCCCTAAAATTAAATCACATAAAACACCTGCTGCTAGAAATATTTGAAATGGTGTTATCATTAGTATCTAGGAGTTACATGAGATAAATGCAAATAAATGTAGTTTTTAAAATTCTGTGTAGAGAATTTTGTGGCTAATTTCAAGGCTCAGTCTGGAGACCTTATTAACAGTGACAACCTAAATATCAGTATGTGTCATCTGGCAAGTTATCCCGTCATTTCACTTCTTGACTAGCTACTATCTGCATAGTAGTAACCTCAGAGAGTGGGTGGTTTTTAGTTAATCTATTATTAATTTTTAAGGCATTGCTAGGGATATGTGCTACAAATACATCCCCGCAAACTACATACTTACACTTTCTGTATGAATCTAAAATAAATAAATAGATTAATCAAATTCATATGAAAACCATAGCCATTTTACGCAAAATATTTTAAAAAACCCAAACAGGAAAATGCATCAAGTATTCTATTTGTAAAGAGAATACAGTGGAGTAGTAGAGTGGCATAGGAAAATGACAGTGAAAAATAGCAAGATGAAAATTCAAATGAGAAGAAGCCAATATAGAAAAAGCTCATGTAACAAAGGGAGCAGAAGCCTTACATGGGAAAGAATAAAATGCAATACAAATGAAAACATCATAAAAATTCTGTCCAACAAACCTAATGCTGGAATGAGCTGCAGAACAAATACCTGATTCTCTTACCTTCTAGGTGTTTCTCATGTTTCTGCTTGTAGGGCCTTCTAGTTTCACTCTAAGTTGTGATGAACAATGAGATCTTAGGCTGTAACCTTCCGAGAATTACCAGTTTACTCAATTTTGCCATTCTCAGCTTTCTTCCTGATGCTGAAATGTTACATGAGCAGCCTATACCCTTCTCATCCTGCTCCCCAATATACCTAGAAGCCCTTCTAATCCCCATGCCCTTTTTAGCCCCATCAACCTGATGTGAAAGTGGAAAAACTGCAGACATCTCTGCAGGAAACATTTTGTTCTGAAGATTTCCACCTAGCCCCCTCATTAGGTACTAGGGCTTATGCCTAAAGCATTATATTTTTGACGATTTTCTGTGAAGATGCTAACCATCTGTATTTTTTTCCCCCTGCTGCTGAATACTGGAGTTTGTCATGAGGACAAACATTTTTCCATTGTAATCACTGTGTCAATGACTAGCTGGATTTTTTTCTTACAACTCTGTGAGTAATGAATAGTAGTGAGTATATCACAAGGGCTATCAATGTCTTGAGATGCTGAACAATTTGACAGCATGTGGTAAGCTGTAACCAGGACAACATGAGTAACTTTCCATTCTCAGATGGCGAATCACTGTTAACTCAGAAAAGTAAGTTCACTGCCTGTACACTTAGGAGAGATCCTTGTCCTCTCACCTTCTCCTCTCTAAGTGTTGGAGACTGGGTCATCAGTTTTGACATGGACCTTACCTAACAGAATTGCCTCTCCCTGGGAAATAGTTCAGTAAGTAGTTGATGAGGCTGCTCTCACCATGAACTGCTTCAGAAGAGATCCTGCGTGAGGCATGAGGGGAAATACTGCCCTTTGAGGCCCTCTTCAGAGAGCTAAATGAGTTTTCTTCCAAAATTTAATGATTTGAATGAGAGAAACATCAAAGGCAACTAAAAAATTTAGAAAGCTGTTATTAAAATTTCTATGCAGGTTCCATTCCTGGGAGAGTGCACACTGGAGTCTGCCAAATTGTGTTATAGAAAAAGTACAGGTTTAGCTGATCCTATTCCATAGTGGGGATGTGCACTAAGTGGGTCTTCTGAGATGCTTCCAGGTGAGTTTTCTATGTTGACATCTTTAAGTGTGACAATTTGGAGGGCTCCTCTCCAGAGAGAGAAGTCAGTGCAGATAGGGAGGGAAGGTCTTGTCTCTCTGACAGTTGCTGTGAAGCCAGTGTAATACAGAGGGGAAAAGCTCTGAGGGACATCACAAAGAAAATTTATTCCTTCCATCCCCTACCTCAGCCTGGCTTTAGTGCTGCTGTTACAGCTTCTTTCCCTCTGTTTTCTCCAGCTCATAAGTCCTACTTATGTTCTTAGTGGGATGCTTTTCTCACCAATCCTCTTTTCTTCTCCAGTGCTTCCTGGGCCTTTTTATCCTTGTTTCACCCCTCTTTCCTGTGGGAATGCACCTTGGTGAAATTTTCTTCTTGGACTCAAGAACTACAGACTGATTTTTATATGCTTTTTTTCCTGCTGAGTTGTAGAGAGCAGAATAGTCTTCCCACTACAGTTCAGCCCTTGGCAATATTGTTTACCAGGTCCTCTATTTCAAGAAACCTGAATTTGGTCTTATGAGAAAACCTTGATATGGTTCTGTTTCATCCCAGTTCTGTCTTCGGTGCCTCCTTCCAACAGTTTATTTGGCATCCAGTTACCCTGATGCAGAGCTGCTTTCTCCATAAAGAATTCTGATTCTCAATAGCACTAAAGATACCTTCTCTTGAGTTCAATAAAGGCCCTGGTCATAGCCGATCATTTTGCTATATCTTAGCACAGTGCAGATTCTGATTTATTTGAGAATCATGTTCTACTGAGTTAATCTCATTGCTTCAATACTGTAGGACATCCAGAAATACTTTGAGAATCCAGGAAGTCCAAGACAAACACTTGCTTGCAAAGTGCCTTCATGAAAGAGAATATTGAATTATCCAATGTTTTACTGACTTTAATTTTTCATTTTTGCTAAATTGGGCAGTTATTTTTTATGTTCATTGGGGAGGGAAATTAATGATGGAATCAAATATGTTTGTGTTTTTAATTGTGTGCAAAGATTGTATTGCCTAAAGATTACTCCTTTATAAAATTAGCTTAATTTTACAGTCTTTTTCTTTTGTGGAGCATCGATTCACTACAATTTTCTAATTGGCATTTTCATACTTAAATTCTTGAAAGGGCCACAGGGTGGCAGAACGGTTAAACACTGGCAACAGTTCTTTATGTGGACATGGGCAAGAGTGAGGCGCGCCAGCGTAGCTACTGTGGTGATTATCCCAGTGGAGCTGAGTGATGCCATCGGTTTGTAGAGTTGCCGATGTCCCGCAGCAGTCGTGGCACATTGTCAATGTGCTGTGCTGCTGCCTGTGCCCCAGGGAGGTCTGTCAGCCAGAGGAGCGGCTTCGCTGGCAGGTGTTCCTCAGCCACGGGATGTCTCTGTGTGCCCCACAGCCTCACCTAATGAATGACAGGGTGGGATGTGGTGAAGGACAGAGACAGTACTGAAGCCTCATCAGTCTATGAGGAGGACTGTGATTCTGTGCCTCATAGATGCAGCTGTTTGACATCTGTCAAGCTGTTTGCCTCTGTTCCTGCCACCAGAACCACATATCCCCAGAGACATGCACACTGCACGCATGCACCCACCACCTACCCCAAGCCCTGGCTGTGTTGCTCACCCCAGGAAACAAAGAGTCAGATTCCCTACGGCAGAGTGTGCTCCATCCTGGGCAGCGTGGAAAGAGAAATAATCAACAGAAACTTGCGCTGAGAAGCTGGAATAGGTAGCAAAGGACTGGTAGGATACCAAAGAACAAGAAAACCAACCCATGCCTGACTGTTCAGGGCTGATCACAACTCACTGTCAAACCGCCAGTTCAAGCCACAGTGCTTTAAGCAAACATTTTAAATCTTGCAACCAGACATCAGAATGCATTAACACAGATGAGGCTGGGGGACACCTTAAGAAGCTGGCTTTTACCATTGAGCTAGAAGGTGTTGTCTTCACACTTGAGAAGTGGTTTAGAAAGCAGTTCCTTTTCAGCTCTTAGTCACACTTCCCATCTGACTCACACCTCCCAGTCCAAGCATTAGGCTGGATACTACACAAGTCTAGGACTATGAGTTGGACTAAACATATGATATAGACATAACTCTAGCTGAACAAGTTCATAATTGCTGTTGGTTAAAATGAAGAATAAAATAAAGAGAAAAAAACCAAAAAAAAGAACTACTGGAAATATATATGTAACTTCTTCAAAGATAAACCTGAGATTTCAGACAGGTTTACAGGTGCTTTTTGACTTGTAAATATTTTTGTGATGCTCAAATTAGAAATCATTGAAGAGGGATTAGAAAATATTCCAGGTATAATAAAGTAGGGGGACTTGAGTGGACAGAACAAACGACAACATGCATTGGGTAGTGCAAAATGCTGGTTTAACAAAGCATACTGTCAACTGGAATTATTTGGGTTACTGGTCTGCTGTGAATTTCTGACCTTTTACCTTATTGTAGCTGCTTGTTTCTATAAAATATTTACCTGCTCACAAGAGCAAGCACTAAAGCAGGTACCCATCTCTTGATCATGCCTTAGCTGTCAGTCTGCACAGGAACCTCGCTACCTCTGTCTGGCCTAGTAAGTGTTTGAATATTTAATGCAAAATGGAAAAGCTGTGTAAGGACAGGCTTAGAAAACCCCTTTTAGATTGCCTCTGCACATCTCAGGATCAAAATGCCTTTTTCTCTGCACTTCAGCTCACTATTATAACAACTACCAGGTCAGTGACACATGAAATATAAGAATCTAAATAGATATGAGTCTCACTCTCCTGCTGAAAAGTTGGACAGACGGTGAAAAATTCCTTCTGTTATCTCACCGTGGAGGCTTTTGCAGGAACTTGTATGCAGTAATAGAAAAAGAGAAGTTTAAAACATATCCTTTTTCTTCTTTTTTTTTTTTTTTTTCCTGAAAACTTACTAACTTTTCCTGTGGTTTATCACAAGACTAAAATTAGCTCGGCCAGATGCATTCTCTCCTTTGAATCACACAAGCACTGATTCTTATGACCAGTTCCTAGCAGACAACTTAAATGGTTCAAACTTAGAGCAGCAGTGAATGTAATCTGTGCACTTCCATGTGTGGGAAACACTATTGTACATAGCCTGAAAAGAGGAGGGGAGATTGGACAATACCTGGTAGTTCCTATGGTTCCCCTTCCCAGGCCTCTAGTGCTAAGGAAGTCAACCAGTTGAAACACAAAGACAAGTGAGCTCTCTTTGCAAATAAGCATGGGAATACAGAAAAAAACCTTCACACTAATTTTCCATGAGTGTTGCAAGAGCTACTTAAATAAAAGGTCAACTTAAAAGCCAAAAACCATTTTGTATTTGTCTTTCTCAGCAAAGAGAGTGACCAAGTATTTTTAAATTTGATGTTTACATAATGCTGTCTCTTATACAAAAGATGTTAGGAAAAAAACCCCACAACCATCCAACAGTTTACCTGCTAATGCCTTTTGTTCCTGAAGTGCTTCACCATCTTTTGCATCTGTGTCATTTTCCTGTTTAAAAAGCTCTAGTCATCCCAGCAAGGGAAAGCCAAAAAACTTTATATGGGACTCAAAACCAAGGCTATAGGAGAAATGAGAAGTATAGACATGAATACTTTTAATTCTTTCATGAGGACGTCTTGTGTTAAAATAAGCTTGCAGAAAATTGATTAGTGAGACTAAAGAATTAATTTATCAACTATCAGATTAATTTATTGAGTCAAAATGTAGGCCACAGATACAATAATCTTCAAAGCAGTGAAAGCAATATTCTTATTTCATTATGTAAACGTCTAGTGTTTCACCACTTGAGCATTTACTAAATGAGATAAGAAAGTTTATACAACTTACTAACATGTTTTCTAAACTCAGTACTCTAATACAATGTGCCTATTCATGCATGAGGTTCCACAGTGTTGTGACCTTGGCAGTTCAAGTGTGCAGCCTCATACCTTACTGCATGCCAGAGCCTCTAGTATCATCAAAAGTCACTGGAAGACACGAGCTTCCCCTCACACCTGTGATACCAACCCTCCAGCAGACCTATGCAGCTTTTGTTATTCTCTTGATGTTGTGGAGGATGAGTTTTGAAGTGTCCCAGGGCTCCAGCTCAAAGATCTGTCATGCTTTTGGCTGAGGAATGCCTTACTGTTGGCTAGCTACCTTCGTCTCACTTAACTTCAGCCATGCTAAGGTAAAACTCATGTATTCATATCTAAAATAGGCATAGACTTCTAAAATTGATCCTATATCTGAAAAAAGAAATCAGTCTACTTCCTGGAGGTTATCTCAGAGGGATGCCTCTCTCTCTCTTGCTGTCAGGATTTCAGACTCTGCACATGCTGTCCTACCTCTTAGAGGGGCATCTTAGTCTTCATGGCCAGTCTCCCTTGGGAGGAAGTGTCAACACAGCCTAATTTTTTGCTAGACCTTATGTTCTGTAGTAGTCTGTAGATTAAAAACAAGTTGCAAACATCCAATCAGGTTATTTTGTGTAGCTTTTTACTGGCTCTTGGCTGAAACGTGACCCTTCAAGGTTATGTCAATTAACCTTTTTGGGTGACAGCAGGCTTGGAGTGACTGATAGCCAATTCCCTCCTCTCAGGATAACTGTAACTGTAAGAAATTTCAGTGTAAACATGTGGAACAAATTACAAATGGGGTATCAGTGTGCAAAGGCCAATACGAAATTCTATAATCATTAAATAATCCAGATTAGGAATTTGCACTGGCCTGCATTTTGCAAGCTGCAAAACTGTCCAAGGAAAGATATGGATTTCAGGCTGCAGCTCCACAAGCACCCTGTCATGATACCTTATCACTCCATAAAGACAGCTTCTTCTCCCTCTTCCACCTCGTTTGTTCCTGTTTCAAGCTGCCAAGGCCCACTCTACCTTGGTGTCAGCTCTGACACTCATTGCACCTTGCAGCCATCTGCACAGCTCTGCTCACTAGCTCAGAAGAAAGTTCTCCGCTTTCTGGTACTCTTCTGCCTGTTTAGTGAATTGAATTGCAACGAGCAGAGGTCCTAAAAGTGGGAAGACTAACACAAGACACATTTCAGATTGTGCTGCCAGAGCCTGGAAGAACAGTGTATCTCCTTTTAGCAGCAGTGAATGGACGAAATCAGCCAAACCCAGGTGACAGAACCAAGGAATGGTCTGCAATGTACATTCCCTTGAAACTGTCTTTCCTTCAGTCATGTGATAAAGTGCTTGATAAAAATTACTGTGTACATGTTTTGTCCTAAAGATAAGGTCAGATGAGACGGTTGTTTCAATTCCCTTTTTGTTTCCAGCTCTGTGAATCTGTACTTTGTATGTTTGCAGTATGACGGGAATTAGAGGCTGTTTGCAAGTATTCAGATTGACTGTGTCTTCCAGATTTACAGAAAGTAATCTCAAGCTGTAGCGCTTACAGTCCTAAGGTGTCCCTGTCTCTGGCCCAAATGAAACGAGGGCAGATTGTGCTTTTCTCCTTTTGCCATTCATAGACCTCTGGTCTATGCTCTTTGAGACCCACAAAGGTGCATTAAACTCTACTGGATTGAACCAAAGGTCCATCTAATCCTGTGTTCATCTCAGTGACTATAAACAGATGCTTAAGGAGAAGCAGGGAAAGCACACATGAAGTGTCACACAGGTGCTTGCCTTGTGAGACAATTATTTTTAGAACAGAGAATTTCCTGAGCTGGATGTGGCTGCTATCTGCTTAGCAACCCTATGTAGATTTCTTTTCCAAGTATTTTTCTCCTTGGTTCTAAGTCCATTCTTTTACATCCAGAGCCACCTTTGGTAATAAATGTCAGAAGTCTACTGTGGGCCATGCAAACAATACCTTCTTCCCATTGTCTGCACTCTGGTTACCGCTAGGTTCACTTGATTCCTTCTTAGTTCTTCTTGTGGTTCTATCATTTTGGTTCTGAATCGATGACAGTATTGCAAGTACTTTAGCTGACACAATTTCCATGCACACAGAGTATGTGCAGGCAGAAATAAAGGCAATGAGTAAGCAATCAAGGTATTGTATGTGTTTGCAAATGAAAACCATGGTTGGACCACTGCAGAAGATGCCTCCTCCTGGACTTTTTTAAAGAAAAAGCCGATTTTTTTTTTCCCCATCAAAAATGTTGACAAACAGTGTTCAAGACCTTGCAATTTATTTCCCGTTGCCAAGACAAAATGTTCCTCTGCCCTCAAGAATTCTGCATCCTCTGTCGCCTGGAGACAAAGAGTTGACGTGAGCAGGGGACCAGGGTCTGAAAATAACCCCTGGGTGGCAGATAAGCAGAAATGTGGACAGCAGGAAGGCAGTAGCAGTTTTTGAGGGTGAAACCCCAGATCACCAGCTCCCTTTCTACTACCCGCCCCGCGCTGCATCTCCAAGGATCACTGCCAAGGCGCAGCCTGCGCTACCTGAGCGGGCAGTAGTCGCATCTCCGCCCGCGCAGTCGGATCGGCTTCTTCCGAGTGCACGGCTCCTCCGAGCAGCCCGTCCTCCCGGCAGCCCCGCGTTAAAAGGGGGACGCGGGACTTTGCACCCGCGGGAAGGGAGCCACGGGCGGGGAGCACTGCGCTCCTCCGTGCGCGGCCGCCTTCTTCCTGCCGGACCGGGGCTGGCGGAGAGGGGAGCGGCAGCAGCCGCCTGGCTCGCAGCCCCCGGCGGGGAGCCGGCCCCTTCCCGCGGGGGCAGCGCCGACCCTGCCGTGTGACAGC